>PVIW01002186.1:162553-234975 GCA_004026585.1 Noctilio leporinus
ATCCCTTTTTTGCTCCCCTCTGTCCCCCTCCCCACCCACCCTTTCCCCCCAAAGTCAATCCCACCTGTTGTCCATGTCCATGGTTCCTTTATACTAGGTTCTTGTCTAAGCTGCTCCCCTTCTTTGCCTCTGCCTCCCCCCTCCCCCCAACCCCTTTCCTCCTGACCACTGCAGGCCTATTCCTTGTATTCATACACTTCGTTCTGTTTTGCTTGTTGTTAGTTTTGCTCATTATTGTCCCGTAATGGGTGATTATTCTAACACAGTGAAAGCCTGTGCTTTGCATTCAGACGGACTGGGTAGCACCCAGGTTCAAGGCCAGGCACTTATTCTTGCTGTTCTGGTTAACTTTGGACAAGTCACCCATGTTATATGAATCTTTCACCTGTAAATGGGAGTAAGGGTGCCCTGCTTCTAGCATGCTTGTATCCAGTGAGATCATGGGTGAGAAATGCCAGTCAACACCTGCTCTGAGATAGAAATTGCTTCTGTTTTCTCTGACCTGTGCCCATCCCCCAGGGGCTTTTCTAAACCCATGGCTCTCAAGGGGCCTAGGGGAGTGATTTGCACCCTAGGGGACCTTTTGACAATATCTAGAGACATTTTTGGTATGACAGCTGTGGGTGGGGGCACTACTGGCTTCTAGTGGATAGAGGCCAGGATGCTGCTAACCATCCTGCAATGCACAGGACAGCCCCTCCCCACCCTCTACCCCAAAGTGGGTTTTCAGGTAGGTGTTTAGTTCTCCAGAGCCTCAGCTGACCAGTGCACTTTGTTCCCTGAAAGTTAGGCCTCTGTGCTTGGTCACTTGCACCCAGGGAACTCAACACATACCCCCCAAAGGATTTTTGCCCCCAACAAAAGATACTTCACTTTTAGCTGTTTTACCCAGGGGAAGGGATCCTAGGTAAGCCCCCAAGTCAAATGACTTGACATGAGAGTTTTCGGGGCTTTCAGATTTGCTACTCTAGCCAATGGTTGTCTTTGGCGGGTCATGGCATGGAAGACCTCCTGATACTGCTGTATTAAGGTCAGGAAAGATCATCGCTGCTCCAAGACCAAGTGGAACCAATGCAAGGGGCCTTTTAAAGTCTCTAGCAGAAACTTTTCTGCCACCTTAGAAGGCTTGATCAGTGCACAACTAACCCAGACTTGAAGTCATTCAAGCCTTGCTTTTATTTTGAACCAGAAAAACTAAAAATAAAATAAAACTCACATATAATGCAAAGCTCAAGAAGAGTGAAGTATAAATATTTTATTGTAGGTGAGTGAATTTGGAATAGCGGGCCAGCTTGGTGACCGTCAAAGGGGGAGAGGCACAGACTCTTCCCATCAGTGCAGGGGGCCCGTGTCAGTGTTCAGAGCACAGGCACCTGTCCGCTATGGCGTGCGTGTTCTCGTGGTATTCGAGTGGGTGTGTAGTGTTAATTGGTACCCCCACCCCAAAGTGGGAGATAACCCTCTTATTCTTACACTGAAACATAGCAGGTTTTAGAGGGGAAATAAAGGTAAATAATGAGTTAAGTTGAAATGGATACCAGGGGTTTGGTCTGACACTGATAACATACTGAGACATCAAGAGCTGCCTGGGCCACTTCAAAATTAACATTAGTTGAGCATTTGGGCTAAGTTCATCGTCTATGCAAATTGACTCTGAAAGCCTATAGGTAGGTTCTCTAGAAATAAAAACTAAGTCTTTCTGAAATGTTATTATACTCAAGGCCAGAAAAGATCATTATGCACACAGTTAGGGGGAAAGAGTGAGTCACGCACTTCATTTTAGATGAACTTGGGGCATTCAAAAAGTTGGGTGACCTCTCAGGCACTTTCACCATCAGTATATGAAGATAAATGATACGAGTGTATCAGAAAGACTGGTGCTGGCGTCAGTGTACCAGTCAGCTGGTGTTGGGTAACAAACCGCTCCAAAAGCTCAGTAGCTTAAATCAATTACTATTTATGCTGACTTGTGCTTCTGGGGCTCACCTGGGCTTGGTACCTTGCTATAAGATGGGCTCAGTCTTTCCCACCTGTGATGTTCCTGGGCCCAGGCTGAGGGTCAGCAGCTGCCCAGGGAAGGCTCTTCCTGGGGTAAGGGCAGAGGTGCAAGAGGGCAGGCAGAAACATACGATGATACTTTGCCCCTTATGCAGAGGTTTTGTGGGCCAAAGCAATAGCCTAGCCCAATGTCAAGGGACTAGGCCATACACTCCACCCGTGGTAGGAGGAGCAGCGAAACCATCCAACAAAGGGCATGGATAGAGAGAGGGTTAGTAATTCCTCCTACTGCAGCCATCAGGTAGCCAGCGCAGTGCCTGGCACTTGAGGTAGTAACTTTGCCACTGTTTTTACAATTGCTGCTCAATATAGACAAGGCAAAAGAGAAAGCTCTGAAAGAAGCCAGAGGTTTTGTATTGGATATATGTTAAGTAAAATCAGCTTCAGCCCTGGCTGGTGGCTCAGTGGATAGGCACCGGCCTGCGAACACAAAGGTCACTGGTTCGATTTCCAGCCAGGGCACATCACCAAGTTGCAAGCCAGGTCTGTAGCTGGAGGCAGGTGAAAGGCAACGTGATGTTTCCCTCTCTGCCTCGCTCCCTTCCTTTCTCTCTGGAAATAATAAGTAAAATCTTAAAAAATAATCAGTTTCAATGAAAATATAATCATGTTAACAAACTTACTTTTGGTTCACTTCTTTGACTCAGGTAACCAGCATAGTGCCTGGGAGGTGGGAAGTGTTCAGGAACTATTTGGTGATTGCTAAGAGGTCTGTGCCCTGACAGGGATGCAGCCTGGGAGAACAGAGGAAGGATTGTTTACCTTCCCCTCACCCCCCACTTCTCAGCACTGGTCTGGGTTTGAATTCCGGCCCTGCCTTTCACAAGTGATTTGACTGTAGGCGAGCCCCTTACATTCTCTGCACTTGGTGTGGGCGGGCTATGCCGGGCTTGGCCATTTTTGTGTTCTCATGCAGGAGCTGTGTGCCTGGCACGCGACTCATGCTGAACAGATCTTTGCGTTTTCTGGAGCTTACGTTCTTTGCCTCCAGCCTTGTCCCCAACCCCCATGTCCGAATCCGCTGGTATTCACATCAGCCTCCAGATGGCTGTGGGTAGCTGGTCACTGGTAACAGAGGACGCGAGAGGCATGTGCCAGGAGGTGGGTCCCAGCCACGCCTTCTCCCTGTGGGGCGCCCTGGCAGCTTCCCCTCACCGTTGGCTTTGGACACTGGCATGTCCATATCCTTGGCTGTGGCTCCTACCACCATTTTGGGACACTTTATGGGTCCCATTTGGAGCCAATGGGAGGAAACCTAATTTCCTGCCACAGGAAATGGTTTAGCTGGTGAAGAATATATTTAAGGATTAAAACCTCTGTCCAAGGAGCTGGCAAGCGTTACTGGAGGAAGGCTTTCTGGGGGTCTCTCATCAAGAAGCCACTGGATGTGGGAAGAGATCTCCGTTCCAAATGGGGAAGAGGCTGCAGGCAGGCTCCTGGGATAAGACTCTTAGCCCAGCAGCTGGTCTTGGGCTTCGAGAAGGGCTGGGTCAGGAGGGTAGGTCATAAATAGATCCTTTTCTGTAACTGAGAGCATTATGGTAACATCAACTCAGAATTAAGACCTATTTATTGGATTTACTTAAAATAGGCCTAGTACCCCGTGAGGTTGGGGAGGGTGTGTACCGGACACATCAGCTAAATTAAATCCAGCAGCTGAAAGTCCCAGTTTACTATTATATCTTTGGTAAGCATTGGTGTGTATTTTGAGTGGGACAGAGGGAGAAGGAGGGACTACCAGGATTGGCTCTGGGCAGCCCAGACTGAACCAAGAAGAGCTGTCGCCGATGTGTTAGAAGTGAATAGGATGCCATCCCTGTCATTAGTTAGGGAATTGTATGAATGGCCTACAAGCAGGGGCATGGACCAAGTGACTTCTGGAAAATACTGACAAGCCAGACCAGCGGTGATGTGCTTGTGAGCTGGGGAGTATACCTGTTTCCCGGCTGGCAGGAGCCAGCCTGGCAGCTGAGAGAGCTGGCCCCCACCACAGCCCGGTGCAGACTGCTGTGTGGTCCTGCTGTGTGCTTCTCACACACACCGGGGGTGCAGTGAGGCAGGACCACGACTAGGTGTGCCTTGTTACCCACACAGCGTTGAGGTAACAAGTGACGCGGGCCGATGCAGGCCGACTTGAGACAAGGAGCACGGAAGCCTTGTGAAAATTCAAAGCACTGGGTCAACTGAGGCTTCATTGTGGCCAGCCTGGCTGTGCACCCAGATGACCAAAGCAGGGGAGGGGGCTTTTGAGCACCTACTGTATACCTTGCTTGTTAGACACCATCAGAGTAACAAAGGTAGTAATGAACAGTAATGACAGTGGGTTGCTTCCATTTATTAAGCTTTTACTCTATGCTAAAGGCTTTCTGTACAGAATATCATTTAGTTCTCCCAACAGTCCAACCAAAGGGCTGATATTTCGGTGAAAAGTTTAAGACCCAGGCATTAAGCAATTTGATCAAGTTTATGCAGTTACAGAGCCCTGAGTCAGTTTTCGAATCAGGATTTATCCAAGTCTAAAGCCCCAGAGCATCTCTCTTTCTTTCTTTCTTTCTTTTTTTTTTTTAAATTATGGTATGACTGACATAAAGAAAACAGCTTATATGAATTTAAAGTCAACACTTTGGTAAATTTTGACATACATTTATGCCTGTGAAAATGCCACTACAACTAAGATAGTAAACATAACCTTTACCCCTTGGTAAGCCCCCCTCCCGGTCCACATGGCCCCCATGCCCAGATGACCACTGATCTACTTTTGGTCCCTCAAGATTAGTGTGTATTTTTGCTTTACTTTAAATCACTCTGTAATTTTATCTGTATGCACTCATGTCTAGCTTCTTTCACTCAGCATAATTATTTTAGATTCATCCATATTGTTACATGTATTAGTAGCTCATTCTTTTATATCGCTGAGTGGCATTCCTTTATGTGGATATATCACAGTTCATTGATCCTTTCACCTGTCACTGTACATTGATTAATTTCCACTTTGAGGCTATTACAAATGAAGCTGTTCTGAACATTCATGTATGGACAGAGGCTTTGATTTCCCTTTTGTAAACTCTTAGGAGTGAAGTAGGTGGATCATATGGTACGTTTTATTTTTATCTTTTTTTTTTTAATTCTTTAATTTATTATTTTTAGAGAGAGGTGTAGGGAGAGAAACATCAATGTATGGTTGCCTTTCACCTGCCTCCAGCTACAGACCTGGCTGGAGACCTGGCTTGCAACCTGGTTATGTGCCCTGACTGGGAATTGAACCAGCGACCTTTGGGTTCACAGGCTGGTGCCTATCCACTGTGCCACCAGCCAGGGCTATTTTTATCTTTTTAAGAAATTTCCAAACTATTTGCCAAAGTAGTTGTCTCCTTTTACATTCCTACGAGCAATGTTTGAAGTTTCAGTTGCTCCACATCCCTTGCCAACACATGGCACATTGTTATCATTTTAGCCATTTTAATAATTATGTGGGGTTATCTCATTGTAGATTTAATTTGCACTTCTCTAATGACTAATGATGTTGAACATCATCTTTTCATGTGCTTATTAACCATGTACATATATGTATATTTCTGTGTAGTGTCCAAATGATTTGTTGTTGTTTTTTTTTTATAACAGTTGGGGTTGTTATAAAAAGTGTAATAGTTGGGTTGTTTTCTTAATGCTGAATTTTTAGAGTTCTTTATATATTTCTGACACCGGTCCTTTATCAGATACATACTTTGCAAATATTTTCTTCCAATTTGTGTCTTTCTATTCTTTTAACAGTAATTTCCAAAGACCAGAAGCTTAAATGTTAATAAAATGAAATTCATCAACTACTTAAAAATGGATGTGTTTCTAGTGATAGCTAAGCAATGTTTGCCTACAGGAGGTCACAAAGAATTTATCCTACGTTTTATTCTACAAGGTGTATTGTTTTAGGCTTTATAGTATGACCCATTTCAGCTAATTTTTGTATTGGGTGCCAGATGTAGATTGAAGCTCATTTTTCTTGAATGTGGATATCTAACTTCTAGCACCATTTGTTGAAAAGACTGTCCTTCCTCTTTGTCTCTGGACCTTTATCAAAAATCAGTTGTTCATACACATGTGATTATTTCTGGACTGTATTAGGTTCCATCATCTGTTTCTCAAGGACGTGTGTGTGTGTGTGTAGTATTTTTTTTCTTTGTCATTACCACACTGCCTTGATTACTGTAGCTCCCATGCTTTTAAAAAATTTAATTGTATTATTAAAATAATCCATGTGTATAATAGTTTTAAGAGCTCAAGGAGATATTGACTTGATTCTTTCTTGAATTTTAAATTTATGTTCTATGTAGTCTTCATTTTTTGTTTCCAAGAGGTTTTTTTTAATAGTCTATAAATGTTTCTATTTTAGGATTTCATTATCTTATCTCCCTGAGAGTAGTGTTTGTTTTGTTTTATTTACTTTGGATGTTTCTTCTTTCTTGCCTCAGACTTGCTCTCCCCTCCTCCCTGCCTTCTTATTTCTGTCCTTGTTAGTGGGCTGAAGATTCTGGCTGTGTGTTCATATTTTAGAATGAGGCAATAAAAAGCATTAAATGCTCCAGCTTGGTGCCTGGTGGGCTACCCTGCACAGGGGGAGCTGGCAGGAATAGGGCCATTTTGTTTGGGGTCCCCAAAACTCAGACTGCGGGTCTCTTATGGGCTAAACTGTTTAATTTCTCCACAGGAGAAGGGTGGACACATGGACCATCCGTCACTGTCTTGGGTACCAGGGGAGCAAGGGAACCCCCAGAATCCTCTTTTCTAGCTCTCAGCTGACCTTCACCCCAGCTGCACCCTGGTGACCCCATCCAGAGCCCCGCTCTGCACTTTATTTTCTGCAGAGAGCAAACCTATCTCTCACAGGATTGGGAAGGCCCTGTTTGCAGGGGCTTGGACGGGGGCTGGGATCTGACTGCCTTTTCTATAGACTTTCAGCCCATCCCCCCCCCCCCCCGTTTTTAGCCTCATCTTTCGAAGTGTGTGGTGCGTTCAATTCCGGAGTCTTTCCGGGGTTCTGAGGCACAAATGGGATCACTTTTGTTGGCTTCCTCTGATAGGCGCTTGGTTTCAGCTCACTCCACTCTGCTAAGTCTGTTCCCACTCAGCCATCTGCTTTCCACTTTTGTCTGCTTAGTTCTCCTACTCTTTGTTTTGGGTAGGACAGAGATAAATTGCATCCATTCAGTTTGTTTTATTTGACCGAAGGACATTTCTTATCCTTCTCCCCACTCCTTCCCCCTCCTCCCGTCCTCCCCCATCCGTTCCTCTTCCCCCTTCCTCCCCCATTTATCCCTCCTCCCTCTCTCCCTCCTGATTCCTTCCCTGCACCACCTTCTTTTACACTCGTCCTTGTACCCCTCCCCTTTACTCCCCTCTCCTTTCCCCCCTTCCTTCCTCTGCCCTAATCGTTCCAGAAGACAGCCAGGCTCTTCAGGCTCTGAGCAGAAACAGCCCACATAATAAAGGACTGGATGAAGAATCAGGAAACTGAAGTCCTTTACCTATAGATATGATAAACCTTCTGTCTTTTATCTCCTTCTTGATGTTCCTTCCCATCCCTCAATTACAGAAACCCATGATGGCCACATCACAGCCCCACCTCATGCCTAGACCTTGGCTTCAGTCACCTGCATCATGTCTGAGCTTTGTGTCCCACTGGCTGCCCCATTTTTGCCAGCTCCATGCCCCTCTTTCCTGATAGGTCCCTGAGCAGGCGTGTGAGGCTGTGGGTCCACTATGGATCCCTGTTGAGTGAAGCATTTGGCTTGAGTGTCCTGGTTCTGGGGGATTAGGATGTTAGGGATATGTGTGAGCATTCCTCATCGGCTGTGCAGAGTGTCCTGCACACACCTGTCCCTCCACCGTCCCTTCCTAAAGGCTCAGGCCCAGGTATCAGGCTGTGAGGAACTTGGCCTCCTGCTCAGTATCTTCAGTCTCTTAGGCTCTCTGCCCCAGGAAGGCTGAGAGCCTTCCCCTGTGCTGTCCATCACCACCTCTCCACCTACTGTGTATTACTATGGTTTGTAAAGTGAGAATTCACCCCTGCCATCAACCGGGCGGGATGGGGTTCCAGCCGCTGCCCCGCCCCATCCCCCCTTGCTGCTGGGCTGAGCCTTTCTCAGGGCCTCCCCGAGCAGAGGTAGCTCTAGGAGTCCAGCCGGCTGTTTGTTGGGGCTTTTGTCAAGCACCAAGGAGCGCATGTGACCACGTCTCTAGCCTATAGGCACTCAGTGGGTTTGCAAGAGAGTGGGAACAGCTGAATCATGTTTGTCCTCACTCACCATGTCCCACTCTGCCTCAGTCTTTGTCAGCCCCACACGCCCCTGTTTATCCAGGCCTGGGTTTGCAGGGTGGCTGCTGTCATGTGGGACAACACTCATGGGTTGGTGCTTCACAAGTACTTTAAAATGGGCACTGAGCTGCTGGAGATCAAGGGGAGTGAGGAAATGTTCCCATTTTACAGGTGCAGTAACTGAGGGTCCCAGAGACCTCATGACTTATCCAGCATCTTACTGCTAGGAGAGAAGGGCCCCATCTGGACCCCAGGTCTCACAACTCCTTACCTGTCAGTCCTTCCCTCTCTACCTCTGGGAAGTTGAGGCTGTCCCCTTTCTTCTGCCTGGGAACTGCTGTTTGGGGGCTGTCGGGAGGGAGGTCATTATATCCTCTGAGATGATGCCCTTAGTCGCAGCTCTGAGTCCATGCCTGTCCTTGGTCTGCCTGGCCCTGTCCCAGGCCAGTGGCCTGGAGAGTTTGATTGGATTCCTCTGCTTTTTCAATTTGGTGGGTGCTGTTGGTTGCATCCGACGAGCCCCTCCTTCACAGAGTACCCGTAAATCTTGTGTATTCAGGCCAACGGGTGCGCTCCATCATGAGTGAGCAGGGAGGGAGAGCTTTCAAATGCCTCTCAGCCAGCCGCGCCTGGCTGTTAGAAACAGTGTGCCAGCTGCTTTATCTCTAGTGCCACACAGAGGAGTTCGTAAAATATTTATTAACCTTGTATGTGTGAGCAGAATCTCCTTACGTCTGGTACTGGACATCAGCTGAATCCCCACATCCTTCAGAAGCCTCCTACCTGCCCACCTTGCTCTTGGCTGATGGGCTCCTGCCACCCGGGATCTCTGCAGGGTGATGTCCACCTGTGGCTCCATCCTGCTTGTTGGGCAGTTACCTAGGACTTGACGACAAGGAAGATTCTGGTTTAGTAGGTTGGAGTAGACTCTGCCTTTTAAACAAGCTTCTGTGGCCCCACCCCGCTGGCCCAGGGACCACCCTTCAGCCTGGCCTGAGATGGGTGGGGGTGCGGGGTCACAGCTGCATGGAGGACAAGTTGCCACAGAAAACGTGGTTTGCACAGGGATGGGACACTGCCATTCGCAGAGTGTTTGGACCATCCAGGCTGGGGACAGTGGCGGCACTGAGTGTGATGTGGAGTCACAGGCTTAGCTCCTGCTCAGCCCATGCACGACTCTGTGGGTGACATCTGGGGCCACCTACAACCAAGCCTCAAATTGAAAGGGACTCCTGAGAGGTCTGCACGGGAGGCTCTGACCATTGAGTTCCTTCAGCGTCCCTCTTTCCCTCCCTGCCTCACCACAATCATCACCTAAGAAAAGCCATTTGGATTTGTTTTTCTTGTTTCCTAATGTGTGAGGGAGGAACCGGGTGCGTGTTGAGAGCGATTGGAGGTAACCTGTGTGCGCTGCCACCTTCTCAGGGTCACTGTGGTCCTCACATTCGTACCCAAAGAGCTCATTTCCTTGCTCAGCCCTGCCTTGCCCGCCACCTCCACCTGGCTCATGAACCTGTTTAGAGCACGATTCAAGTGCCATCCCTTTTATATGAGGATGGGACTCCGGGGTGAAGAGCTCTCCCTGGAGCCTGGAGGGTTCCAGGCCCCCCCTGCCAGCCCCAGGGAGGCCCCCGCCGTCCTTGGTGGGCCTCTGTGTTCTTCTCCTGGGATCCCGTCCAGCACTAACAGTTAGCAGTTCTCTGATCTCCAGGCCCATTGTGTCTAGGAGAAAGGAGCAGGCGTGGGAGACGAAGAGGGAGGGCTTTCTGAGTCCCCTGCCAGCAAGCTCACTAGGAGCAGCAGGCAGAACTTAGGAGAAGGCAAGCCAAGTCCTCTTCACTGTCCCTTGTTGCTCCTCCCCACCCCGCAGATCCCTGGATGGCCGCCTGCAGGTATCCCATCGCAAGGGGCTCCCCCATGTCATCTACTGCCGCCTGTGGCGGTGGCCCGACCTGCACAGCCACCATGAGCTGCGGGCCATGGAGCTGTGTGAGTTCGCTTTCAACATGAAGAAGGACGAGGTCTGCGTGAATCCCTACCACTACCAGAGGGTAGAGACCCCAGGTATGCTCCCTGCCTCCCCCAGGCCCCTCCCCTTCCTGGGGGGTGGGAACTGCGGTGCATTAGAGGCTGCGGTGGCTTTGGTGCCCGCCTGGCATTGACACCGACCCATCTCTGTCGTGTCTCCTCCGGTCAGTTCTACCTCCTGTGTTGGTGCCACGCCACACAGAGATCCCGGCCGAGTTCCCCCCGCTGGACGACTACAGCCATTCCATCCCTGAAAACACTAACTTCCCCGCGGGCATCGAGCCGCAGAGCAATATTCCAGGTAGGTACCTGACCGCATGGGCCAGCCTGGGGACATCGGCCCCACAGCTCTGCTCCCAGCCCTCTTGCCCCGCCAGCACCCGCTCTGCGCACACAGTGCTGGCCCCTGACCACAGCCCTGTTGGGGGAGGACCCTTGGCCTTGCTCCCGCCTGCTAACGATGCTTGTTGACCACAGCCCTGTTGGGGGAGGACCCTTGGCCTTGCTCCCGCCTGCTAACGATGCTTATTGGCGGGACCCTTCCTCCCAGACTCCGTGCAGTCATTTATTTTGGAAGCGGAAATAGCTATACTCCGTTCCTCTCATTGCCCTGAGGCCGGGGCTGAAGTTCAGGCAGGATCCCTGACAGTCGGGGGGCTGCAGGGACGGCGGGCACGCTGAGCCGGGGCTGGGCAGCAGGCACAGAGCGCTGGCCTGTAGTCAGCCACCGAGTGGTTACAGCCCGGGGTGGGGCTGAGGCCCAGGGCAACTTCTTCTCCCTAGGGAGAAATGGGCTCCACGGTCAGAGAGGGCAGATGTTGTTAGAAGCCCCTCACTTACATGCAAATAATGTGTGAATCAGCAGTGCTCTCCAGTCCAGGAAAGCTGCTGGGCAGCCCTCGGGCTCGCCTCCTCGAAGGGACCCTGGCTGCCGGCAGTCGGCAGGGCGGTCAGCGGGCAGTTCGCACAGAGCTTTCCGCTTTGGATGAGCCTCCCCCAGGGGGCTCCGTGTGCGAGGTTGGCCGCAGGCCTGTGCTCCGGGTCCCTGCGTCTAGCTCGCAGATCCATCCTTTCCAGATCCTGTGCAGGTGGCACTGGTCTTTGGGGCGCACGTCCCTCATTGCATTCATTCAGCGAACCTTAGGGAGCTAAGTCAGGGTCTGGGGCACCCAGAGAAATAGATCAGCCTCTGCTGGCGCGGAACTTGGAGCCCACTTGGGAAGCTGAGACATCTCTTAAGGAGACAACACACGAGACCAGTGCAGTTTGAAGCGGTCGGTCACCCTTTAGGGGTCAGAAACGGGCAAGGCTGAAGCAATTCAGCAACCTCCCCAGAGGTACGGTCTTGAACCTGGCCGTGAAGGATGGGGAAAATCAGCCTGGCGGAGGCTCTAGAAACCAGCATTTCAGACTTGGGAGGCGGTGGTGTGAATAAAGTTGACGAGGTAATGACTGGGGTGGGGCAGGTTCTAGAGGTTGAAGAGCATGGGGCCAGCAGGATCCAGGAGCCCTGTCCTTACTGCGAGGCCCACGGCTCCTCTTGCACCTGCTACCAGCATAGGGGTGTGAATGAGTGATGAGTTTGTAAAAGGTCTCTCTCTGAGCCATGGAGGCCGTTTAATGAACCACTTTCCTTCTGATTCCCAGAAACCCCACCCCCTGGCTACCTAAGTGAAGATGGAGAGACCAGTGACCACCAGATGAACCACAGCATGGACGCAGGTCAGAGCCTTGCAGGGGTGTGCTCTCAATCCCGAGTGCCCGCCCTCTCCCCCTTCCTCCATCTGTGCAGTGTTTATAGAGCAGCAACTCCATGCCAGGTACTGGGGGTAGGGGAGGAGCCTGAGCTGCTCACCGCTTGAGGGGAGACTGACAGTTACCGTGCGCCTCCTATGCTCCCTGACGGAACACGCCACACAGCATCTGGGAACAGAGCAGGGCCACCTAGCCCAGCCTGGAGAGGAGGTGTTGGGGACAGAGCAGTACCTTGCTGAGTTTTTCTCGAGTCTTGGAGCTGTGTACATATGGGCCAGGCCGTCAGGTTAGGCAAAGGCTGTGCCAGGCAGAGTCATGGGGGCAAGGGCAGGCGAGCCAGGTGCATTCGGGGGATAGTAAGACAAAGTGTGACGAGAGCCGACTCCCCCAGAGTGGGGAGAGACAGGACAGCATGCCACTCAAGGCTTCAAGTGAGGCCGGAAGCTGATGGGGAACCAAGCAGCGTCTGTGCCTCAGTGAGATGTGTGTAGCTGGCGACAGGGTGGAGGGTGGGCTTGATCACCAGAAACCGCTCCAGAGAGTGTGAATGGAGGGAAGGTCTTTGCCACTGGCCATTGGAGGCCACTGAAGCATCTCTTTTTGTGTGGTGACCAAATGTGATCTCTGTTTCTACTGTGAGGGACCCAGCCCAAGTGCTTCCAGCCACATCTCCAGATGTCCCCATGTCATTTATTATGGAACCAAATTGGCTCCAAACCAGTGATTTCTTGCTTTGGACCCCAGCTGCCACATGAAATGTACTCAGTGCTGTGTGCGGTTGGGTGAGGAGGAGGCAGGAGCCAAGCAGATGTTCCATTCTGACAATGGTGAGCATGCCTTGTACCCACAGAGCCACTAGACGCAGCCCAGCCACCTGCCTTGCACACATCCAACAGAGAGTATGCAGTTTCTGCAGGATGGATGAAAGCGACTTGCATGTTCCTTGTAAACGCAGTTGCTTGCTACCTAACTTGGGCATCATGGCACTTTGGGGTTTGGCGCACACACCCTGGGTGAGTGGCTGACAGTGCGAACCCAGCTGGAGTGCCCTGGAGACCTTCCTAGGTCCATCGCTAAGTGGCGGTGGCATTGCAGCCGTCAAGTGCTGGCACGGGAGCCAGGCCAGCCGAGCAGCATCTCTCCAGATGCAGTGGTTCTTCTCCCTCTCCCTTCTCTCCTCCATCCCTGCTGCTCTTCATTTCCTGGATTGATTGCTGTTTTAAAAGAAAACAAACCGAAGGCAAGGTTGGGCTGAGCAGCTGCCTTTTCACCTCCTTCTGCCCCTCCTGCCCATTCTCTTTGTTCCCTCCCCTTTCTTCCTCTGTTCCCATAAGTGTACCTGCAGAGCCCTGTTGTGAACGTTAGTGGTTTATTGCAAGTAGACACTGGGCTTTGCGGATCCCAGGCACCCCGTGGGGGACTGGGTGGGAGCGCGTGTTTCCTTTCCATTCTTCTCTTAAAGTGGTCCATTTGGAATCTGGTCCAGTTGCCCACGGGCAGCCGAAATGTGGGGGCATCCCAGCTGGAGCCCAGGTATCACCTTGTCCAGCTCAGGGTCTTCCCTGACACACGCACATGCTGTTCAGCTCAGTGGGAAGGCCCCATCGCCTTCCTGGGTCTGCATGAGCCGTCCCCAAATAGGAAACCAGCATGTTTTGAGTGCCTACTACGTGCTAGTTATGATATAGGTACTTTTATGCGCACAAAATCACTTCATCTCTACAAGTCACACAATATAGATGGTATCATTTACAATTTAGACCTGAAAGGAAAAGTCAAGGCTCAAGAGAGTTTAAACCCCTTGACCGAAGCCCCAATGCACGGGGCTATGTCCAGACCCGATTTGGAAGCTCTGCTTCTTCGGGACTCTTCCATCTCCCCAGGGGACTGGGTGCGGGGAGAGAAAAGAAGCCCCTGGCAAGAGCAGGAACAGCCCTCCATTAACAGCCCCAGGAGGCATGGGCACCACGCCTCGCTTCGAGGGCTAGTAGATTTCAGAGTGGAGCCAGCCCCACAAGGCTGCTAATAAACGAGTGGTTCCCCAGAGCCTTGTGGGTGCAGGGACAAAAGAGGGACATGCCTAGTGTGCTCTGCACAAAGGCAGTCACTAGGGCTTTTTGAAAGTTGATGCTATGTGGTTTTCTGTTTTGTTTTGTTTTGTTTTCTGGAGGTGAGGGGTGGAGGGAGGCTAATAAAGTAGGAAGAGTTGGCTAGGTTTGGACTACTTGCCACGCACATAAAATGTCAGTCTGGTCACCAAGGTATGGGATTTCTGATGCAGCTCAGTACATTTCCGGAAACCTGGAGAAGGGGCTAAAATGGTATTTCCAGGTTTCTGAGCCACTGAGAGCAGCAACTGTGCTGTCTGGGGCAGCCAGGGACCCATCTGTGTAAGGGAGCTGGTCTTCGAGCAGCTGGGGGGAGGGTTTTCCCTGCCCCTCTCATTTTCTTGGGGGCGTGGTTAACAGGGCAGGCAGGCGTGGTGCAGGGAGTCGGCTCCCTAGGTATGCAGTGGGTCCTGGGGAGGAGCACCAGTCTGCCAAGTTGTGGCACAGACCTGGAGATCACCTTCTCATCATTGTGCTCCAGTAGTGAAGGGCCTGGGGCCTGTGCAGGGGAAGGGCAGGGAAGGGCAGGGCATTAGGCCTTCTCTGAGGCCTTGGAGGCTCAGCCCAGGGTTTCTTTCTGCTTCATTGTGCTGTCCTACCATGATGTCAGCAGTTGGGTTCTCCACCAAGAGTCCTTTATGAAATCTCACACCTGTGTCTCACCTCGCAGGTTCTCCAAACCTATCCCCGAATCCGATGTCCCCGGCACACAGTAACTTGGGTAAGTGTCTGCACTTCTGGCTGCCTGTATGTTCCCTCTAGCTGCAGCCCTGGCAGGTGGCCACCATGAGGAAGGGCCCTGAAGGGAAGGCTCCATCCCCAGCCCCCACCATGGGCCAGTTCAGCCCATCAGGTTTCTGGTTATAGGTATTCTGGGGTCACCACAGAATGGGAAATGTGAGAACAGTGGTGTCAGGAGAGGCAGCCATAGACCAGGTTGGTGTTTCCCCTGGGTGGTGGTTAGACACGAGCGAATGGAAGGAAGTTCCCCAGGCCTGTGCTCAGGAGCCAAGGGGCTGCGCTCAGCCAGGCACGTGTGCACGTTTGGTGCAAAGCCATGGACAGCAGACTCCAACCTCTGACTTTTGTGGACTTGTTTCAGACTTCATTTGGCCTTATCTGAGCATTCCATCTTAGTGTGATGTAGTTTTTATTTAAAACAGTCACATATAAGGGACTTGGGGAAAAAACACAAAATTGTCCCACAGTCTTTTCACCCAAACCCATTTTTTTTCTGTTTTATCACAGTCCTGATGTTTGTGAATTAAGTGTATGTACATGTGCCTTCCAACGAGATCATAGTACATGTCCATTTTTTTTTTTTTTTTTAATTACATTTGCTTGTAAACACATCTCCATATTTTGATGGCTCAGGGATCATTTTGCATTAGCTCACAGTGTTTTGGAGCAACTGGACCATTATTTCCACAACTTTCCCTCAGTCGTTGGACTTGTGGGTTCCTTTTCCTGAGATTTGCTTTTCTACAGCAGTGCCAGAGCCAACTTCAGCTCCAGCGTGGGGCCTGCCGCAGGGCTCAGAACAAGTGGAACATCCATCCCACTTTTATTGAGGGGATTTTTTTATGTGCTCGCTTGGTAGTCTGAGAAGAATGTGAGTTTGATTATGTTTTGGCCTTTATCACTGGGGCTTAATGTGTGGCTTAGGAAAAGAAATAGTTGCTGTGCAAGCTTAGTGAGTTAGAGGGGATTGGCTTGCCCTTGGTTTCCAGTTGTTTTCAGTTCTTGACTGATATACCATCATATGAAGAAACTCATCCTTTTGGACACTGAAAGGGACTTGAAAACCCTGTGTAATATAGGCTAACATGTAAGTGGGCAGTGAGAAATGTGAGTGGGAGATTTGTTTTAACATCTTTGTAAAATATTATCACTGTGAGTGCGGAGCTTTGCAGAAGGAAGGTCAAATTCAATGTGAAAGGACTGATTGCATTATTAAAAACAAACTCTGAAAGCTAGAAGCTATGCTAACAGTTGAGAAAGTAAAGGCCATGATTATGAACTTGGCTTTGGGCTTTTGAGGTTGGCTGGTTGGGGTTTAATTTTACCCACCTGAGCAATGGCAGCAGGCTTGTCTTTGAAACCCCCTGCCTGGCTCAGTGGTTCAGACTGACAGCTGCTCCAATGGAATGTGAATTCCCTCCTGGATTGTATGGACCAGGATGGCAGGATGGGTCTTGAACTTGGACCCAAGGAAGAGTGCCCTGTGGACACGTTTCTCCCACCCCGCTGCCCTATTTCGCAGACTCCTTGTTGGAGGATCAAGAATTCTTAAATCATTTCTTCTGAAGGTAGGAGCAGCCCTGGAACTTGGCAGGCAAAGAGCAGGTGCCGCTCTGCTGGGAAGTTCTGAATGGTGGGACGAGTCAGTTGACGAGTCAGTGTTAGGACTCATGGTGAGACATGGATGCTGACAAGCCTGGCTTCCTCTCAGTTTGATAAGCCCTCGCACCCCCACCCTCGCCCCTTTGAAACTGTTGGTTCCATTCCACCAATAAGTGTCATGGGCTGCTGGCACTGCAGCTGGAAGGGGAGGACAGGACCATGATGGTGATTGTAGACCTTTCCTGAGAACTTACTGAATGTCATTTGATGCTTCATGACAATCTTCATAAAAACTGCACAAGGTAGTGCTATTGTCATTTTTCATTTTAGGAAACCAAGGAGCAGACTTCTCGCTTTTAACTAACTTGTTTCAGATCACACAGCAAGGAAATGGGGAAGCTGGCTTTGAACTCAGGCCTTCGGGACCCAGAGCGTGTGCGGCAGAGTAGTGCACTGCTGGGTCATTCAGACCAGCTCCCCCGTGCCCCCCCCCCCCCCCACACACACACTCAGAAGAATGAGGCTCAAAGAGAACACTTATTAACTTAGAGTTGGGGACAGATGTCAGATTGAAGACCATATTCCCTGTACTCCCTGGGTGGGAACCCTGCCCACTTACCTGTCTCTTCATCATTCATTCATTCATTCATTCCCTGGGCACCTCCCGCTTAGTGGCTGGATGCCAGTCCAGGCCAGAGGCATTTGAAGGAGCCTCACAGACTCTGCCTTCAAGGTGCTTATGGCCTTGTTGGGATAAATAAGCACAAAACAAGAAGTAGGTACAGATGATGTACCCTGAGGGGTCAAAGGAGGTAACGATGGTATTCCAGTGGGGACAGGCTTGCCAGCGCCTCCCTTGCATTAATTCGTTCAGTCAACATTGGCCGAGTTCCCGGTATGTGCTAATGCTGGGGGCCAGAGCTGGGGATGACACTTGGGATTCAAAGTCTGGTGGAATGGCTGCATGTGTCCACCTGTGGTGCATTGTGCCGGATGCCAAGGGAGCGCACACAGAGGAGGGAGCAATCGTACGTGCCAAGGAGAAAGGTGCTGGGTGGGATAGAAAGATCTCAGAGCTGTGGTGACCTGTGTGAGCTGGACCCTGAAGGCCCCACAAACAGGGCTCTGACTCGGAGAAGGAGGGAAGGACACTGCCGATGGCAGGAGCGGCATGCAGGGGCCAGCTGAGTTCTGAGGACAGCCAGCGTTGTGGTTGGTCGGCCTGTCAGGAGGCACAGGGGAGAGATGAGCCTGAGAGGGCTGGCGGGGCACCGAGACTGGCCACCCGAAAGCCACGTTTGTGTCGCCTGCTCTTGCCTGCCAAGGAAAGCCTGTGGTGGGTTTTGGTGGTGGAGGTGTGGTTAGCTTTCTAACAACTAATCTGGCTACACTGTATGGAATTTAAATTCTGGGAGAAATTACTGGAGACCCCTCCCCCCAAACCCAAAAAAGCAAAACCCCATCTAGAAAGCTATTGCGCGGAAGGAGGCAGGGCCAGGAGAGGGCCTTTGAGAAGGGACTGTGACTAGCTTTAGCGGGAGAGAGCTGCCCTGCGTCTTGACACCCAGGAGATGGGATGGTTTAGGGTTGGAAGAGGGTAATGAAATGAGTTGTCTCTGCCTGATGTGTCCAGGAAGCAGCTGGACAGTTAGGAGAGAGGTCAACCAATTTCGAAGCCATTAGGACATGTGACAGCCTTTCCCATCCTGGGGTCTGGGAGAGACAGGGTTTTGTCATCAGGTGAGTGTGGAAAGCCTGGGCTGTGCATGTGTGCCCCTTCATGGGCCCCTAGGCACCGGCACAGAAAGCCTCTGAGAAATCCTGCAGAAAGGCCTTCTTGAGCAGCATTTCTCCCCTGGATCTGACCACTGTTCGGTCATGTTTGTCTTATTATCCCACTGACCATCTAGAACCTCACTTTGGAAACACTGGTGATGGTTCTGCCCAAGTCTTAGGGGTTGAATTGAGCAGAGAGGGAGATCCAGCCCAGCTCAGGAAGGAAGGATTGTCAAAGGCCTCTAAGGGGCACCGTGAGGGACAGGGTTGCGGAAGAGGCCAAGGGTCAGGCGGAGGATGGGGCCCCAGCAGCTGGAGGGAAGGCAGGTTCTAGGAGGTCCTGCAGAGGTGCGAAATCAAGTGTGAGAGGAGGCCTAGAGCTGGACATCAGGAGTTCAAGGGCATCCTTCGGAGAGCAGGTGTGGAGGGAGGTGGGGGCTGAAGGTGGTCAGCTATGGGCTGAAGGGCAAATAAAGGGTGAGGGCAGGGAGGGGTTCCATAGCAGCAGCTTCTGGATTTCCTCTTCCCGGCCAGTGTGTCCCAAATGACAGGATGGTGACAGGGCCCCAGCGAGTTCTTCCCAGGGAAAGATGGGGACACCCAGGACATCTGTTTATTTCTTGTAAAGAAACTATTATACAAAAAGAAATAAAGCATAGGACATTTGGCTCCTTCTTCGTTTCCTTCCCACTCCAGGCAAAAGGTCGGGCCTTTTGCCACAGTTAAGTCACTTCGGGTGACTCGTGGGAGCCCCCATGTGTGACTGAGAGCCAGCTCAGCCTCCTGCCAGGGGCTCCGGGACCCCAGGGCTTTGTGTTTTAGGAAAGGGATGTGAGCAGGTGATGTGCCTGCTATTACACACCATGCGGGGTGAGTCATTGGAGTTTCCTATGCACTTAAGTCAGAAGGACTGGGGCAAATGGATGGGAAGGAGGAGGGAGGTGGAAAGAAAGGGAAGAGATAATGAGCTGGATCCTGCTGGTGAGTAAGTTGTTCTCAGCTTTAAAGTGAGACACTGCGGGATGGGCCTTGGCTGAGGGAAACGAAGTGCCAGGGTGTGCCCTGGAGTAGCAGCTGAGCTAGTTTAAGGAGCTGATGGTCTCTGAGTGCCCCCCGGCAGAGGGTCCCTCCTCTCCTGGCAGGGCAGCAAGGACACCTGTGGCCCCTGATAGGTTACAGGATGGGGGCCAGTTCCAGGTGTCACGCTGCTGCACAAGACTTCTTAATGACAGGAAGTCAGCTGCTGGCTGTGCTCTCACACTCCCGAGGGACTAGCTCTGTGACTTTGCCACTGATTTTGGTCTCAGGAAGCTGGTCCTAGGCTGAAAGTGCATGGGGCGCCTTCTGTGTACACGTCTGTGAATTGCCCTCATCCTTAGTAAGATAGGCTGGAATTGGTGCCCCCGATGCTGGGACACAGCTGGCCTGGGTTCACATGAACTAACCCTCTGGTGACGGGCAGGTCAGACACAGGGGCCTCTTCTGCATGAAGGGTCAGGCAGCACTTCACAGCCACATGAGCTGGGCCTTAAAGGCTGGCGATGGGCAGCCCAGGCAGAGGGAACAGCAAAGACTGAGCGATGGCAGTGTGAGGGCACACGGGGCTGGGAGGGTGGAGCGTCCTGGACTGAGGTAGAGCTGTGTCCACGGGGAGGAGGGCCCGGAGGAAGCCAGCCCATTCCGGTTTGCTCTTTAACCTTGCAGCGTCGTGCTCCTGGCCTGTGCCCGCTCCCTGCTTTTGATTTATAGTAGAAAGTTAATTTCCCCTCTGGCCTCCCCCCCCCCCCCTTCCTTTACCGGATTTGGATTTCTTGCACATGTTTTTAATAGGCATCCCTTAATCCAAGTGTTGCCTTCTGGGTTTTATTCTGTTTTCTTTTCCTTAAACAAAACAGAAAGTCTATGCCAGTTTGGAATAGGGCTCCAAACTGAAGCCAGCCAATGTGTAAGGCTGGCAGGGGGCCAGTCATGAATTAAGTGCCCCATGCCACTCGAGAAGTCTGGCCGACACTGCACCAGTGGGGGCAGGGGCTGAGAATGGCTGGAGCTGTAGGTTCCTGTGTCTCTAACACCTTTGCTCCGGGCAGGGTTAGCATAGACCCGGCAGTCAGGCCAGGAGCAGGGCTGTTTGAAGGGAAGGCCCTGGGCACACGCCACCATCTACCACTCCAGGTGTGCCAAGTCCTGGGCCCAGAGAAGCAAAACCACTCTCTACTTGGGCAAGTCACCTCACCCCTGTAGAGCCATCCTGCCGTCCTCCCAGAGCAGCCTTTGAAATGCATGTTTTTGGGTTCTCTGGAAGAAGCAACCTTATGTTGCTTCTCTCATTGGGAAACTGAAAACCTGGGCTGGCTTGATTGACATAGGGGAGGGTTACCTGACAGACTACTGTTAAGATTTAACTCTAGGACAAGCTTTGCTTCTCTTGCAGAACTAGTAAGAATCATCTGTCCACCAATCAGAGAATTGTAGCATATTATGCTTCCTTTTGGCCTTGTCTGCTAGGAAGTGTGGAGCCATGTGGGTTCTTCCAGGAGCTACCATCTCATGGTTACCCCAGTCATAGCCTTCTCTTCTTCCAGGGTCCTGAGTTTTTGTTTCTCTTGCACTTAGCCATGATATGGATAAGTCCTTTGGTGGGAAAGAAATAGGGGAGGATGTGAAGTTTAAAAATAAAGTGCCATTCGGGGCAGAACCCAGGAGGTGAGCTTACTTTTGGGTCCATGGCTACTCTTGCAGCAACACCTTGAAGAAGCAACGGATGGGAGGTGGAGAGGTGGAAGGCAGGGCCGGCTTTTCATTGTTCGCAGAGAGTAAATGTGTGGCTGGGAGTCCTGCCCTCTCTGAAATGGCAGCTCACAGACCGTCTTGGCCTGACTACACTGCTCCTCCCAACCAGCATCTTCTTAATTACGTGTCAGGCTCCCGAGTCCAGTGTTTTCCACAGCACAGTCCAGTGTGTGTCTGCAAGTTGCAAAGACGTTTGGACAGGGCTCAGATCTGCTTGGGAGGGCCTCTTAGGTGAGGCGTCCAAGCCCCTCTCTGATTCTGAGACCTCTTGAACTCACACTCTCCAGAGTGAGCTTCCAGTACCAGGTGACCCAATGGGTGGCCTGACGGCTTTCTGTAGGTGGGCTGTGTCAGTGTTCCTGGAAACTTACCTGTCTTTCTTCTGCCTGGAATAAGTCTGGGGGTTCAGGACAAGGGTTTATAATTTGGGGAAAGGACCCTATTCAGTTCTGCACTTTGCTGGGGAAGCCAGAGACAGGGCAGGTCAGCCACAGCTATACCCTCAGGCTGACTCTTGCCAGAAACACAGTAACCTAGGTGGTCTGCTCGAGGTGTCTTCTAGTACACTGAAGGTACTGTTCAGACAGGGAAACTGAGACCAGAGAGGGGGGTCGCACCGGTAAGTGTGCACAGCAATATCTGCAGAACCCGTGGGCAGTGGTGGCCACAGCCCTTCCCCTGTACCTCTGGCCCTGACTTGTTGCCCAACCACTTTGAATGCTTGAATTGCACTTGGATTTGTTTATTTCTTAAGGTTTCCAAAGCAACATAGCTCACATTTTAGTGACCACATTGTTTAGAGTATAGCTTATCTCACTGGAATGCTGAAGCACCCAGCAAAGCCTGAGCCGGATGTGTCTGACGTGGCTCAACTCAACTTCAGGGGCGCAAGCCACAGGTCACGGTCTCTGCTGCCCCACGACTCCCCATTCCCCGCTGAGGGGCTCCGGTCGCCAGCCCCCCTTCCTCCTCCCTCACCGCACCCGGGAAGAGCAGAGGGGCAGTGGCACTTCGCCTCTCTTGTGATGGGGGGCAGGGCAGGAACAGATGTTCTCAAGTTCAAATAATCAATGTTGTTATAATTCTTCATGCCGTTTCTGGAGTATTTGATGATGCACGCTCAGCACTTCATATGAATTATCTCAATTCATCCACAAACAGCACCTGGTGGTGAAAAAGATTCTCTGCTCAGCTGGCCGGGGGCAGAGGATGAGGAAGCTGCCACCCGGAGGCCGACTGGTTCGCTCAGTCACACGGCTAGTCCGTACCAGAGCAGCGCGCGAGCTGCGGTCCACCTGGCTTTCAAGCTTGTGCTCCATGACCGGGTTAACATCGAGGGCAATCATTTTTAACCGGGGGCTATTTGTTCTCTAGAAGACATCTTGAAGTGTCTGGAGACTTTTCTGACTGTCACAGTGCACCTAAGCTGCCAGGCAGCTCCGAAGATGTGTCAGAGCCAGACTGGGTGATCCGGGCCGGAGGTCCCAGACAGGAGTGAGAATGGGCAAGAGACCCCTGATTCTCCAGCCCACGGGTGGGAATCAAGTAGGCAGACGGCTGTGGTGCAACTTGCTTCCGGCCCAGGTGCAGTGGTGCGGTGCAGAGCAGCAGCTGGCCCGGGAGCCCTGTAGCTGCAATGAGGAGTGACAAGTGCCACCCTAGGCTGAGAGGACAGGCGCGCTGATGTGAGAGTTGGTGCCGGGTGAGCAGGAGGAGGAAGGGATGCCTGGGCCACCAGGGAGCCCGGAAGAGCTGGAGGTGACAGGAAGGCTACGGAGTCGTGTGGCTCATGTGAGGGGAAACCTCTGTTTCTTCTGAGAAAGCAAACCAGCCTCTCACAAGATGGCAGTTTTGCTCTGACTGAACGTACAGACTGCTAACTAGGACAATTTCAGAATATCTTTTAGGTGAGTGTGTGTCTTGGCCACTACAACAGATGGCCTTTGAGCACACCCAGGGGATAGTTTCTGTGAGACATGGACCTGGTTCCCCTGCAGGCAGCGCCTGTCACCCATGTGGTTACTGACATTGAGCCCAGTGTAGAGCCTGTGGACTGCATCACTTTAAAGGCGTGGACACTGATGAGTGGCAAGCTAGGGGTTTGCCCGAGACCAGGCAGAGCTAAAAGCGGAAAGCCCTTTTGGGAGCAGAGATCAGCATGGGTTGCTTAGAGGACCTTGGAAGGGAGGCTGGTAGGCAACCATGTAGGTGGTGTGGCCGAACCACAGGGAGCACACTGGGCCTAGCCAGTGGGTTTGCCTGAGCGCTGGTTGGTGCCTGGCCCTCCTACGGTTTGGCCTAGCACTTCCTTGAAGACTGCTTCTGCGCAGGGCCAGGCTGGGCCGGGCAGGGCCTCTGTGAGCTAAAATGAAATGAAGTGTGGCAGGCCTAGCGGAACGCTTGCCCAAACACCTGTGTACCATGCCTCACTGGATCCTGCAAGTTTTAGAGTAAAGGGATGAGGGTGGGGATTATAATGCCCGCTGAGAGGTAGAGAAGCAGCCTTCTGGAGCACCCAGGGGCTTCATGGAGGGGCAAGGGCCCATGGTCCTGCTGACCCAGCAGCCTGGCCTGTCTCCTAGACCTGCAGCCCGTCACCTACTGCGAGCCAGCCTTCTGGTGCTCCATCTCCTACTATGAGCTGAACCAGCGTGTCGGGGAGACATTCCACGCCTCGCAGCCGTCCATGACCGTGGACGGCTTCACTGACCCCTCCAACTCGGAGCGCTTCTGCCTAGGGCTACTCTCCAACGTCAACAGGAACGCAGCCGTGGAGCTCACGCGGAGGCACATCGGTAAGGGGCAAGGGGCAGCGGTGTTTCCCCCACGCTCCCACCCCGCGGTCCCAGTTTAGGCCCCGCACAGAACTCACACCATCCCCACTGGGCTGGGCCTGCTTCTGGGAACTGGGGGGAGGACTCCCCCACCCCCAAATTTTGTGTTGTCTTGTTTAGGGACCTGTTAGGAAGCGTTCAGGTTCCTTGGCCATTCTCACTCAGAGACATGGATAGATCATCTCTAAACACAGAAAGCCATGGAGGAACAGTTCACTTAAGGGAACAAGAAAGGAAAATTTGTAAGAAAGGCAACATACGCACTTCTCCTAATAACCATGCACTTAAATTACTGATAGGTGTGCAAGTAGGTAGTCAGTCTTGGACTTGTGATCTTTCCTTTGTTAGTTTCATACATGACTGTGATTATTCTAGGAAACCTATACAAGGTAGAGAGATAAGAATTTCCCACTGCTGGGACGCTGCTGCTGCTGGTGTTTGTTATCCAACCCCCAGAACACAGTGAAAGGCCATTTAGGGAAGATGAAGCCATGATCCTTATCCCTGGGTTTGCTCATGAAATTATCGTGCTGAGGATAGTCGTAATTTTATGAGCCAGAGTCACTGAGATGGGCTGTAGAGGCGGTGCAGGGGCGCAGCGGGGTGTCCTCGGGCAGCACCCGCAGCCCCGGCCGGGCAGGGGCTCTGAGCTAGTCAGGCCCACGCCCCCTGGAGCGCTGCTGCTCCTTTGTGTTACAGCTTGGGCATTAACAAAAGGTTTTATTTGAAGAGAGGATTTTGAGGTTAAGAGAAGAAATGGTTGGAAGCCATAATGTAGACGGTAGGGCTTATTTCCAGGGAATAATTTGATAGCTGGGAGGGGCCGGACCCTGCAGGAGCCAGACAGCAAGTGTGACACTGTCCGTGACCATCAGGCCCTTGCTCCCGAGCCCACGTGGTTCCCAGGTGGCCTCCCCATTTTTTTACTTGAAAAAAGATCCTCATCCTAAGTGTGACCTATTCTCTTTACACTTTTCTATATTTAAAAAATATTTCAAACAATGCCATGACAAACGTTTCTGTTCTTTTGGTCCGGGGCTCCCCCTGCCACCTCTGCCTCCCACTTGTGATGGACATAAGATAGAGGTGCCTCCTTGGGAGCCCAAGTCCGTCCTATGACACCGAACCAAGAAGAAATGGGAGCATGGCGGGGTCGGGGGTGGGACAGTAATGGGATAAAGAGACCGAGGTGAACCTCCAGTGGCTCCGTGGCCCGTCACCTGGTTTCCGTCCTGCCTGATGTTGCGAGCCTGTGAAACCCAGCCCTTTGGGCCCTTTCCCTAGGAGTGGAGCCGGGCCCTTCCCGGGCAGGAGAAGGGGGCGCCCCTGCCTGCACGGACAGCTCCTTGTCACAGTGTTTACATAACTGCTTGAATTGCACAGCCAATTTAAAAATAATCTCTGTCCATCTGGAGCGGATTTAAGAGATGAAAGAAAAGCAAATGATATAAACCTATGGAATGTTTTAGAAAAATGCACTGAGGGGAGAAAGGTATAGAGGCGGCACTAAGTCACCCCTGCAGCGAAGGGCTCCTGGGGCGTCCGCTGCCTCTGGAGAAGCTCTGCAGGTTTACTGAGGGACTTTCTGGACCTCGGGAGGGAGGGGCCTAGAAGTAGCAGAATACAGCTAACACTTAGCAGACGCTTACTGTGTGTCCCCTAACAACCCTGCGAGGGAGGTGCTGCTGTTGTCCCCATCTTAACTTTGGCTCTGAGCTTGGGGTAACTTGCCTGAGGCCCATGGCTGGTCACTGGCAGAGGCTGCCACTGAGACCAACCCCATGCTCTTTCTCTTGCCATCTGCCTCCTCTGGCTCTTAGGAACACAGCCTGGCCCACCATTCTCCCTGTGTGGGTTCAGGTTCGGGCTCTGGGTCCCATGTGCCTGGAGGAGCTGGAGAGATCGAGTCACTTGGTGCACCAGTAGCTCTGCCCCTTGGCCAGCCACAGCTGCCCCCGGGCTGCTGCGTGGGCCGCACCCTGGGCCGGCCTGACCCGACTCTCTCTAGGGCGCGGCGTGCGGCTGTACTACATTGGAGGGGAGGTCTTCGCAGAGTGCCTCAGCGACAGCGCTATCTTCGTGCAGTCCCCCAACTGTAACCAGCGCTACGGCTGGCACCCGGCCACCGTCTGCAAGATCCCGCCAGGTAGGAACACCTCTGCACCCACCCCTGCCCTGAGGCACATACCTGGGTTGCTGGAGGTGTCTTTCTGACACTTTCTCCTTACCAGGGTTTGCATGGCCAGCCTGGGGTGCTTTGCCTGGGTTTCCCCTATGCCTTGACGGGCCCTCCCTGCCCTCCGGGAGCAGACACCGCCTCTGACGGACCTGCCTTTGATCGGGGGTGCCTGCTCCATGCCCTGTGTGCACGGTGCTCAGACAGCTCCCTTCCTCCCCCCCCCCCACCCCCACACACACAGCGTGAGGTGCTATAGGGGAAGGAGAGATGTAGGAGGCCGTGCTGCTGTCTCCACAAACCTTGTACACCAGCTTCGTAGACAAGACAAACAGGGCAGGGGCTAAGCGTCAGGTGAGCAGCACAGATGAGGTGTTCTTGAATCCAGGAGGGAAAACACACTTCTAACAGTCGGCATAGATCAGGGGAGCTTCGTGGGGCAGAGGCGCAGGCCCGGGGATGTGATGGGGCGAGGACGGTGAGGGCGCTCCATCTGGGCCGAGCTGGTGGCGGGCAGAGCACGTGTGGACTGCAGGAGGCTGTGTAGGAGACAGGGGACTTGTTGAGAGAGCATGATGGGAGCAGGCCATGGAAGCATGTAGAAGTATTGCTTTTTTTCTGGGAAACTGTTGAAGGTTTTCTGAGCAGAGCTAATGAACCCCACCTGTACTTCAATAAGGGGCATTAGGCTGCACCCAACATAGGCGCTTGGACAGGGCCAGGCTTAGGGAGCAAGACCAGGCAGGAGGCTGATCCCATCTGCCTCTTTACTAGGAGCATTGGGGCAGACAGGCCCCGCCAGGGGCCACTTCTCACATGGCATGAGCCATGGGGCGCACGGCCCGCAAAGCATGGACTGTGGCTGGCGGCGCGTGTGGCCCAGGTTGGGTTGTTGACTGTGACGCATGTGTGGCACGTCTCCTCCTGCCGGCTCAGTAGCAGATAGTGGAGCCAGGGGCCAGGGGCAGGGCCAACTTAAGAATGGCAGACACTGAAACGATACCAGTGCTGTGCATTTCCAGAGCTTGTGTGGTTGTGTCTCCAGAGTACATTTATATCTCTGCCCCCAGTCCTCTCCTGTTATTCCAACTTTTCAGGGGAGGAGGCATATTGGGGACACACGTTCAGAGAGGTCAAGCCACCAGCCCAAGGATACCCAGCTAGTACGTGGGTGAGCCAGGACGAGCCTAGGTCGCGGTCCTCTCCCTGTTCTTGGCTCAGCTCGGGCGGGAGCCTACTTCAGCCCTACCTCACCGCAGTTCGCCTTGCAGAAAGCTGGAAGAGGAAGCTGAGTTGCATTCTTGGCATTCCGCCCACTCCCTTCCCCGCCCTCCCCCCATCTTCTGGGTGAGGGCTGAGCTGGCTCTGGTGGTGTTTGTCAGCTCATAGAATGCAAGCCCTCAGGTCCTCTGAGGCCAGCCTTTGGTTTTATAAAGGAGACGCAGGCCTACAAAGAGAAAGTGACCAGCCCAGAGTCACACAGCAAGATTAGTGTTGGCCCATTAATAAATGTCACCCCAGCTCACCTTTTGGGCATTTGCAACATGTGCTTTTGTCTTTATTTTTCTGGTGGACACATTCCTGGCACTCAGGCAGCAGGACTTTAAATAAGAGATTTGTTATAAACTTTATTTGTTCCTGTCTCTCTCATTTTACTGCCTGGAGAATTGACACGCACCTTTGCTTTGCTGTGAACATCACCCCGACCCAGCCTTGAGCCCAGTGGCCAAAATGTGGCCCAGATTCCTCCCTCCCTCTTGGCTCCATACGGCCCACCAGAGGGGCCGGGTGGCAGGTGTCCTGGGACCCTGTGATGCGCTTCCCGGTGGAACGGCAGGTGGAGTCATCTCTCTGCCAGCCTCCCTCTGTCCAGGGACAAGATGGCCATGGCCAGACCCTATGCAGCCGTGGGCATTCTGGCTCAGGTCCCTTGTCTCCCACCCTGTTCCCTGGAGTTCCCACTGTGGCCCCTCAGCCCAGGGAAGGCCCCGCCTCTCCAGTTACCTCCCTGGTTCTTGGTAGCCCACTTGACTGTGTCTTCCCCAGCATCCCCACAGTTCTAGGAGCTGGAGCTTGCAGGCCAGTGTTTAATCCCCATGACATATGTCAGCTGCACCCCCCTCCCCCCCATGGAGGTGGCGATGGCTTCAAGGGCAGGGACTGAGTGAGCCCGACCTGGCATGGTGCTGAGTGTGGAATGTGTGTCATTTCAGTCACGTGGGCTGTGACGTCCTGGATGACCCAGGCATGGCTTTAGCCCAGAGGGGAGTACCAGATACATCTGCCCTTCGTCCTCACAAGCAGCGTTTCTGTTCTGTTGGCAGGATGCAATCTGAAGATCTTCAACAACCAAGAGTTTGCCGCCCTCCTGGCTCAGTCTGTCAACCAGGGCTTTGAGGCTGTCTACCAGCTGACACGCATGTGCACCATCCGCATGAGCTTTGTCAAAGGCTGGGGAGCAGAGTACAGGTCAGTTCTGGGGGGCTGCGTGGCCTGGGGTCCAAGGGACTCAGACAGAAGAGCGGGGCTCCTCAGAGACAAGCAAAGCCTGCTCTCACCCAAAGGACAGAGACCAAAGATCAGAGAGAGGCCATGACCAGGCAGGCTGGAGGGCAGGGTCACGCTAGATAAGGAAGAGCTGAGCCATGCTGGCACGGTGCCTCCCACACACGTTCCGTGTCACCCTCGCCACAACACTTGGCTGGGACATTGCATCATCCTTGTTACACCAGTGAGGAATAAGGCCCAGGGAAGGGAGTGACTTGCCCGAAGTCACATCGTTAGTGGAAAGGCTGAGCCTAGGACGTGCCCTCCTGTTCATTTTGGGCAGACGGGTCTAGGATGACCCTCTCCTGGGAGTCGTTTTCATCTCCTTGTTCCTTCCTCCTCTGTGGGGCCATCTCTGACTCAGGTGACCCTGAGCATCTAAAATATTAAATACCTGAGAAGCAGGGAAATGAGGAGATGATTTAGGTCATCACAGAGGAACAAAGTTGACTTGCTCAGAAGAAGAAACAAGTATCTTTCAAAGTTTCAGATATCGGTTTCAATCTGACACTAGTCAAGGCTTAGCCTGGTCTCTTCTGTTGAGTCTCCCTGACTACGCTGATGTGGGCTTAGAGAGTCCAGCCCCTTCTCTTTCACACCTGGACAGGCGTTTCCTGCTAGACAGGGCTGTGTGCCCTCCTCCTGCTCCACACGCAGCCCCTACCCCGCGCCCCCAGCCCCCAGCGCCTCAGGCAGACGCAGAGGTGCCCGCATGTCAGCGGGAGCCAGCGTCTTGCAAGCTACCCTCCCCTTCTCTTCATTTTTCCAGATGTTTGGAATCCATTTTGTTTTGCAGTCATTCTGCACCCAAGCCAAACCCATTTCGGTATTGGCTCTGGGCCACCATTTATAATGAAATCCAGATGAGCATGACTTATGGAAAATCAGATTCTCATTAGAGGATTTTGGTCCGTAAAATCCTCCTCTTCCATTTACCGTATTTTAGCTGCCGTTCCCCGGGGCTGCCCCACAGTGCCAGGGAACAAAGCACCTTCGTCTGGGGAGGGGATTCTCTCTCAAATCCAGGATGAGTGGCCAATTGGGCAATTAATGGAGTCAGATCTCAGGAGAAGTTAGAACACAACTACAACGGCCTGAGGAGATTACCCCAGGCCCAAAGGCCTCGCCCAACAGACGTTTTAGCCCACCTTTTAGCCCTGGCTGAAATCACTTGGGAACAAGAGTTGAAAGGTTAGAAAATTAGTGTATTTTTTAATAGGGAAGGGAAATATTTAAAGATGGAACCTGTAGAAAAGAACCAAAGAGAGATCCATTTGCTGTTTCTACACTCAGACTGTAGCCCTGGGGGCCACTGAGGCACCCGGACCAGCCGGCACCCCCAGGGTGAGTTTGGAAGCCCGTCTCTAGTCCTGTACTGGGGTGAAGTGAGGAGGGCAGTGCCCTCAGGCCAGTGGCCCCCCATCTGGCATGGCACCATGGCCCCTTGATGGTGGAAGCCTTTCTTGAGGGGCACTGTATCGCTGTGCAGGACACAGTGCCAACACACCCAGTCCTGGGCAGCCCACCAAGGCACTGCCACCTGGCAGCCTAACTGGTGGGTGCTGCCCCTTCTCACGACAGTCTTGCCCTCCTTCTGCCTCTTGGGCCAAGGAGAGCAAAGTTTCATCCTTGCTGAAGGGCCCAGGCCTGTCATCCGCTGGCACCCCCGACTCAGGCCGCAGCAGATAACCTCTGCTCAGCCGAGGCCTTTGGGAGCGCGCCTGTGAGCTGCGTCATCAACCGGGCTGAATTTAGACAAAGTGCTTTGGGGAAAAGAAACGTGTGGTGTGCCTTGGTTTTTCCAGTAATTGTTTCGTGGCTCGCTCTGCTAGTAAGATTTTCCAAAATAAGACCAGAGATGGGAATTATATCAGCACGTTGGGAGCCTACGGCATGCGGGCTCTGTCGGCACTTTGTAAAAAACACCCTCAATCAGACAGACATGCGTCACCAGGGCCTGCTGGGCTGGGGCTGGGCCTGGGCCGGAGGTGCCCATTCAGGAGAGATGGGGGTTCTCTTGTCAGGGGCCTGTCACAGCAGCTGGTGGGGCCTCTGGGGTACCCTGGAATTTGCCTTCTGTGTTTAACTCTTTAAGGGTATTCTTCCCCATCACAAGAACCCAATTCACTCAAGAGCTCTTCTTGGTTGGAAGGGTTTGGAGTGGTGGATTCAGCAAGCTATCGGCACCTCCTCTCAGGGACTCGGGGTCTAGCAAAGCAGGACTTAGCTCTGGCTCTGGGAAAAGGACTGTCACTAAAGCAGGAAAAGGTGTACTGCCATCGATGCGTGTCTTTCCAGACATCTTTCAATTACCCACTCTTCCCTTCCTCTGTTTTGTAGGAGACAGACAGTGACCAGCACCCCCTGCTGGATCGAGCTGCACCTGAATGGGCCTTTGCAGTGGCTTGACAAGGTCCTCACCCAGATGGGCTCCCCAAGCATCCGCTGTTCCAGTGTGTCGTAGGGACACTGCGTGTGAAGGGGGAGGGTCGGGGAGGGTGGGCTTGGGTACAATGGCCATGCAGGAAATGGAGAAAATCAGAACTCAACTCACTGTTGTCAAGGAAGAAGAAATTTTTCTCCCTCAACCAAAGTGGCACCAACCTGTTCTCCAAAACACAAAAGCAAACCCAGAGACGGATTTTCTGAACAGCTGCGCCTGCTGAACACATTTGCCCTCTGGCCCCACTTTGAAGGGCAAGAAATGGCTTCTGCTTTGGTGGCTTGAGCAAACAGGTAGTATGTCACCACCTGCCCCTCCCCCCAGCCCCCTTCTTTTCTAATGACAGCAATCTGGGGTGGCCCCCTGTTCAGGGCCGCAGTATGGAATTCACCTTAGGGGTCCTAGGTAGGGGAACGCCTGCAGAGGTGTGAGCAAACCTCATAGCCAGGCCTCTGGCACTTTGACGGATGCCCCTTGCGCTGAGCACGGTGAGCCCCAGCCCTCCGTCAGTAGACCCCGCACCTGGAGCTAGGCCGTCGGGGTGGTGGGGGTACTTGTCTGTCTCCTCCCCATCAGCATACAGATTGGCGTGAGACCGTGTGTTCAGACCAAGCATGGGACGGTGGTAAAGTTACACACCTCCTTTCAAAAAGCTCCTTAAACGTGCCCTTTCTCAGAAGGGCCTGCTGAGGCTCAGTGAGTCTGCAATGCAAAGTTTATCTCATTAATCTCAAAGAGGTCTGACTTACAGGAAGTATTCGAGTGACGCAGGAGGCACTGTGGAGTGATGTGTTCTGGCTAAGGTAGCACTACATTGCACGGGTCCCAGTCGTAAGAGTTCATTTCGTATTCTCATGCATTCGGCCATTGATTTATGTAGTCAGTTGCATTAATTAAATGAACTTTATCATGTGCTCTTTTTAATGTTTGTTTTATACTTAAATCCTGGGTTGGTGCATTGACTGGGACACCGGAGTGGGATGAGGCATCTTCAACCCCCAGCTGAAGCTTTTGCAGGTTTTGTTGAGAAGACACCTGCCAGCAGTTTTGGAAGCTGGTATTATTAACAGGAGCAAATGCACCAGAAAGGAAAAATCTCAGGCCAACATAGGCAAATGAAAAGGCTGTTAAATTTTTTTTTATACCTTTGAAAATTGCAGGCTTGGTGCAAAGAGGTCTGTCATCTTTCCCCTGGGGTATAAGATTATCCAGTTCACGGTGGAGGATTATCAGTAACAACTCTAGCAGTTATACTGTATAATAAGTACTGCTCCCCATGGCAATTAGTGAGAAAACTATTATAAATGATTTCAACTGGAAAGAAAAAGCCCTTTTGCAGGATACAGCAGACAGAATTGCCACTTGTATTTGAATTGGTACTTTATTCTTCGCTGCTGTTTTTGTATGAAATGACTTATCTCATATTTTTACATGGATTTCTACCAGGAAAACTAAAGGGATTTCCTATGGAAGTCCCATCCTAACTCCAGGTGAAGGGAAGAAAGTCTATACCTTTGGCAGGTTATCAACCACAACTGTGATGACATGTCTGATGCTATAGGCAGATGCTGGGGCTTCCTGGCACCTCACCTGCAGGACCCTGCGCCCCTGAAGCTCCAACCTTGAGGTTTCCAGGTAGGGGAGCTGCTTGGCAAGCCTCCTGTGGGTACAGGAAGCGGCAGGAGAAACCCTTGCCAGACCTGTGCTAGACTTTCCCGCAGGACTGTTGACACACAACCGGGAGACAATGGAGAACCCCTCGTGCCACCTGAGGGCCAAATACTGTGTCTGAAGTTTGTGCCTGGTGTGACCTGACCTGCGGACTGCTGCTTACAGATATGTAGGAAGCCACCTGAACCTCCTGGATTGCATTCATGTTCCTGGTCAGGCCCGACTTGTGGTGTGTGTGGTTCCATTCTGGCCTTGCCTAACGGCAGTGGTTTCTGAGACCTGCATCCTCCACCTGTCCCATGATCCCATGGTGGCTACGGCATACAGCTGTCCTGTGGGTACTTGGCAACTAGCTTCAGGGACAGCCCAGTCTCGGTGGTTCGGTGGTCATATTTGGCTACAATTAGATGGTGTCTTAGAACCTGCAATGCTTTGTTTTTCCAAAAGCTACTTACATGGTCCTTTTTCTTCAGACTAGACTGCTGGAGGAGGCAGAATAAGGAAAACGCAGGTAAGGCCACCACTGGCACCACTGAAAGTAAACTTGGTCTTACCTAGATGTTGGGACCTGGTGCCGTCCCATCATAGAGGCTGTGTAGGTGCCTTGGGGCACATGTAACATTAGTGTCCTTGCTTTGTCATGAAACTAGTTTTACTTTTTAAGTCCTTTTGTATAAAAGGCATTTATACAGTTTAAAACTTTTTAAAAGGGCAGGTTGAAGGGGCAAGAGGAAACATGGACAGTTCAGAGCGGGGACAGTGGCTGCTGGACAGTGGTTTCAGTGGGCTCGTCCAGGCTGAGGAAGGATGTGTGTTGTTCCCCTCCTGGGCTCCCTTCCTGTCACCTTGACCTTGCAGCCCAGAGCAGCAGGCCCTGGGCGCACAGGTCCTGAGGGAGCCAACTTCTAGTCCCTTTCCCCTCTTCCCCCATGTCCCCCTTCCAAACTTTATTTAGTAACTTAGGTCCTTCCAGCACAAACGTAGGTTGCCGCCCCAGCAGGTTCCGGTTACAGGCCTGTGCTGGAACATCATCTCAGTTGGCCACCTTCCTGGCAGGCTGTAGAAGGCCTGACATTTTGAGACGAGCCTAGAGTCAGGAGCGGGGACTTTGACTCTTAGGAAGCACACACATGAGGGCAAGGCTGCTGGCAGACTTTTCCATTGTCCTTATGTTGTCTGTGTTGTATTTTTTTATTGACCGTGATTATTTTTTTAAATCATTGTTAATGTATTGGAATGAGCTGTAGCACAAATCTTGTGCTTAGTTTGTTTTGTTTTTTCTCCATGTCCCCTTGGCTTCCTAGAGTTTGGACATACTCCAGGGCTAAATGCTTTTACTCAAACTGCAGAAAAAGGTTTTCTTTAAGTGGTGTGTGCATGTCATGCATGTAAATGAGCTGTCTGGGGCGAAGGCAGGCTTCTGACCCATCCTTAGCCCCAGGTTGCCATTTCTGTGCTCCCTGAAGGCCTCTGCAAACCACTCTGGGACTGTTCACTAGGAGTTTCCAACAGCAAGAAAGGGCATGAGTTAAGTTCTGGACCTTGTGTCTTACCGTGTGACTTTTAAGTGGCAGAGTTGGGAGTTTTCCCAAAATTTGCATGTCCCTACTTTCCTAGAAGAAACCTCAACTGAACACAGCTGAGTTGCACCATTTTTGTGTGGCATAAATGTTCCCTTCTAGAACGCCTTCAAGTAGCACTCTTCAAAATGTATGTCACCCTTTTCAAGAGTATCTTAGCTACTTCTCGGTGGGTGGGAAAGTAGACTTGACATAGAGGACGGGGGTTAAAAATGAAGATGAGGCACCTCTGATGGAAGGGTGTCACAGTGGGAAGTGGCCTGACATGCAGGCTGTGTGGCAGAAACAGAACTTGCTTGTCGTGTGAACTGGATTGAGAAAGTCTCAGTGATTCTGTAATTGTCTCTCATGCTCAAGAAATGTACACTCTCGCATCTGGTGTTTCATATTTATGTAGTAACTTCTAAAACCATTCAAGACAGACAACTATTTAATTTTCTGAAAAAAGCTGGAAAGGTCTCTCCTCCCAAGGACAGTGGCTGGGAAAAGTGGGAGGCACAGCCTGCGCAGAATGCAGGTTGCAGGCGCCGAGGCTTCTTTTGGCTCAGCAGCCAGACACACCAGCCCTGGTGTGCTGATCACGCAGCCGTGTGTGACAAGCAGCGTGTGACTGCAGGCAGCTCCCAGGCCTCGCCCCTCCTAGGGGTGAGAACGCGACACGAGGGCTGGAGCCTCCTTTCCCCAAAGCCTTCACTCGCTCGCCCCTGCAACTAGGCTGTCCCGATGGGATCCTTGCAGGAATTGCACGGGAAGGGAACACGCATGATGTTGATGACCTTCACTTCTCAGCCAGCCTGACCTTTTAACGCCTTTGTAAAAAGCATGTATGTATTTATAGTGGTTTAGATTTTTCTAACTTTTGTATCTTAAGAACAAAGCACCTGTTTAAGCATTGTACTATTGTTAAAGATTTGTGTCCTTTCTGTCCTTCTCTCCCCCCTGTAAGTGCCCTTCTAATAAACTTTTCATTGAAAAGCTCCTGCCCCAGGAGCTCAGTCTCTTCCTTGCTGCTGAGTCTGGGAGGGGAGATTTCCAAGAGAGCCCAGTGGGGCCCCAGGGGCTCTAGGGAACAATGTCTCCAAGCCCAAATGTACTTTGACCAAAAATGTGCCAGGTGACCTTCTGCCCCAGCCTTACGTAGCCCCCACTCACTCACCAAGGGCAAGTAGCAGTGACAGCAGATCCCCTGGGCCAGCCAAGCGAAGATCAGAAGTCCCACCACGCTCTCTACACCAAAGCACACCCAGGTTCCACTGATGCTGTCACCTATTGGGCAAATGATTAGATACCATCGCAGCAATCTTCCTGCAGGCACGCACATAGTTTTAGATTCATAAATAAGTGGGTTTCCATCTTTTGCAGCTCAGAAGACAGCTCCTGTGAAAATTCGTTTTCCATTTGAAACTTGGTAGAAGAGACTTGCAAGTTGCTTCCTTGCCGGACTGTTACGCTGACCCCACCTGGTGCCAATTAAAATACAGAATGATTACAACAATTTGGAGGAGGGAGGTGGAATGGGCCACTTCTACAGCAGTCTGCCCTCTGAGGCCCTCACCAGAGTCCAATACTCCCACACCAGAGGAGGCCAAGTTCACAGGAACAGCCCCCATGAACTGCATCAAATTCCTACCTCTGTGCTTATTTCCCCAACGTTTTATCTAGGACTTCTCAGCAGATGACTCCCAAATCCACGCCTCTCACCCAACTTGCTCCTTAAGTGCCAGTTTCAATTCCAGCTGCCTGTTAAACATGACTTGAAATTAAAACATAACACCCCCACACTGAAGCTTCTTCCACCTCACTTGGGTCAAGTCCCTTTTCTGACTCCCCATTTTCATCAGTAGCCTCTCCCTAGTTCTACCTCCCCCATTCTTCAAGTCCTGAGCAGCGTAATGCACACCATTTCCTTGGTTCTCCATCACCCCTGCAGCTGCCTGCCGATCAAACCTCCCCTTCGAAGAGGCCCTGCTCCCTGACGGCCTCCCACACAACCTCCTCCTTCCTTGGGCCCGCACCTCCCTCTTCTGCCTACTCCTTCCTGGGTAGTGTTCCCAGACCACTGCTTGTAGTCTTGACAGCTCCTCCCCAAGTGAGCTCATCTACTTGAATGATTCCAAGCCACATAAATGTTAATGACTCCTAATCAGTATTTACAGCCCAGACATCAATCACAGGTTTAGACTTGTAGCCAATAGCTTGATGGCTACTGGTACGTGGAAATGCCACAAGTACCTCAAACTCATAATTTAAATTTTAAAAATTTATTTATTTTTAGAGCAAGGGAGAGGGAGAGACAGAGGGAGAAAAACATCAGTTTCCTCTCATGTGCCCCCAGTTGGGGACCTGGCCCACAATCCAGGCATGTGCCCTGACTAGGAATCAAACCAAGCAACCTTTCGGTTTGCAGACTGATGCTCAACCCACTGAGCAACACCAGGCAAAGCTCAAATTCCTAATTTAAAAAGCAAACCCATCACTGTCCTTATTAAACCATCTCCCCTTCCTTTGGCTTTCAGCCTAATTTTTGGCTCGACTACTGACCCCACTCTGCATCCACAGAAGTCACAGCCACCCTCCCTCCCTCCCTCCCCATGGGCAGTCGGCCCTCTGTCCCGCTCGCTCTGCTCTCCACAACGGCCTCTAGCACCCAGGCGACTGCACCAGCTCCTAAGCGCTCACCTGGCCTCCAGCCTGCCTTCCTGTAAGTGCATCACCACAGCACCCCAAGTGACCCACCTGGCCAGGGCACAAACTCCTGAGATCATGAGCATGGACCACTTGACCTTCACCATTTGGCCCCCACGTAGATCTCACAACCAGCGAGCTGCCTTACACTCTGCAAACATGTTTTTTAAAGACTCTGCTTGGAACATATACCCCTCTTCCCCCACCTCTCAGACATGCACCGCCAGTCCACCTGGCACCTTTCACCCATGCTCCAACTGGAGGTGTCTCCAGGAAGTCCCCTGTGGATCCAGCACCACTCTCCACTGTGTGCCAACTTATGGTGGTGGTCTCTCGGCTGCAACCTTCTGGAGAGCAGGGTTTATACGTCAGACCCCCCAACTTCTTTTCGCTGCCACATTATTTTTGTTAATTGAATCCATTAGAGCCCATATCTAATAGATTCTACCTTAGCAGTATCTTTTGCATCCATTTCTATACGTGCTGTTCTATTCCATGGAACTGTGCTATTCCACAGTTAAGTCCTTACATATAGCTGAAGGAGTAAGACCAAAATATTCCTGATTACCTTTTACCATAGCTATCCTAATATTCTCCTACTCTGTCTCCCACTAGTCCAGGGATGGCAAAAATGGGACAAAAGTACCACCATTCTCTATTTTTCTTGGTAAAAACCACTCATCACAGTGCTGCATTCATTCTCAACCTCAGAATCCTTCTCAACACAGCTCTCCAGGCACACAGTGCTAGTAAGGTTCTCCCCAACATCATTCCACCCTTACCTACCACCTCTTCTCTCATTGGGCTGCTGGAGATCCCTTGCAGTTATCTCCATACCTTTGTTCATGTCATAACTTCCAGTAAGAATTTTGCTGCCTCCACGGTCTGCCCAAATTCTTATCCTTCCAGCTCAATTCAAGCATCACTTCCTCTAAGTTCATGGTCTCCAAGTGTGGTCACTGGCCGGCAACATCAGTACCACCTGGGACGTCAGAAACAGCATTCTGGTAAGGTCTCACCCTGGACCTACTGAATCGGAAACTGGTGGGGGGCCCTCCAGGTGATTCTGATGCAGGTCCAAAGGTGCGTTTTTTATGTTCCTCCCAACCCACTCTGCTCTTCCCACAGCCATTAGCCTGGTCAGGACACTTCCCATTCTGCCCACCATCCTACCTTCTGTGCCCTCACCTTGCTTGTGCCCTCCTCCCACCCAAACTAGCCGATAAGCTCCTCGAGCAGAGAATCACTCCGTACGAGGTGAGCAGCCTCTGTGGCAGCTGGCCCAGTCTGGCACCAAGCGAGCTCCCAGGCAGTGCTGGCTGGACCCTGGACCCTTATTTCAGCAGGTTAAAGGAACAGGTTAGTTGCTTTTTCTCACCTTTGAGGCCTTCTAACTTCACCATTCGTGACTTCCTGAGAATTTCCTGGAGCAGCAGGACTGATGGAGACCAAGTCCTTCGGCTCTGACGAAAAGCTTCTTTTTTTTTCTCTCCTAATTATGCTGCTGTTTTCATCCAGTTCCTACCCCAGGCCTCCCTTAGCTCACATTTCTGTAGCATTAAAGCCACCTGGTTGATAAGAGAAAGGGGAGACACAATGATCGTTCACATTATAGAAGAGAACCAGGGAGGTTGCTCATGAACTGCTGCTGTATGACCTTTTTGTGCCTCCCAAGTTGTAGTTATGGGAAGACAGTATTTCAGTCAATCAACATATACACACAAATATTAAAGAGATCTAGAGAAAATAAAAGGCTTTTTTTTCTTGCCAAACCTGTATTCCAAAAATGCAGTAATAACTATATAAAGTCCAGGTTTTGAATCAATACTTTCCCAACCAGAAACAAAGCAGAAATATAAGGGCTGGAAATGTGGCTCAGTGGTGTCCCAACAAAAGACCCACACTGTTGCTATTCTGTTAATTTTTCATTCTGCAAATCAGAAACCTCAGAACAGAGCAAGACATTTCCTCTACTAGAACACACATTTAATAACAGGCACACAGGAAATGCCCAAAATGTAACATTAAGAAAACTTCTAAGACCCCTTCTATAAAAGCTTATATGCCAATGGTACAGGCGTGGATCACTGAACCTGGAATCTAAATCAAAACTAGCTTCTGCCCTGCACTGTCACCATGCTTTTTGGAAACATAAAAATTATGGGAAAGTTAATAGTGTTTTCAAGCCAATCCTGTCCTAAGGTGGGTACACTTGACTAGGTATTTTTATACTTTCTCTGCCTACAATCCTTTAATAAAACTTAACGTTTAATGACAGAATGCTGTAGCTGAATTGTCTTATCTATTTTTGAATTCAACAGAGGGGGAGGGGCAAAGGGCGACTCCGGCTCATTACAGCATTCTCCAGAACTCTGTCTCCATCAATCAGAGTTCAATGAATCAGGACCTCTGACCACACTAGACACATGTTTGCTAAATTTAGCTTTGCATCAGCAAACACTCAACTCAGAATAGTTCGTGAAGTTCTCATCTTACCCTTAGACAGTGATTCTTCTAAGATTGTTTTTCTATGGCAGGCCAAGGCAGGGCAAGGGGCACCACGTGCTCTCTCTGTGGTCATTGTTAAGAGGCTGGCCCGAGGTTAAGGGATCCGACATCAGTCATGGCAAACATGTTTATTCCCTGCTCTCCAGAGTGGAGCTTGAAGTTGACCATATATCATGTTTCATGTGTTATAAGCAGTTTGCAGTAATGGCCTGACATGCTCCATGGTCCTTGAATCACATTCCATATTACTCAGCCATCTAAGTTGAGCTTCCCTGAATCTCCAGCTTCTCTGAATTGGATGTGGCCAAGTTTCTATAAATAGAGAGCAAGCAAACTGGATCTGTCAATCTTTTCATACTCTGGCAGGATAACGTATTTTAAAATTATAAAAATATCTATGTCTTCATCACTCTAAAATTATTACATAACACATAATTTTCTCAGGGAAAAAAAGTTTATTCTTGTCTCTACTTTCCAAAGCTCATGGGTGGGCCTTCAAACCTTGTGATCATATATAAAATACAAATACAAAACAAAATTAAAGGCCTACTATGTGCCAGACAGTATGTTACACAAATAGAGAAACATTTAAGGGGCAGAGGGGAAGCCAAATCTCTCATTGTAAATCCTGGATGGACAGTTCATAATAACTTATGAAAGTACTTTAGATAGATTACAACTGTTATTACACTATTAGCTCATGATCACTCTTCTTAACCTGGGTCTTTAGTAGATACCACTGGATACTTTTATTCCACATTTCCTCCAGAAGGGGCCGGTATGCCCAGATACCTAATTCGATGAAGGCAGGCAGGCCTCCCTCACATGTACCCTTTACTAAACAACAAAATCATAACAATACACCTTAACAGACTTTAGAAAAAAATCACATTTTAATCATCTGGCTTTGTTTAAGCCACAGAATTAAGTTCAGTTTTTTCTAGTCTGTCTTCTCTAATCATGATGTGATCCTAACATATTTTCTGAAACCTCTCTTAGTTTAAGAAAAGCACAGCATGTTCTGCCTTTCATTTTGCAGCAAGGAGCCAACTTCCATGGCTGGGGCAGTCATCTCAAAGAAACACAGGTGGAACGGTGTTTAACTACAGACTCAATAATCCTTCAGAATAGTGAAAACACAAAACAAAAAGTCACCAGCAAGACAGCTCCAACACTCCCTGAAATGGCTCTTCCTGAGTGCTCCACTCACTGAAGCCTCCCCTCCTGTGCCATCCTGGCTGGGCACCTTGAGCCGTCCCTCCCTCCAACCTTGTTTCACGTTCTGTGGGGCCTGGAAGACGGTGCACAGAGGAGCCCTAAAACCTGTTTCCACTGGTGAGCGAACCAGACCAAAAGGCAGTTCTCAGCCCATGGGCCAGCACCATCCTGCTCTGGGGTGCTGTGCCATTTACAGCCATGGCAGGGCCCACCGTGGTGATGGGTTGTTTGCTGTATTTCCCACTCTTCCTTTGGAAACTTTCCTTCTGCCAATCAGTTCCCCTGGGGCTGATCACTCAGCCTGGGAAGTAACACAAGGTAGTCAGGGATTCACATCCTTGTCCGTCTAACTCACTCCTTAGTACTACTATTTTGGCAGCAGTCTTTGAGAAGAGGAGGAGGAAACCTGCCTTCTTTGGAGGGTGTGACAGCACACCTCTGACATCTTAAGACAACTCAAGAAAGAAGAGTTTCTTCTTGATAATACGAAATGCTAAGATCTCAGTAAGTGATCACATGTCCCAAAGGCCCATATAGGGAACTGGTAAAATTTCTGTCTCTTACATACATGCAACCCCTTCCTCCCCGCAACAACTTTATACAGGGGCCTGTTTCATGCTGACCAGAGTAGGAACCTTTGCTTCATTTATCATACTCTAAAAATTCAATCTGCCTTATCAATACTTTCTAGTGTAAGCTCAGACACTACACTGTCATTGAAATGCCCAGAAACAATTTTTTTTAGCTAGAGACTAACTCACTGTCATCAGCCCCACCTACACTGTCATCAGCCCCACAGCACAAATCAAAGTGGCAGCTGCTTCCTTTCTTCCACGGAAAGCATCAAAGCTCAAAACAGCCAGCTCCTTGGAAGTAGGAAGTCCGGAACACCCAGGAAAGGGGCACAAGCTCCTCATTTGCAATAAATAAGTGTGAACATGGGGATGCTACTTAAAAGGTTAACTAAGAATGGCTCAGTGGTTTTCTTCTGCTTTAACCTGGGCAAATCACACAGACTTCTGACCTCATTCCACTCCCATTCCTAGAAAAAAGTATATTTGAAAAACTCTCAGTCCTTACTGTCATTATACTCCTCACTCCCTTACAATATACAGGAGAAAAACTTCCTCCTTAACCTTCTAGTAAGAACTAAAATTAAGGGGATCCTATAAACAAGTCAGGTGGCCAACATGATGATGGAAAGTGTAACTGGGTTGAGGAGGGAAGTCTCTCAGGTAGAAAGGGCATCTTTGTTAGGCAAATGCTAGCATGAATAATTTAGTGTTCTTCATCAGACGAAAGGCCTTCAATCTCATCTCTGTCTCCCCCAATTGCCATCCAGAAGGCTTTTGCAACCTGTGGAGAGAAACATTCAATAAATTTTAGCCAAGAGCTAAATTTCAGCTCATGTCATGGCATACTTTTAAATGATTAAGATCTAAAATTCAGTCCCATGTCCTCCAGCCCTCTGACAACATATATCAAAACCCTTGACTGTCCTAGCCCAGGAGTTGTAGGGATTTATACTCAGGATGTAACAGTTGTATACAATGGTGATGTGCAAGGATATGCACAGCTTCACCATTTATTGAAGCAAACAAAAAGGCACCCACATGATCTAACTGTCCAAAATGGAACTGCATAACTTAAGACACATACGCATAACAGAATACCATAAACCATATATGTTTCCTTATGTTTCCTGCCAAGAACATGGGTTGCGTTGGTAATAACAAAACAAAACAAGAGTTTTTCAGCCCAACAAATAGGAAGGCAAACATCCTGAATCTCAATGGAAGTTTCAATTCACACAATATACATCTGAAAAATCCTGGTTTGACTGCAGCAACTAAGTTACTATTGTAAAAACGTTCAATTAGTTACGTTAAAATCCAATGAAAAGTTCACACTAAGACACTTTAGAAGTAAAGAAGCCTAATTAATAAATAAGGGCCACAGTTCTCATAGCACAGGACCTTCTATAGGTCCTCAATAAATACCTGACTGATTGTCTCACCTTTTCCGCATGCAACTTTCTTTGCTCGTGAGGAAGCGTCGCAGCCTTGTCTAGGGGGAAAATATATCTTAAGAAATTCGTCTAAGAGCACAAGAGAATCTGGAGTGTTTGGGTGTTCTAACGCTAGAAGATGGGAGATGGGGTTCAAAGACATGTTTATGGTGTAGTCATTACAGCTGCTAGGGAGTGTAAGTCTTCCAAATTCTCCAGATGGGAATGATGTGAATAAATTGGTAGGGATCTCACTGATTCCATTTTAATGAGACACACTGAAAGAAACAGGCGAGAGAAGGAGAAATAAGAGGAAAGAGAATAAAGGAAGAAGAACACTTTCCCCAGGGAATTTTTTACCATCAGAGGATGGCACAGACTCCCAGTAACTAAGTTTCCCAAGACAGCTGAGAGCAGAGCATAGAATCTAATCAGTGGTCACAAAATAAAATCCTACCATATAAAACCGAGGAGTATCAATGGGAATGTGTCAGGCACAATGGGTCCGATTACCTTTCATTTCCTTTAACTTTGAAAACAGTCTTTCAAAATTCTCCAAATCTCCTCCGCCCGTAGTAAGACTGGCTAATTCTTGAATATCCAGATCTAACATGGGATCTGAAATAAGGATTTGTCACATTGTCACAAGTTATTTATATATGTGCTAAATACACAGAATCCTAAGGCAATCAATCCTGGCTTTGATGAAAGCTACCACTGAATGAGTGCCCTGTGTACCAGCTTCACAGGTACATGACCCTGCTTGGCTATCTGTGGGCCCTCACAGATGCACAGTTACATTGTAATAAGGTAAGGCCTATGGTTTCCATTGTAGAGATGAGAAAACTAGAGCTGAAGTTGAAGTGACTTGGCTGAAGGTCACAGCAAGTACATGTGAGTGACCTTGGATTCAGACTTAGTTATCTGCCACTCTATTGGACACAGTCTCCACTAATGTACTGATTCAGCAATAAATGCCTAAAATTTATATCATATTTTGCTGCACAGCAAATATTTTCACATCTACTGCTGGCAACCACATTAGGTGGTTAGATCACATATCACTGTCCCCAATTTATACGTGAAGAAACCTGGGTTTAAAAATGGTGTCATTTAAAATTACAATTTTTCAGAGGTAAACCCAATCTAAATTCCTGATCTCCTACTACAGATACTTTACTATTTCAACCTTAGCATGTTGCCTCCTTATATCGAAATTTGTCTTTAATCAGAATTTTAACTCATCTTCCACTCCAGGCTGACCACCTCTAGGATGTCCTCCCTGACTGCCCAGCTCACAGGTCTCCTTCCTCTGGATTTGTCTCGCACTTGGTATTCACATAACTGTCTTTGCACTAGCATGTGCTGCTTTATATTCTGACATCTCTCCATCACTACTGAAATAAATGCTACTACAGTAAGAGTTTACTTCATGTCTGCACCACTGAGTGCTTTAACTCACACCATTCCATTTCATTTTTGCCACAGCATTGTAAGGAAAGATTTGTTAACCCTTATTGTACAAAGGCGGACACTAAGGCCTATGGAGGCTAAATAACTTAAGGTTATCTCATTACTAGTGGTAAAGCCATGATTTGAACACAGCTGTCTGAGACTCTGGTCTACAATCTTACCATTACTCTAGGCCTATCTCTGCATTTTTAGACTGTAAGCCCCTTGAAGGCAAGGGTGATAACTTATAATCCTTTGCATCTACTACAATGTCCTATAAATAATTTGGTGTTAAAATGCATTTTGATGAATAAATTTGCTTTAGTTCAAAGAGCATGTCATGTTGGCAGTTGGCATATAGGGCTAGAGATAAAAATTTGTGATTTATCTATGTGTACATGGTAACTGAACCTGGATAGAATCACTTCATGCTTATATATGGATTTGGAAGAGGAGTTTAAGGAGCATAGAGAAAGTGCAACATTTTAAGATTAGGTAAAAAAGGGTAATCTGGTAGGTGGCCTCCCGTGGCCTCCTGTGCAAATGGGCTCCCTGGCCTAGCGCCCCCATTCCCGCCGCCCGCGACTGCACCGAGGTCCGCGAGGGGTCGCCGCAGAGGTTTCCACCCGCCCGCACGCAGGAGCATGGCAGCCGTCCCCTCCAGCGGCTTGCTCGTGGCCACCCATGACTACTACCAGCGTCGCCTGGGGAGGTGCTCCCCCACCACCCTGGTCTCCCCAAAGCTGGACGGGTCACTGGTAGGTGAGCTTCTTTTTTGGGAAGCCCACTCTCCCGTTCATGACCACGGTGCTGGAATCCCCAGGGCCCCCGACGTCTCCCCAGGCCTCCAGCAGCATGATCACCTGGGACCTGGCTTGGGAAGCCATGCGGAAGCTGCCAGCTCAGCAGTGTCAACGCAGGGCCTGGGTCCTGAGTGGCCTCCACCAGCCACCAGATTCCAGAGGCCCTAGGCTCTTTTGAGCCCCTCGCCACCTCTCCTGTGTCCCTGCCCACTCCCCTTCCCTCCTCCACCCACCCCATCCTGTAAACTACGCAGGTTGCAGCAAGTAGAAACAGTTGGGTTCTTTTATATCAAAACAGCAAAACACCAAAAGGGAAGTTGAGAGAGCCCCCTCTTTACTACCCAAGCCACACACAAGCCTTCCTAACACCCAGGCCTGGTGCCTTGCCCCCAGTAGATAATAAAACAATGAACAGCCAGCTGGGGGGGGAAAAAAGGGTAATCTTCCCAAAAAAACAGGGAATAATCAGAGTAGTAGGAAAATCACCCAACTAGGATGTGTTGGGTGAATCAAGAAAAGATATTGAGGCCCTGGCTGGTGGCACAGTGGATAGGTGCTGGCCTGCAAACCCAAAGGTCGCTGGTTTGATTCCCAGTCAGGGCACATAACCAGGTTGCAAGCAAGCCAGGTGTCCAACCAGGTCCGTAGCTGGAGGCAGGTGAAAAGCAACCATATATTGATGTTTCTCTCCCTCTCTGCCTCTTTCCCTTCCCCACTCTCTCTCTCTAAAAATAATAAATAAAATATTTTTTAAAAAAAGAGAGAAGATATTGTTTTAAAAGGGACTGGTCCATAGTATCGAACGCTGCCAAGAGGTCAGCATGAGGAATGGAAGACATCTATCCAATTCAGCAGTTTGGAGGTTGCTGGTGAACTGGCTCAGTGGGAAATGGAAGCAAAAGTTAGATGGGCACGAACTGAGGAGTGGATGGGAGGTGAAGGATGGAAAGAAGATTAATAAAGAAAGGGGGAAAACATAGAGTTGAAGTATTTTACTTCTGTTGGTTTGGTTTTGCCTTTAAAAAAAACTTTTTTTAAAAATAACTTTAATCTTACAAAAAAGTTATAAAAACAGTATATGACCTTCACCCATCTTAACATCTTATATAGCCACGTTATTATTATAAATATCAAGAAGTTAATAACGGCGTAGTACTATCTATCAACCACACTACAGACTTCATTCAAACTCATCAGCTTTTCCACTAAACTCCTTTCCTCTGGTCCAGGCTCCTACACAGCACAGCAGTCAAATCTCCTTAGTCTTCTGCAGTTTGTGACAGTTCCTTAGTCTTTCCTCATCTTTTATGACTTAAGATACTTTTGAAGGGTCCTGAGCAGTTATTTATATAATGTCCCTCAACTTGGGTTTGTCTAATGTTTTCTTTTTATTAGATTGATGTAATGCACTTTTGGCAAAAACAGAACCAAACTGTGTGCCCATTCAGTGTGTATCGGGGGAGATGATGTCAGTATGTCTTATGATTGGTGAGATATCTTCATCCCTTGAAGTAGTATCTGCCAGCTTTTTCTGGTACCCAGTTCCTGTTTTCCCCTTTTAATAAATAAGTATCCTGAGAAATACTATGCAAACATCATGTTGCTTCTCAAATTTTCATCTACAAATTTTGATAGCCATCAGTGGCTCTGGCCTGCAACAATTATTACTGTGGCATGTGACTAATGGTGACTTTCTGTTTCCCTCATTCCCTCTACATTTAGTAATTAGAATTCTTCTGTAAGGAGAAGCAGTCCTTCCTTTATCAGTTATTGTTTTTGATTATTCAATTATTTATTTATATTAGTATGGATACATGAATATTCATTTTATCCCATGGGTTATAACCCAATACTGCATTAATTTACTTTGCTGGTCAAATAATTTCAACTTTAGCTCTTTCAGGTTAGTTCCTCTGCCTTTTCAATATATCCCCACTCTTTTTTGAGTACTTTCTCACTTTCTAGTATGATGAGGTTCTCCAAGTTTATCCTGCATTTTTCCTTCCCTGGCCCTGGAATAATTTCTCCAAGTAGCCCTGGCTCCTATTTTGGAGGATGGTATTTAGAAACCAAGACCCAACTTCTAAGTGTATCCATTGCTATTGAAGTAGTGTTGCTTTCAGGCCCTCTCAGTGGATGGGTCTAGGCAATATATATACTGTACACTAATACATGCGCGCACACACTTGTATTTCTCTATTGCTCTAACTCTATATACAATTTTAGAAACCATGTGTTCGCATTGATACCTTCAATTTCAGACTAATCCCAAAGGATTCATCCCAGCCTTCACCTTCTTTATTTTGTAACTTCTTTGTCTGACAGTGAGAAAACCTACCTCCCTTTATACTATATTTTCTTAATTTTTCAACCATAATATATGTAAATATATATAATTTCAGAATTTCTAAATATTCCTATGAGAATCAAATTTATTAAGCAAAGTACAGTTCTTTGATCAGTTCTTTCTGTTCTTAGCCTTATGATATCCTGTCAGAATCCTGTTTTCCCAAATTACTTAAGTTAGTTCTTATTTTATCTACCCTCTTCAGTGTGATTAATGGTTTCTTTTCATAAAAGAGACTGGTTGGTTTAAAAGCCAGCTGAAACTAATATAATATTGAATTCAATTATACTTCAATTTTAAAAAGCCTAAAGGAAGGATTCAGTTGAACTTAAAACTAAAGAGAAAAGAGATATGAATTTTTTTCTTAATATGTTCCTCTAAATAATCACCTGAGTTTTCTATGTGGATTATCTTATTATCAGGGAAAAAAATACTTGAACTAAGGGTAGCCAATATACTCAAAATATCCAAATCGATAGTTATCAGTGAAAATGAAAATTATGTCTTTTATTTTACAGAAAAAACTAAATGGACTTTTTGCCCAACCCAATACTATGAAAAAACTATGACTATAGATATATAATGCTATTTCAACACCTGGTTCTGTCTGTTTTAGCTAAAGTGATCTGAATCAAGATCCTGTTAAGAGAATAAGAGAGAAAAATGATACAGATTTATGATATATTTATTCTCACTCCTTTTTCTGACAGCTATTACAAGGGTTGCATTTTTTTCCCTTGTCTACGTATAAAGTCAATTTCCCCCTAGATGATTTATTCCCTGACACATTGACTATTGCAAGTTCCGCAGAGCTGTTTCTTGGCAGTCAAAGAAGGAACTTACCCACAGCGCTGTCAACCTGAGCATCCGCTGTGTTAGCTGCACCACCCCGATGGTCCAAGAGGGCTTCTGTCCTATCTGCTGCTGGCAAACAGGGCTGCTGCTGGGGAAAATACACATAAGCAATAATTCAATAGCAGACTACTTCAGAACTAAATACAAAAGGCTCACACTTCCACCCGCTGGCTGGCTTTAGAGAAGCAGTGATAGGAGCTAGAGGTGTGGAGAGATGGAAGGAGAATCAACATCACATAAAAAAATGAAACAGCTAAAAATTCACTAACTCAGAAGTAATTTTCCTTAAGAAAAATTAGCAAGTGCCATGATTTTGCTACTGACTATTAAAACACAATATTTAAGATCTATGTTTTATTTCAAATGTGAAAATGAACATGACCCTATCACAAATAGCTCAGAGGCTGATGAAAAGAAGCCTGGAAAGGCAATGCAGCACTGTCTAATGTGTCCTTGGTTCCAGCATGTTGACCAGGTTAAATATGAACCAAAGTCCTTAAGGACATAATGTTGAAATCAGTCTAATAAGCTCCTTAGGGCAAGGACCTTCCCTCAGATTTGTATGGCCTTGTATGTGGGAAGTACTGAAAAAGAGCAATGATCTTACAAGTATCTTATATTTAAAGATTTGGAAGCAACTTTATGCCTAAAGGAAACCCTAGCATGTTTTAAAAAGCAATCTAGCAAGAAAACATGAAACAACCCAAACTGCAAACATCTTGAAAGGGCTCACTGATCTGATGCTAAAGCACCCTTCTCTCAAAAGGTATCAGGCACAAGAGGACCGTTTTAGATTCTCCTTTGATCTATTTTATTCTCTGCCACTCCTTAAATGGAGAGAAAAAGTGATAAATGGTGTAAAGACTCATAATTACTAGGCGAAATTAAAGCCAATGGAGAGGAAAAAAAATCAAGGAAAACTCTTTACCTCTGTGCGGCAGGTATCTGCTGGCCCAATGCTGTGGTTGGCTCCGGCCAATGAGCTGAGAAGGCTAAAGCCTTGGTTCCTGTCTGAAAAGAAAAAAATATGATCACTGAAAAAATTTAATTTACATTTTAAATTTTGAAAATGACTGTGATGATTGTATAAAAAAATCAGGGTATTAGTCCAGGTCAAACATAATGGCAGGACCATTATAACAAATACAAGGCCACTCAGTTCTGTTCGTAAAGATTAGCAGCATTAATGTTTTACTAGTCACTATGAACTAGTAATATTCTAGTATTCTGAACTGAGGAACATGCATGCTTTTTTGAAATAAACCTCTAATTTTGATATACGAGGTCTGTTTGGAAAAAGTGCAGCCATTGTTAATGTAGTAAGAAGAGTTTGCTCCACCCTGATGTAACCTGGCAGCCAACGGGAGCGGCCTGGAATGCGCATGTGTGAACAATAATGCCTTCACCGTACTAGTCAGTAGGGACGGTAGACGCTGTTTTGCGTGAGTATGTGTAGCGTGTGGATGTTGCACTCAAAATGAACAAGTAGAGCAACAAATCTACATCAGATTTTGTGTTAAGCTTAAACATTTCTCCTCGGAAACTATTCAAATGATTCAGAAGGCTGCAGCTATCGGCAACCAGTGATCAGCGGCTTCATCATGACAATGCGTCCTCTTATGCATCACGTCACATGCTAAATTTTTTGGCAAAACATCAAATCACCCAGGACACTCAGCCCCGCTAGTGCCCAGATTTGGTGTCCTGAAACTTTTGGCTTTTCCCAAAACTAAAATCATCTTTGAAAGGGAAGAGATTTCGGACCATTAATGAGATTCAGGCAAATATGATAGGGCAGCTGATGGTGACTAGAACTGTGTGAGGTCCCCTAGTTCCTACTTTGAAGGGGACTGAGGTATCACTGACCTAGTACAACGTTTCTTGTATCTTCTTCAATAATTGTCTCTATTTTTCATAATCCAAGGCTGGATACTTTCTAGACAGACCTCGTAAATGAGCCAATTTCAGTTAAGCTCCCCAATATTCTTGATATTTGTATTTACAATAGAGGACAAATCTAGAGCAGAACATCTAAAACTGATGAAAGTAGGGGTCCCAGTCCTAATTTGACAGTGTTTCCTAAAATCACCTGGTCATTTGTTAGAACTACCCCAGTATTCAGTAGGCAGTATGCTCCCTGCTTCAGACTGAGGCAGAATCTCTGGGACAGAGGCCAAAGAATCTGAACTTTTACTGGGTACTCTAGGAGAGCCTTAGGATCAGAGGAACTGAAAACAAAACACAACAAAACACTGCTGCAGAGTAGAACACAAAACCCACATTTCAAGTATATGTAGAAGTCAAAAAACTCCCTCAAAAAGAGAACCTCCTGCCATCTTGCCTTTCCTCTCCCTATCTCTTCCTGAACCTTTTCTCTCTTTTTAAACCACCAACACGCTACCCGTGTCCTCTTCCCTGCCAGATGAAACCTGTGGTCAGATGCTCAATCACACAGAGGTATCAAAGAGAACCACTCGCATTCGCAGTCCTCCCTCCTGTTGCTTGGGGGAGATCTGCCTTTTAAAAATAGGACGAAGCCCGTTTGTGGCATCCTGGGTCCACAGATGCAGCTTGCTCCAGCCCAACCTCTCACCACATGGGCAGTGGCCTAGGCTTCCTGCTGCATGTGGCTGTCAACCCGGCACCTAAACTTTTAATTTTGAAAGGCTGCTGCTTCCCAGCTGCTTTTCCTGCTCCCCAACTTCAGCTGTGGCAGCAGAGCCACAGATGCACGCACACTCCTGGACCCCCTTTCACCTCCTCATCCACCTGGCTCACTCTGCAAGGAACTCTCCAGGCCAAATGCCTGGGTGTGCCGCACCCAAAACCCAGGCACTGAGGTTTCACTGAGGTTTCACTGAGGTAGGCGGCAGAGGCCCAGAGGCTGAGAAGCAGATGCATGTGGCACCCCGCACACCGATGGTTTCAGAGACTGGGAAGGTTATGGCAAACATTAACATAATGCTTTTCTTGGTGAATGGGCTATACAGGCTTTCCAGCAGTTGTATGCAATCACATAATACTCAGGGATTTCCCGTCATGAGAGTACTTTAGGCTCTTTGTACAAAAGGCATTATCTGAGTAATAGAGTACTGCTGTAAGATAGCACTTATTTCTATTACTGAAAGTAACGGATTTAGGGTGATTTTCAAATCCAATTCACAAATCTCTCCATATTTCAATTCCACAGCTTATGTTTTACCTCTGTTGGGCAGAGGTAAAACAGAGGAACTTGGCAGGCCAGACTGCATGAAGAATAATGCAGTATGTCAGCCTGGGCATGTTATTAGACCAGAGCAGTCTATTTAAAATGCCTCATTCTTGTGCTCGCTTCGGTAACACATATACTAAAATTGGAATGATATAGAGATTAGCATGGCCCCTGCACAAGGATGACATGCAAATTTGTGAAGTATTCTATATAAAAAATTAAAAAAAAATTTTTAATGTCTCATTCTTTACAGTGGCTGCTTCCAAGGAGGGGCCTGGGATGGACAGGAGTTAGAGGGAGCTAGACTTCTCACTGTATACTGAAACCTTTGTGTCTCTTTTGACTTTCATTTCACATTCATATGTTTATCTATACAAAGAGATTTGTGTTTTTATTTATGCTATTACAGTTGTTCCGCTTCTTTTCAGAGATTTGTTTTTAATGATTATGTGCTAAATGTATCTTACCACAATAAAAAAATGAATGTCCCAATTTTTAAAAATTATGAAAAAGTCAGAATAGGGGGAAGAGAACTGGGCCGGGTCAGAAATCCTGGATTTAGTTCCTGGCTCTGCCTACCAGTGCAATCTTGGACATATTAATCAGTCTTTCTGTGCCTTGATTTTCTGTCTTGTAAAATAAGAGGATTGCTATACATGGTTGTTAAAGTTCATTCTGCTCTAAAAGTTTGTGCATTCTTTATCTTCTCTTGACAGTAAGCCTAAATTAGTTTGGCTTAGATGTTTAAAAAAATTACTTACTAGAGAATAAGATAAGAACCTTAAATTCCAGAATCCTTTTAAGGTCCATAGATGACAGAGTTTACAACCAGGTTGTGGGCTAATTAAAATAAGCTGGAAGGACTTTTGCTCAGTATTTTCTTATAAACAATGAAGGATTTAGTTAACAAGAGAGTTCACTATGTTCCTACTGCTTATATTTTAAGAAAGTTAGAAACACATAAATTTGCACAATTAGTAAAGCAAAAATTCATTTTTGTTTACCCAAAGAGGATTGCTTGCACATTAATATTGCTCAAAAATCTTGGACTTTATTTCATACATTTACAATTTTAAAGAAACTCTCAGTTTTGCTTAGTTCAGCGTTTAACAAACTTCTGCCCATGTGCGCACACAATAAAACTACAGAAAAGGATTATATAAGTATTTTCTTGTTTGCCACTTTTCTCCACAGGATTCAGGGCATGAAAATATCATCCCTAGTCAGACAAATTTATTCTTTTAGCAGATAGTTATTGAAATTGGCTGTAGTATCTCTGGTTCTATTGATGCCACACAATATTAGACTAGGAAGGAATAAATTAATCCACCTACTCAACTATTTTTTTGGCACTTCAGAGCTGCAGAAAGAGGAAGCTGTTAAGTAAATTATTCTGAAAGGCATAGCAAGTATATCTTTAAAATTCTGGTCTTAAAGACATGTAATTCAATTTTAGCAGACTAGTAAATTGGCACCTGTCAACAATAAAAATGATATATCATGAAAAAAAAATCCAGTGGTACTGGTCATTCACATAGAATTCTTCCAGGAAGTGTCAGAAACAAAGCTACAGCCTCTAAAGATTTAGAGTAAGAGATTCTTAAACTTTGGGAGGAGCTTTTAACATTTATTTTTAAATAAAAGTTTAAAAGTTTTTTGAAATATATGGAATTATGTACATATCTCTTTACAAATCTAAAGGCACATTGTTATCTTAGAGACAAAATTCATTTCACATAGCCATTTTGTTATGCATTCCATAAGCCATTTAGAGAATTAAAAAACCTAGGCGAAAGGGAAATTTTAGTATGGGGAAAGGGCAAAGTCATTCTAAAATATAATTTTTTTCCTTCTGATTTTTCTGCTCTTTTCCATTATTTTATCAAAGCAATATAAGCATGTCAATAGGAAGTTATTAAGGCATGAATTTGAATTCTAGTTCTACTTCTGTGTGGTCTTACATAAGTTATGTCCTCTCTGCACTTCAGGTTCTGCATTTATGCAGAAGGTATACATCAAATCACCCAGGACACTCAGCCCTGCTAGTGCCCAGATTTGGTGTCCTGCACTTACCCTACAGAACCATTTGTAAGCATTAATAATCGTAATAGCTACTAACATTTAACTGAGTACTAACTACAGGTGGGGCAAAAGTAGGTTTACAGTTGTTCATATGGAAAACAGTGAATAACTAATAATACAAGAATAAGCTGTTTCATGTACTCACAACTGTAAGCTTATTTCTGTCTCACCCTATATATGTAAAATAACATTCTCAGTACTAAACATACAATGTTTCTTTAAACGTCTCAACAACCAAAATGAGCCTTTAACACACAAGTATACACAAACAGAAATCAACATTTATCTCCTTCAGTTTACAGAAGATTTTATTATTCTTTTTCTACAGAGTAAACTATAACTCAGAGATATTAAATAACTTGTCCAAGGTTACATTGCTAGAACCTGAACATGAAATCCAGAATTCTGATTCCAAATTCCTAACTCTTTCCATTAAGCCCAAAGGTAACATGTAAAGAACAAAAGTTGAAACAGTCAAGGCATAATATCCAAAAACTGGTTATGACACAAACTTGGGTCAAATGCAAAAATGTCTTTTTATTCATATATACTTCTCTTTTATCAGTAATCTTTTATTATATCGCTGGTTTAGACTGATTTCAAATGAACTAAGCTCAGGACTAAATCATATAGTTGTTCAATGCTTCTCATTATCTAATCCCAGCCCAGCACCATAACTCTTGGAGGCATTAGTCACATAAAACTAGTGGCAGCCCTAGGTGGTTAGGATTTACTGTTCTTTCTCTATCCAAGTACATGTAGACAAGTGTTTCTCTTTTTCCCATTTGAAGCTTCATTGTGTGTGTGTACAGGGGTGGCAGGGAGAGTCCTGTGAATCTCTATGCCCATTAAATGCCCACAGCACTCTCATAAGCCCTTAGAGTTGGGGGTGGGAAAAATGCAAAATTACCTCCAATTTGAGAACCACTGATACAGATCTCCTCATGAGTATGGGAAATTTTTGGCTGAAATTTTCCTCAGTTTTTACATCATTTCTTGAAAATATTTTCAATGAAAAAAGAGAATAAAAACATTTAAGATTCCTCCTTACCTCCTCTTAACATTACAAATATCCTCCTCCTACTTGGGAAAACTTCTCTAGATGATTTCAGCTCACAATCATCTCTCCCTCGTGCTATTTTTTTTTTATTCAATTAGCCTTGAAAGGAGTGCTAGTATAGATACTTATCTGAAGCCTATCAACCATTCTCAACTATATTAGAAACTCTTTGCACACACAGACAATAGCTAAGGGCTCTCCTACCTTCCACAGCTCCCAATCTAGTGCTAAGTATACAGCAGAGATGCTGCGACATCCACTGAGAGCCTCACATCACAGAGGCTGCAAGCACTAGCTAAACAGAGACGTTTCTACTTCAAACTGTTCATGATGTCAAGAATTTCTATGAACACAGCCCCCAAACACCTTAACAACCTATTATATATTTTCTGTGTTCATATATCAACTTTTGTTTCTTTAAAGCCACAATTACTTGGCATCATCATAAGTTCAAAATTTCCCCATGTTCTAAGATCTCTTTACATCCCCTCTCTCTCCCAACAAAATATTTTTTCACCCACTTGATAAACATGATTAAGCTTACCATAACCACAGCTATTTCAGCTTAAAGAAACTATACCTATTTTTGAACGATATTTTAAAATCACACCATACTATTTACATAAAAACGTACTGTAAGCAGTATGTCATCAGAAATGATTTCACTAATATTAATAAGCCTATAGGGGATAGGGTAGGTGGGGTAGGGGGGAGCAATGGGGGAAAGTGAAACACTTGTAATATAACAAGAAATTAATAAAATTAAATAAATAAGTATACACTTTCATTTCATATTCCACTTCTCGATAAATTAAAATGTTTTTGAGCCCTGGTTGGTGGCTCAGTGGATAGGTGCCGGCCTGTGAACCCAATGGTCGCTGGTTCGATTCCCAGCCAGGGCACATAACCAGGTTGCAAGCCAGGTCTCCAGCCAGCTCTGTAGCTGGAGGCAGGTGAAAGGCAACCATACATTGATGTTTCTCTCCCTCTCTGACTCCCTCCCTTCCCCACTCCCTGAAAATAATAAATAACATCTTTAAAAAAAAATGGTTTTGAAATAAAAGTAGAACCAGTTTATTCTCTTTTACTAACTACTGCTTGAAAAAGGTAAAACATTGAAGTGCATTATTAAAAACAGCACTGATTTAGAGAAACAGGTGGAAGCAGTGTATCTGACCCTGGACTCCGGAAAAGTGAATCAGTGCTCTCCTATGACACATGCAGCACCTGCTCAACCAGTCAGCTGAGGCTTCTTCTAGTCCTTAAGCATATGATTAACCTGAGCAGAAAGTAATTAAGACTATTTTTTCCTCCTTTTCCTGATTGTATAGGATACGTCCATTGTAGAAAATTTAGAAAATAGAAACAATTATAAAGGAAAAATTAAATCACCAAAGATGTGAATTAGTACTTTGGTATATGTCCTCCTAGTTTTTTTCTCTATGTACACATGTACTCAAATTCTTAATAAAGTGAACTAAACATCAAAACGAGTACTATCTTTTCCAAAGGGCTTGTAAAGGAAAGCTTTACATTAATTCCAATAATGCTCCCATTGTTAAGTCCAAGCTACAGAGCCTAAAACACAATCTTGAGAATCCTCAAAGGAATGATTAGAATCAAGTCAAAATATCATTCAGAACCAAGTGAGGGGAATAATGAGAGCAATGAAACAAGGCTTTACCATGAAGAAAATGACTTTTTAAATGTGTGGTTCATAACCAGCTCTAAAAATAATTACAAAGCAAGACAACCAAAAATGCTTTGCAAGGTGGTTACAGAAGGCGGCCCGCAAGGGCCTCCTTGGTGACTAATCTGAAGAAATTTCCCACCATTCATTTGCTTATGGATAACTTGGGGCACTGTTTCTTAAAACAAAGTCTCTCCATTTTATTCACAATTTATTCCCTTTCAGCTTCTCTTAATTTTCCACAGTTCTCTCTTCTCCCTTTTCTCTTGCAATACAATCACCTTCACCAAATTATGCCTTCTATACACAGAGAAGTCAGTACATATCTTATTTATTTGATCACCTAGCAAGAGACAGACCTTACTAGAACTCTCTTCAGTATCATTCTTCCTCTCAGCAACTTGATAAATTTTTAGCCCTGACCTATGTAGCTCAGTTAGTGAGTATCATCCTGCAAAGAGAAAGGTCACCTGTTAAATTCCCGGTCAGGGCACAGGCCTAGGGCGTGAGTTTGGTTCCTGGTTGAGGCATGTGCAAAAGGCAACTGATAACGTTTCTCTCCCTCTCTTTCTCCCTTCCTTCCTCCTCTCCCTTAAAAAAGAAATTCAATTAAAAAAATCATTTTTTTACTTGCTCTTTTTAGAAAACAATGTAGATTACAGGCAGTAGCCAGCTACTCTCTCAGGAGAGCGGTCCAGGTATCAGGTGACCAGACAGATCTTGTGTTTATGGTACTTGTTTCTTGCCACTACTCTATATGTAAATTGCAAATGATTCCTTAAACTGGAATCTGTGATTTCTGCCCTGGTATTGTGTTATCAAGTAAATTCAGGGGAACATACATTGATAGATGAACAATTATTTTCATTTATAATAGGAAAACATAGAAAACTATCCTATGAAAGAATTACTTGTACTATGAAAAATTCCACTTAATCCTTCCCCACCTGCATCACTGAAGATTAAACTATAATAAATAAACACTCTCGGGGCTTTTGAAATTCAATCTCTACAATTATTGTTTACCACTGGGGAATCAAAGTCACAACTCTGTAATATTTGTTTAGTCTAATTCCTCCTTCACTGATTAGAAACAATAAAAGATCACAGAATTTCCCTTCCTTGCCCTTCACTCAGTGGTGGTATTTATAAAAAGACACACTGAATACCCAAGATTCATGAGTAAAGACCAAGCCCCCCCACACCCCCCATCGGTGCTCAAGTGACAAAATCCAGCCTGGGGTTCTCTGGGTAAATGAAATGGACAGTTTATAAACAAGGACACTGTGTGCAATACCACCTTCCTATGTGAAACACTGAAAAACAAGACAACACAGCAGGCTTCTACTAACCATCTTCTTTTCCTTCCCCTTAAAACCAAGTCTTATTTACCTGATGCCTCCTAGTTCAAGGCACAATACTGAGCAAGATGCCTGGTTCATCTAATGATAACAAGTACTCTGCAACTAGGCTTTGTGATGCACCAGACAAATGGAAAGAGAAGGCAATTCCACTGGAGACCAAAAGAGTGGAAGAATCAACTTTTTAAATCTATCACATTTGGCATAAAGCAGTGACCCAGTTTCTCCTTTCATAGTGATAGTAAGGGGTCACTGTCAAATTATGTAAGATAGACCCAAACAGTAGGTCTCCATAGCCATAAGCCTGGCTTTGACAGAGGCTGAGGGTAACTCAAATAGGCAGAGGAGATGTTCTCCACATTCCTTTTCCTGAGCCACAGCCAGACTTTGAGGTCTAAAAGATGCAAGGCAAGGCAAGACAGCCTAGGAAAGGTTATACAGTGAGCAAACTGATGTGGATGGAGATGCCTAATGGGCATGGTCCAATGGTAAAGGCCACTGACAACTTCATTTCCTGGACAATTTTGAAGTCCTGTCTTTAACATGTATAGTGGAAACTGACTTCCCTAGAAGTTGGACCTTTACAATGAATACAATGATATCTGGGGATTTCCCCTAAGGCAAAGCTTGGTATATACAACCCTATCCAGTATCTCGCAACCATTTTTCTCAAGGCCTCTAAAGGAAAAACTTCTATTTCTCTACTCATAAGCAACACTTCTGACACCGGATGTGTAGCTTTTTCCACACCAAGCAATTCTCCAGTTCTTGGAAGACACCAAATGGGTTTCCTACAATTTAACTCGGTTCCATCACAGAGTTAGTGCAGGCTCCCCAGGTTAAGGGCTCAGCCCTCTCTCTGCTCCCCTCAACCCGACTCAACTGAGACACCAACTGCAAGCATCAGGTTCTCACCTGTACTTCTGACCAATTGGTTATAAATTGGGGTTTCCCACAACCCTTTTCTCAAGTTGGATAATTTGCTACAATGGCTCACAGGATTTGTCAAGTTTACTTATTAGGTTAATAATGCATTATAAAAAATATCACTCAGCCCTAGGTTGGTGGCATAATGGGTAGGGCAAGGGTCTGCGAACCCAAAGATCGCTGGTTCGATTCCCAGCCTGGGCAACATGGCCAGGATGCAAGCCAGGTCTCCAGCCAGGTCCTTAGCGAGAGGCAGGTAAAAGGCAACCATACATTGATGTTTCTCTCCCTCTTTCTCTTTCCCTTACCCTCTCTCTACAAATTAATAAAAAAAATACATATATATATATATATATATATATATCACTCAGCAACAAGCAGCCAGATGTAAGAGCTGCACAGAGCAAGGTATCTGGGCACATCACCCTCCCAGCACCTGAATGTGCTCACCAATCTGGAAACTCTTGGAACCCTACTGCTTAGGGTTTTATGGAGGTTCCATTGTGTAGGCAGAATTAATCATCTTGGTGAATAACTGAACCTCCAGCCCTTATCCCCACCCAGGAGATCAGGGGGCAGGGATGCAAGTTTCAGTGCCCTACCAACCAACTCCCATCTTCAGAGCCTTTCCAAAAGTTACTTCATTAATATAAACTCAGGTGTGGGTGAAAGAGGCTTGTTATTGAATAACAAAAGGCACACCTTTCACCTTTCACTTTTATTGCTCTAGAGTCATTTTAGGAGCCAAGACAAAAACCAAATACTAATTTATTGTATCACAGTAGGAGCTCTTCACCAGAACCTGGAGATATACACTTCCTTCTGGGTCTTTTTAGATATCATTTTTTCCTAATCATGACATACTATCCCCACTGAAATATTAATACCACAGATATACTATATATGTTTATATATTATAGTATCCCTATCTGTGCTTTACACACAGAGTGATATTTTGCCCCCCACCCCTAGAATCAATTTTCACTCCTTTAGGGGCAATAACAGCCTGTTAAGAATGCATGCTTTAGCTTATAAAATAAGACATTGATAAAGCTAAGAATATATACGTAGGTTATTATAAGTTAACTCAGGAGTATGTCTTCATATCAAGAAGATTAACAAATCTCTATCTAGAATAATTTGCCTACAACTGTAGTACTGTTTGCTTTTACAATGTGAAATTAAGTAACAAAAACACATTAGCTGAGCATCTACTATGTACAAATAAGAGTCTTCACTTAGACTGATGAGAATAATCTGTATAACTGTAGATAAAACCATTTAAAATACACTATCTTTCACTCACAAGTATTCACTACATTAACTTCCCAGAAGCCTTATCTGTACTTTGGATTAAATGCAGAACAATGGGACAGAATTAATATTAATACCATTTAGACAGCCTTTATAAAAGGATTTAAATGCAATAAGAAAAAAGTCCAAAATCTCAGATATGATCATTACTTCTAGGCTGTCTCATTAAAATCTTACTCATATCAGAACACTTACACTGATGGGATTCTATAGGGAATGAACTCAATAATTTCCCATGTGGTTGGGCAAATTATTTAACTGCTCTGCACTCATTTTTCTAACCAGTCAATAATGTAAATCAACACACTAAAATGGAAAAACACAGAACACTCCTGGTCCCACCTTAGCTACTGAACTCACTGTGTGAATATAGGCTGGTCACTTCTCCTTCCTGAGGCCTCATTTTCCCAACTGTAAAAGGAAGGGTCATACCAGATGTACGCATGGAGGTTCTTTTTTCTATAGGCCTCCACCTGGCTAATCCACATACACTAGCATACCAAATAAAACAATGCCCTTTATTAAATTCTGTAAAAGTCAAGAACATCTCATCTGAGTCAGCCCAGCCAGTACAAGACTTAGTAGAAAAAAACACTGCATAGAAAAATATTGGGAAGAAAAAACATATTTGTTCACCAAGTTAAGTCTTAAAAGTTTAGGCCACGTACCTTCCTAACTTCAGTTCGGTATAAGTGTCATTCATGAGAACTACTGGAACCCCTTTGTAAATCATGTCTAGTTTCTTCCTGGACCATCTTTTAGTGTAATGTATTCCATGCCTTCATTTTACTTGTAATTGGTAAACTACTTTAAGCTTTAGGAAATGTCCCTAAATTGTAGCCATCTAGGATTTGGAAAATCAAGTCCATATTTACCCTGACTAGAGATTCAAATGAAATCCTTTCTGAGCACTAGTTTTTCCAAACATATTACATTAGACAATCTCCATTCCTCCCACCTCCTTGATCATAAGACCTATTATTACCAATAACTACAACCCCTCCGTAATCTCAATCTCATGTATTCTACACTCTGACCACCACCTACTTTTTCAGCTCAATCCCTGTTATCTCAGCTCAACTATCCTTCAACTCCACTGAGACCTTGAAACTAGCACTTATTCGCTGAACCTCTCCCGAATGATTCTCATTTTCCCTTTCTTATCCATCTTAAAGCCCATCATTAATCATTGTGATTATTCTCTTAAGTTCATTATCTAATCCCTTATCTCCCTCTTGTGATATCCTTGCTTGGTAAAAGCCCAACTTATTATCCCATGCCTATATCCATACAGCTTAATGTAGCTGGGGAAAACACACACACACACACACACACACAGAGGTTATTATCTAGCTTCACTTTAAATTTATCATATCAAATTTCAAGTGGGTCCATTCATACTTTCTGGCAATTGTCTTTTCTTTAGTACATCCCTAGATTCGCTTACTCTCATCTCCTATATGATTCACATTTTCTCCTCTCTCATCAAATCCTAACTACATCCTTCTGCCCTCTCAGTTGATAGAGTGGCTCCCTACTTCACTGAGATAACTGAAGCAGAAGAGACTTGCCCAGATTTCCATGCCACATTTCTCCCCGAAGAATACTTGCATTCATGTACTCCCTCCCGTTCTGCCTCTTTCCACAGATTTATTTCCCTCCGATCCAAAGCTAACCCCCCTCCATTGTAGAGCCCGCCCTGCCTCACCTACACAAGAACATCACTCCATCAATTCTACCTCTTCTACATCGTCAGTTTTTTGTTCTTTACTAGATCTTTCTCCTCAGCCTACAAACATGCTACTCTTGTTTTCATCTACAAATAGTAATAAAACTCAAGCACACTCTTCTCACCAGCTCCCAACTATTTCTTTGTTCATTTTCATACAGAATTTTTCAGAAGAGTAGTTTATATTTAGCACCTCCATCTATTTATATCCTCTTGATATCTTAAACCTACACTTCACCAAAACTGCTCTCTTCAAGGCCACTAACAACCTCCACTTTGCTAAATCCAAAGGTCAGTTCTCAGTTTTCATTTTACTTAACCTATTGGCAAAGTCTGGTATAGCTCACCACTCCTTTTACCCTAACATTCCACTCGTGCTTCTAGAACTCTTAATGTATACTCTTGGTTTTCCTACTTCACTTATCATTCTTTCTCAGTGTCTTTTGTTGGCTCCTTCTCCTCTACCTATCGTCTTGATGTTGAAATGGGACAAGGCAGAGTCCCTGGTCCTTTTTATTTACTACTTACTCCCTTGGTGACCTCATTCAGGCTCAAGATTAAAGTATATTTTATTGATTATGCTATTACAGTTGTCCCAATTTTTCCTCCTTTGCCCCTCTCCACCCAATACCCCCTTCCCTCCAGCAATCCCCTATCCTCAGTTCATGTCCATGGGTCCTGCGTGTAAATTCTTTGGCTTCTCCATTTTCTACACTACTCTTAACACCCCCATCTATTTTCTCCTACCAATTATGCTTCTTAATCCCTGCACCTTTACCCCATTCTTTTCCTTCCCCCTCCCAGCTGATAACTGTCCAAATGATCTCCATATCTATGATTCTGTTCCTGTTCTGGTTGTTTGCTTAGTTTGTTTTTGTTTTCTTTTTAGATTTAGTTGTCGATAGTTGTGAATTTGTTGCCATTTTCATGTTCATAGTTTTGATCTTTTTCTTAAATAAGTCCCCTTAACATTTCATGTAATAATGGCTTGGTGATGATGAACTCCTTTAGCTTTAGCTTGTGTGGGGAGCACTTTACCTGCTCTTCCATCCTGAATAATAGTTTTGCAGAACAGAGTAATCTTGGTTACAGGTCCTTTCTTTTCATCACTTTGAATACTTCTTGTCAGCTCTTCTTGCCTGAAGATTCTTTTGAGAAATCAGCTTACAGTCTTACAGGAACCCCTTTGTAGGTAACTCTCTGCTTTTCCCTTGCTGTTTTTAAGATTCCCGCTTTATCTTTAACCTTTGCCATTTTAAATATGATGTGTCTTGGTAAGGTCCTCTTTGAGTCCAACTTGTTTGGGACTCTGTGTTTCCTGGACTTGTATGCCATTTCCTTCATCAAATTAGGAGAGTTTTCCTTCATTATTTTTTCAACTAAGTTTTCAATTTCTTGCTCTTCCTCTTCTTCTGGCACCCCTATGATTCAGATGTTGGTATGTTTAAAGGTGTCGCAGAGGTTCCTAAGCCTATCCTTGTTTTTTTGAATTATTCTTTTCTTCTAGCTGCTCTGGTTGAATATTTATTTCTTCCTTATGTTCCATATTGATTTGAACCCCAGCTTCCTTCCCTTCACTGTTGGTTCTCTGTGGATTTTTCTTTATTTCGGTTCATGTAACCTTCATTTCTTTATGTTGTTGAGTTCTCTGAGCATCCTGACTGCTAGTGTTTTTTTAACTTTTATTCATTTTTTAAAAAAGATTTCACTTATTATTTTTTTAGAGAGAGAAAGAGACAGAGAGGGAGAGAGACATCAATGCATGGTTGCCTTTCACCTGCCTCCAGCTATGGACCTGGCTGGACACCTGGCTTGCAACCTGGTTATGTGCCCTGGCTAGGAATCGAACCAGTGACCTTTGGGTTCACAGGCCAGTACCTATCCACTGCACCACCTGCCAGCACTCTTGTTTAGGTTTTTTTTCCTGAGGTTTTGTTGTTCTTTCATTTGGGCCATATTTGTTTGTTTCCTCAATTTGGCAGTCTTCCTGTGTTTCTGTGTATTAGGTACTTTGACTCCCTGCTTTAGGGGCATGGCCTAATGTAGAAAAGGCTCCTATAGATTGTAAGGGGCAGAGCCTTAGGAAATTTCCAGGGCAGGGTGTGGGGAGGACTCAGGTAGGGGACGGTGCCACTGCCTGGCTTCTTGAGGTTTGCCAAGCACTTGCCCCACTTCCAGTCACTTTACCCACTTCTCATATGTGACTGGCATCTTTCCAGCTGCTGCCCGGGTGGTGAAACCCACAGTGGGCAGATATGCATATGCCCTCAGTCCATATGTGGTAAAAATCTGGCAGTTTCTTCTACCACCAAATCCCTCCTTGCGTTTTTACAGCCAGAGGTAACAGAGATTTATCTTCCCCGCACTGGAATCCTGGGCTGTGCAGTGTGGCCTGAGGCTGGGATCTCTTGCTTCCAAGGTATCCCTCCGGATTTTTATCCACCATATGTGAACATGAGAATGTTTCACTGCCAGAGCCGCCTCTCTGTACTACACTGACTCTCTACCTGTGTTTGTGACTCTGCCCCTCCCACCCGGCTAGATGAATGTAGCTTCTTTAAATCCTTTGTTGTCAGTCTTCAATACAGCTCGATTTTCTGATGGTTCTGGTTGTTGTCTATTTGAGATCTGGTTGTAATCCTTTCTATGGCTGCACAAGCATAAGGCAAAGGGTATCTAGCTACCTACATCTCCACCTTTTTTTTCTTTTTCCCCCTACATCTCCATCTTAACCAGAAATCCAGGCTCAAGATTCTAAATACCATGCATATGCCGAACTCCATACATCTACCCAACCATCACATGGCTACCTGACATCTCCACTTAGATGCCTAGTAGCCATCTCAGAGTTAACATGCCCAAAACTGAATGGCTGATTTGTCATCCTGCTCCTCAAAGTCTGCTTTATCTGTAGCTTCCTCACTGTAGTTGATGGCAACCTAATCTCCAAATTTCTCAGGACCTAATCCTGGGGTCCTCCTTGACTATTCTCTTTTGCTCACCTCTTCCATTGCTGTAATTCTGATCTGAGCCACTACTATTACTCACATGGAAAACTGGAAGAGCCTGCAAAGAGATAGTCTTAGTTTCTCCTCATCTCCACCATGTATTATCCATGGAGCAACCAGAGTAATCTTTCTAGACCTGAAGTCAGATCATATCACTCTTCTATACAAAGCCCTTCAACGGTTCCCCAGTTGACTGAGTAAATGCGAAAGTTACTCTGACAGCCTACAAACCCCTCCATGACATGGTATTACATTATCCCTGCTCTTCTCTCCTCAGACACAGAGTGCTGCTTGATACTCTTCAAACAAATCAGGCAAGTTTTTACCTATGGCCTTTGCTATAGCTATTCCCTATACCTGATACGCTCTCCTTCCAGGTACCCACATGGTGAAATACCTCATCTCCTTCCTCAAATCTCAAGGTCTCACAGAGACCTAACTTGACCACCCTACTTAATAGTGCAGGTTATCAGGAAATCTCAATACCCTTAACCCTGATGTATTATTTTTTTTCATATCACTTATTTTCTAACAGACTAATTACTTACATCGTCTATTTGCTACTGCCATCCAAGAGAATGAAAACTTCAAGGACAAAATGTTTTATTTGTTTATTTTTGTTCATGGGTATATCCCAAGCACACAGACCAATACCTGGCACACAGTAAGTGCTCAAAAATATTTCTTGAATGAATGAACATTTGAAACTACATAAACTGTGGATCAGAAAGAGATCTGAGGCTGATAGAAGAAAAACTCAAATGACCCAGTCTCAAGTATGTTCTTAGGCACTTAGCTACTTATAAAAGGCTGTGTTCTTTCTTTCAGATTTCAAGGAGGACTGTTTATTATCAGCACTGGTGACTTTGTCATGATACAAGCCCAAACTAGGAACTAAGACCAAAAAAAATAGGATGGCTGAGCCCACTATTTCCCCCTTTGCCTATAGGCAGCTCTACACTGGGCGTAGTCCTGTTTCCTTTCTCTGGCTTTATTAAGTTAGAGGAGTGACTTGTGAATACTACCTAATTTAGGACTAGAAGAAAGCAAGTCAGTTAGCTAATGCAGCTTTCAAAAATACCCAGTTTATTCCCATGGATTAAGCAGACTTACAAGTTAGAACTAGACAACTATTATTTATGTCAGTGGTTCTCAACCAGGGCTTGCATGATTTAAATTCCAGAAGCACTTAAGAAAAGACTATAAAGCCCTGGCTGGTAGCACAGTGGATAAGGTGCCGACCTGTGAACCCAAAGGTTGCTGGTTCGATTCCCCAGCCAGGGCACATAATCAGGTTGCAAGCCAGGTCTCTAGCCAAATCTGTGGCTGGAGGCAGGTGAAAGGCAACCATACATTAATTCTTCTCTCCCTCTCTGCCTCTCTCCCTCCCCTCTCTCTGGAAATAATAAATTTTAAAAATAAATAAATAAAAAATAAAAATAGTATAGCTTTTAAAAAAAATAAAAAAATAAAAAGAAAATATTATAGCTGCTTCTCCTTTCTGAGACAAAGGGTCTGGGTGAGGCCCAGACTGCCTAAGTTGTAACAGCTTCTAAGGTGATTAAGGTGATTTGAATATGCGGCCACAGCTGGGAGCCAAGGATGGCGATGAACCTCATGGATGATAAAGAAATGTGGTACACACACACACATACACACACACACGAATACTACTCAGACATAAAAAAGATGCAATATTACCATTTGCAACATGGATTAATCTTGAAAATATAATGCTAAGAGAAATGTCAGTCAGAAAAAGGACAAAAACCATATGATTTCACTCATATGTGGAATATAAAACAAAAAGTAACAAACAAAACAAAAAACAAAAATAAACTCATAGATATAGACAACAGAATGGTGGTTACCAAACAGAAGGGAGGCAGGGAGGAGGGTGACTGGGTAAGAGTCAAATAAATAATAAAAGAACCTAGATATTGGATGGTGGGGACATGATAGAGTAGGCAGATATGAAATTATAATGTTGTACACCTGAATGTTATGTTACTAAACAATGTCACCTCAATAAATTTAACTTTTTAATAAATGAAGAAAGAAAGAAAGGAAGAAAGAAAGCCTACAGAATGAGATCTGCCTAAGGTCACATAGCTGAGTTACCAGTGAGACTGGGAACTATCACTTTTCATTCTTTAGAGAAACTTCATTACAACATAGTAATTTATAAGATACATGATACAGCAGCTAAATGCCTAAGACTTCAAAATTATAAAGGTCTAAATTCAAATCAGGTCTTTGATAGTTAATAACTAATATTAGTGGTTCTGAAACTGGTCTGCATATTGTAATCATGTAGGGATAACCTGGAGAAGATTTTTTAAATCTCTATGCCTAGGCCTCACCGTATCCCAATTAATTCAGAATCTTTGGGAGTGAGATTCAGGCATCAGTGCTTTTTAAAGTTCCCTAGGTGATTTCCATCTGCAAACAAGTTTGAGAACTGATGAGTTATATAACCTTAGGAAAATTGCTTGACCTCTTTAATCCTAACTTGCATGAATATTGTGATTAAGATAATCCATGTATGTAAGCAGCTGCTATTAGAATGATTACCCCCCCAACTTCCTTCTACCACTACTACCCCTTCCACATTACTATCACCATTAGTGGTACTTCCTTCCTCCCTCACTTTCTTTTCTCCCTCCTTTCACTTCCTTCCTTCTCATTGAAATATTCACATATCATAACATTCACCTTTTAAAACATGTAAAATTAGATTGTGTTTAGGATATTCACAAAGTTGTGCAACCGTTCTCAGTATCTAATACTGGAACATTTTAATCCTCCCCATAAGAAACTGTGTACCCAGTAGTAACCACCCCCTCGGAACCACTAATCTACTTTCCATCTCTATGAATTTAACTATTCTAGACATTTCATGTAACTAAAATCATAAACTATGTGGCCTTCGGGTTAAGTTTCTTTCACTTAGCATAATGTTTTTGAGGTTCATCGATGTTGTAGCAGCCATGCATGCTCATTTTTCCTAATGGTTGAGTAATATTCCAGTGCATGAATATATCACATTTTGTTTTTTGGCAATTGTTTCAAATATAGTTGTTTCCACTTTTGGCCATTATGATTATGCTGCTAGAAAACATTTTTGTACAAGTTTTTGTGTGGACATACGTTTTCAGTTCTCTTGAGTATAATACCTATGAGTGAAAATATTTGGTTATATGGTTTAATTTTTGAGCAACTACCAGTTTCAAAGTGGCTGCCATTTTACATTCCCACTAGCAATATATGAGGGTTCTATTTCCTCCATGTCCTCACCAACACTTGTTATTCTCTCTCTTTGATTTTAGTTAACTTAGTGGATATGAAGTGGTAGTTCGTCATGGTTGTGATTTCTCTAGTGACTAATGGTGATAAAAATCTTTTCATGTGCTCACTGGCCATGTGTGTATCTTCTTTGGAAAAATTTCTATTCAACTATTTTGCCATTTTTAAAGTGGGTTGCCTTTTTATAGTTCTTTTTAGGGGATAGTCTTGGGGGGTGGGTACTGGATGAAAGAAGGTGAAGGGATTAGCTAAAGAACACATATGCATAACCCACAGACAGACAATGGTATGGTGATGGCCAGAGGGAAGGGGGCCGGGGCTGGGTAAAGATGGATAAAGGAGTGAGATGAGGACATCTGTAATAGTGTCAACAGTAAAAATAAAAGTGTTTTTAGCCCTGGCTGGTAGCACAGTGGATAAGGTGCCAGCCTGTGGACCCAAAGGTCGCTGGTTCAATTCCCCAGCCAGGGTACACAATCAGGTTGCAAGTCAGGTCTCCAGCCAGCTCTCCAGTCAGATCCATGGCTGGGGGCAGGTGGAAGGCAACCGTACATTGATATTTCTCTGTTTCTCTCCCTCTCTCCCCTCCTCTCTTTCTGGAAATAATAAATCAAATCTTTAAAAAAAGAAGTTTTTTTTTAAAAAAAGACTTCTTTATACATTCTATATACTAGATCCTTATCAAATACATGGTACTCAGATTCTGAAGGTTACTACTGCTTCAGCTTCCTAAGTGTCCTTTAAAGAAAATAAGTTTTTAATTTTGGTGGAGTCCAACTTATCCATCTTTTTTGGTGGTTAGTGTATTATCAACTTTCAAGGAAGAGACTGAGACAAAAAAGTTATTAAGATATTCTATACCCAGACTTGTGACAGGCAAAGAATTATGCTGGCCACTCATTTAAATAATGAATTCCTATTTGGGAAACATACCTACTTTACTCTGGTGAATGCTATGTATATTTAGCCACAATTTTAAAAGGGGAAAAATAAAAGGAGAGAAAAATAAGGAGGGGAAATGAAAGAGAAAAAGAAGTAGAGAAGATGGAGCCCTTTGAAACCAGTCTGAGCATCTGCTGGCAGACACAGTCAAGAAAAGCCTGCTGAGAGGAAGGCACAGTTCACCAGGCATTCAGGCAGACCATCAGCAAAGCAAGGGTCTGCTGAGAGCACAGGAGGTGGTAGGTTGTCCTGAAAGAGTAAAATGACCCACCAGAGAGTCACACAGAGCATTGTCTCTACTCTAAGATGTGGGGCTATATAACAATATATAAGCATCCTTCATGCTTTCTAGCACCTAGGCTGTATCCAAATGTCACTCACTGTATGTACATCCTTATTTAGGACTCTTTCGAGAGTGATGATAGCTAAGTTTTCTTCATACCACATTGGCTAGGGTCTTCTTAACATTCAGGAATTAAGCTAATGGCAATATTTTAGTGTTTGGTTAATAGTACCAATGTATCAATACTGTCAAGATAGAAAGCAAAGAACCATGAAAAATCCAACGTGCCTCAATACTTTGCAGGTCTCTTAAGAATATTGCTTAGTATCTAAGCAGAACGTCTTTTTTTCAGAAAATACCTTTGACCATAATTCCAAAGTAATAAAGTGTGTTCAATACAGCTTCTAAATTTATAGATACAAGTGTGTATTACAAGGCAAGTACTTCCTTAATGTATGAATTTGGGGAGAGGGGAGATGCTTCAAAACATGACTGAAGCCAAGTAAGTTTTTCTGAAAAAACTTCTCATAAATATCATAAACAGCACTGAATATATTTTTATTTCAAGTTGATCCAGTTTATGTATCATACCGTAAGTGTATTTTTACAGTGAAGACACAGTCTACAGCACAGGTGGCAAACACAAGGCCCACAGGACGAATGTGGCCCCTCTACTTTGTTTCATCCAGCCTGGCACCTTGTTCTGTTTAACTGTTAAGAAGTAGTTACATTTATACAGTCCTAAAATTACATTCAGCCCTTGAAGGCAACCAAGAGGCTGATGTGGCCCCTGGTGAAAATTAGTTTGAAACCCATGGTGTATAGCAATGCCTCACTATAATAAATGCTTAACAAGAATTTGCTGAATGAATGACTAAATGGGACCAAGCCTCAATTTGAGGTTTTTTTTTTTTTTTAATTTTATTGTTGTTGTATTATATCCATCCCCTTTTTTGCTCCCCTCTGTCCCCCTCCCCACCCACCCATTCCCCCCAAAGTCAATCCCACTTGTTGTCCATGTCCATGGTTCCTTTATACTAGGTTCTTGTCTAAACTGCTCCCCTTCCTTGCCTCGGCCTCCCCCCTCCCCCAACCCCTTTCCCCCTGACCACTGAAGGCCTATTCACTGTATTCATATATTTGGTTCTATTTTGCTTGTTGTTAGTTTTGTTCATTATTGTCCTGTAATGGGTGAGATCATATGGTATCTGTCCTTCACTGACTGGCTTATTTCACTAAGCATAATACTCTCCAGTTCCATCCATGTTGTTGCAAAGTGTAGGAGTTCCTTCTTTCTTTCTGCTGTATAATATTCCATTGTGTAAATGTATCAAAGTTTTTTGATCCAATCATCCATTGATGGGCACTTAGGTTGTTTCCAGCACTTGGCTGTTGTAAATAGCGCTGCTATGAACATAGGTGTGCATAGGTTCTTATGAATTGTTTTTTTGTTTTTTGTTTTTAAAACAGGGAGATGACAACCCAGGCGAAAATCTCCATCTATTTTCTAGATCTATCTGGGCCTTATTTTGAATGCTGCTGCAATAAAAATATCATTGCAATTCAATGCAACAGACTTATATAAGACACATTAGACACATTTCTCGAGGGGTTGAGAAAGAATAATGTAGGAAGGAGAGGGGAAGAAAAGGGGAAGCGGGAATACTTTACTATGCCAAAAGAAGTTTCTCCAATGACGACATGAGTTAGGTAAGATCCCAGGCAAGCTAAAGGGCCCCAGTCTCACTTAACAGTCATGTGCTGATCAAAAAAATGAGATGAATTTTTTTACTTCTATACAACTGACCTGCCATTCAGCCTTTTATCTCAGTGAAGATGCAGCAAGCTCACTATGAATATGATTTTTCTCACTCCCATTTGCAGTGTTTCACCTAGCACAGTATACTTGTTGAGGAACCAAGTGCTACAAGTGAGAAAAATACCCTGGTAGCAGTTCCTAAAGGACTACGTTATGGGCTGAACTGTATCCCCGCAAAATTCTTATGTTTAAGTTCTACCCCCAATAATAATTTAGAATGTGACCTTATTTGAAAATAGGGTCACTGAAGACCTACTTAGTTAAGATGAAGTCATACTGGAGTTGGGTGGGCCCTTAATTCAATGTAACTATTGTCCTCATAAAATGAAGACATTTGGATACAGACAGGCACATAGGAAGAATACCATGCAAAGACTGGAGTTATGCTGCTCCAAGCCAAACAACTACCAGAAGCTAGCAAAGACCTGGAATAGATCCTTCCCTATTACCTTCAGAGGGAGCATGGCCCACTGACACCTTAATTTTAGAATTCTGGCTTCCAGAACTGTGAGACAATAAATACCTGTTCTAAGCCATCCTGTTTGTGGTACTTTGTAATTTCAACCCCAGGAAATCAATCCAGACAGTAAGAGGCTCGTATGCACTAACTAGCCTACCTCCTTCAGGCTGCATTCCAGATCTAGCTTTCCACTCCATGACCAGTGCCACCATGTTAGCCCAAGCACCAACATCTCACTCATAAGCTGCTGTACCAGCTGCCTAGTATCGCGACTCCAGACTCTACCCTACTTGCTTCAACTGCCAAACACCTGCACATGATCATGATATTAACCTTTCAAAGATGCCAACTTCTTTGACTCACTCTCTCGTTAAAAAATCTCTAGTGAGGTACTACAGGACAAAGCCCAGATTCTCCTGCCTAGCATTCAGGACTCTCTTAAATTAGCTATAACTGCTAAGCGAGATTCCCCTAGTGACCCCAAAATATATAACCATTATTATTGATGCAATGCTTCCTGCCCTACTTGTCACCTTCCTCTTCACCAACTCAAACCTTGACCATTTCAAGAAGGCTACTGCCAAGGCCCACTTTCTCCTTGAAGCGCTCTGTGTATACTCAAGCCCACAGCTAAGGCCACTTCTCTGACCTATGGGCACCACTGTTTATATCAGTCATTCTGTACTCACCTCGAATTGCCTTGCCTGATTTTAGCATTTAAAAAGTGCATGCTACTCCCTGGCTGGTAGCACAGTGGTTAAGGTGCCGGCCTGCGAACCCAAAGGTCGCAGGTTCGATTCCCCAGCCAGGGCACATAACCAGGTTGCAAACCAGGTCTCCAGTCAGGTCTGTGGCTGGAGGCAGGTGAAACGCAACCATACATTGATGTCTCTCTCCCTCTCTGCCTCTCTCCCTTCCCCTCTTTCTAGAAATAA
>PVIW01002187.1:0-30923 GCA_004026585.1 Noctilio leporinus
AGTGCTGGAAACAGCCTAAGTGCCCATCAGTGGATGATTGGATCAAAAAACGTTGGTACATTTACACAATGGAATTCTATATAGCAGAAAGAAAGAAGGAACTTGTACCCTTTGCAACAACATGGATGGAACTGGAGAGTATTATGCTTAGTGAAATAAGCCAGTCAGTGAAGGACAAATATCATATGATCTCACCCATACGGGACAATAATGAGCAAAACTAACAACAAGCAAAACAGAACCAAGTATATGAATACAAGGAATAGGCCTTCAGTGGTCAGGGGGAACGGGATTGGGGGGAGGGGGGAGGCAGAGGCAAGAAAGGGGAACAGCTTAGACAAGAACCTAGTATAAAGGAACCATGGACATGGACAACAGGTGAGATTGACTTTGGGGGGAATGGATGGGTGGGGAGGGGGACAGAGGGGAGCAAAAATGGGATGGATGTAATAAAACAACAATAAAATTAAAAAAACAAAAAACCTTTCTTCATTTCCTCTGGTCTCAATTTCCTTTCATTCAAACTGGCAGTGTTTCTGCTTATATAACCCCATAATCTCTTTATTGAGTGATAGTCTAGCCATGCCCTTGGTATTTATTCTCTTTCTAACAAACATACTTCCTAACTTTTGCAATGTGGACAGGCTTAGACTTTTCCCAATCATGAAGTTCTCCATTCCTTCATCATTTCTCTCCTTTCATATTTTACTGTAGCAAGTTAGGAGGACCCAGGTTATATCTTTAATATTTTAGTTTTAGAAATCCCTGCTGAGTATCTGATCTCATGGCTCACAAGTTCTATCTTTTACAAAACACTAAAACACAATTCTTGTCACTTTATAACACAAATTGCTTTCTTAGTCAGCTTGGGTTGCTATAACAAAATACCATAGACTAGGTGGCTTAAGTAACATTTATTTTGTATCGTTATGGAGAAAGTCTAAATTTAAGCTGCCAGTCTATTCAGTTCCTGGTTATTGCCAACTTTCTGGTTTATAGACAGCTCTCTCCTTACTATATCCTCGCATGAGGAATCCCATTCATTGAGGGCTTCATTCTAATAACCTAATTACCTACCAAAGGCCCAACTCCAAATATCATCATCACCTTGGGGATTAAAGCCTTAGCATATGAATTTGAGGGATACAAAATTCCATTTAGTCCATAGTAGTTGCCTTTCCTCCAGTTTCCAATAACCTCTTCTTCATTTCCATTTGATACCTCACCAGAATTACCCTGAAAGTCCATATTTCTGTAATGCACTTTAAAACTTCAACCTTTACCAATTACCCAGTTCCAAAGCTGCTTCCATATTTTTAGGTATTTGTTACAGTAGTACCCGACTTCATAGTATCAAAATCTTAGCTCAGGGTACAAAATACCATAAACTGGGTGGCTCACATTTCTAGAGGCTGGAATTTCAAAATCAGAGTGCCACTATGATTGGTGTCTAGTGAAAGCTGGCCTTCTATCTATCTGGCTATGTCCTCACATGGTCTTTTTATTTATTTATTTATTTATTTATTTATTTATTTATTTATTCTGTGCTGAGCAGAAAGAGAGGGAGGTCTCTGGTGTTTCTTATAAGGACACTAATTGTTATTTCTTTACTTATTTTCTCCTCACTGAGGACATTTCTTCATTGCTTCTTAGAGAGAGGAAGGGAGAAAGAGAAACATTGATATGAGAAGGAAGCATCAATTTCTTGTTTCCTGTACATATCCAGATAGGGATCATATGTTCTAGACTGAGAACCAAACTCACAATGTAGGTGTGTGTCCTGACCAGGGATTGAACCTGAATCTTTTTGGTTACCAGACAACACTCCAAATAACTGAGCCACTCCCTCCAGGACAGGATGCTAATCTTAGTAGATTAGGGCCTCACCCTTAGGACCTCCAAGTAGAGTCACATTGAGGGTTAGAGCTTCAACATAAATTTGGGAAGACATAAACATTTAATCCAGAGTCCCTCTTCTTGTCTGCTTTTTCCTTTCTTGGATTTCTTAAAACATAGCACATTTTATTGTCCATTCACCCCCTACAGAATAGTAAGCCCAACCTGCAGAATATTTCACAGGACATGCCTGTTAATAGCAATGTAACACTGTGATCACAGGTAGCTGGCATGCTGTACTAATTTCTGATTGTTCTCATTTCTGTGCACTGTGATAAGCATTCCTGGTCAGTATTGTCCTTTTTTATCTTTAAGAGTTGGGTTTCAGATTTTTGTTTCATACTTAGAATTATTGCGGCTTTTGGCAAAGAGTGTTTTAAACTGGGTGAAAGGCAAGAAAAAAATGTGGAATCAAGAAGTGAAAGCACAATTGTTTACAGTTCAGTAAGCAGTTGTGGTTAAGAAATGTGTCTGTTCATCATTGCCAGATGATTTAAAATTTCATGGGAGAACATAATTTTAAACAAAAAATAATTGTGCCCTTTACAGGGTAAAGATGTGAATTCTTCAGAATTTAGTATTTGTATATTATAACCTAGACCTCTAGTTCAAGTTCTACTAATTTTATTGTGAAATTGTTTTAAAAATTAATCTGTTGGCAATTTAAAACATTTACTCAGAAACTAAAATTTTGATTTACCAAGAATTATTAATGCAATAATATAATTAATAAGAGACTCACTTATTGAATACTCATAGGGACATAATATTGCTAGGTATTTGGGAACCATTGGTAAAACTAGTCATAGTTGTAACCTCTCAAAGGAAAAGTTAGTATAAATATGTACAAATAAATACAATTCACCTTTCAATGCATGTTAATGAAAAAAACAGTCATACAATACAAATGTTAAATAGATAAAACACCATTTGGATTTGATTTAGGAAAGTATTATTTGTTTATTTTTCTACTTAAAGAATTACTTGAATCATATTAAATTTGCATATTCTAAGTACATTTGAAGTCCAGTTGAGGTAAAGGAGGGTAGGTAGAAAGCATGGGTTTAGCAGTGAAATCAAGACAACAAAAGAGTCCCTGAAGTTCTTTACAACAGTTTCTATTAGGCTTCATTCAGCTCATGTATATTTATTGGTGCTAATGCAGGCACGGAACAGAGTCTATGGTTTAAAAGATGATATTATTCATTATGCTAAATTTTTCATAAATACAGTGATGACATAAAGGAGAGTAATAAGCTCTGCTGGGTGGAAAAGGAGAGTTGTGTTCAGAGTTCACCAGGAGATGATGATGATGAAACTTTTAAAGTATGGTCTATTTGTATAATATTATAGAAATAATTTAAAGATACTTGAATTGAACTGTAGCATTTGAGTTTAAAGCTGTAAGAAGTAACTAGTAACAAAGGCATTTCTATTGCAAAGTAGTTTGAATATATTTTTAGTGGATAGCCATTGAAGGGTTCAAGTACAAAAGTTGCTATCATTAAATTTAGACTTAAAACTTCTGGTCAAGATGGTGGCAAAGGTAAACACAGCTCACCTCCTCACACAAACATACCAAAATTACATCTAAACTATAGAGGAACCATCACTCAGAACCATCAGAAAGCAAGTTGAATGGAAGTCCAATAACTATGGAATTAAAGAAACCACATTCATCCAAGATGGTAGGAGAGGCCAAGATAAAGAACAGACTAGTCCAACATCTCCAAGTGGTGAATAAAAATTTGGAAGGAAAATCTTGGGAGTGAGGAGTCCCAGCCCAACACCAGGCCTCCCAGTTTAGGATCCCAGTTCCAGGAAGAGAAATCACCATAACTTCTGGCTGCAAAAACCAGATGGGGATTGAGTCAATATAATAAACTTCTGGCCTTGGCTGGTGTGGCTCAATGGATTGAGTACCGACCTACTGACCAAAGGGTTGCCAGTTCAAGTACCAGTCAGGGCACATGCCTGGGTTGTAAGCCAGCTACCCAGTTTGGGGCATGCAAGAGGCAACCACACATTGATGCTTCTCTTCCTCTTTCTCCTTCCCTTCCCCTTTCTCTAGAGAGAAATAAATAAAATCTTTAAAAAAAAAAAGAGAGAGAGAGAGTGAGAGAAAGAGAGGAAAGAAGAAAGGAAGGAAAGAAGAAAGGGGAGGAAAGGAAAGAGAGGGAAGAAAATAAAAGGAAGAAAAACTTTTGGAATCCCAAGCATTTCCCCTTAAAAACCTCACAAATAGACTTACTCAGACTCAGTCTGTCTATGCTCCAGCACCAAGATAGCAGCTTGAAGGGCACCAGTGGCAAGACCTGGGGGACATCAGCTTTCTCCCAGACAGAAAGGCAGGCAGAGGCCATTGCTCCTTTTCTGAACACTTTCCTGACAGAGCCACAGAGCCAGCAGGCTGGTGCCATATCTGAGACTCCCATCAACCTGGCTAACACTGTTTGCCCCTCCCTGGAGATCCCCTGAGACTCCATCCCACCCTAGCTGTTAACAGTGACTTTTCCATATGAATGGTAGGTTTTGGCTCATGCTTCACAACTTCCTAAATACTATAAAGAAGCCATAGCAGCCTCAGTAAGTCCTCTTGCTAAGTGGCCCAGGCCCAGCACTAGCAGCAGTCAGCCTAGATTCACAGCCTGGATTTGCTTGGGAACCTCTAATCCCAGCACAAGTAGCAGCCATCTCAGACTGCTTTATATACCTCAGGCAGAGTGACCCTGGGAAGAACACAGGAGGGGGCTGACAGTGGCATGCACCATCTGGGAAACTCCAGAGCCTGCATACCCAGTGGACAGCTACAGATCACATTGGAGCACCACCACCCTGCCCCTGCACAGCCGAACCTCCATGGAGGGCAGAGGTTGGTGGTCAGTGGTGATAGCCATTCTTGCAGCAGACTGGCCTGGGTAAATCCCTCCCATTGGCCTGCCAACAGCAATCAAGGCTCAACTACAAGAGGAGGTGTATTCATCTTCTGACGAAAGATGCACCTTGAGTACCCAGTTTGTGTAACAGGGGAGGCTGTGCCACTGGACCCTACAGGGGTCATGTACTACTACATTAGGCCATGCTACCAAGACAGGGAGTCATAGCAGGTCTCCTTAATACAGAATCAAATACAGGGAGGCTGCAAAAATGAGGAGACAAAGAAACATGGCCCACATGAAAGAACAGATCAAAACTCCAGAAAAATGACTGAACAAAATGGAGATTAGCAGCCTATCAAATGCAGAGTTCAAAACACTGGTTATAAGGACACTCAAGGAACTTAGTGAGGAGCTCAATAGTGTGAAAAAGACCCAGTCAGAAACAAAGGATACACTAATTGAAATAACAATTTATAGGGAAACAAAAGCTGAGTCTATGAAGCCAAGAATCAAATCAATAATTTGGAAGATAAGCAAAACAACCCATCCGAATGACAATTTTAAAAATCCCAAAAAACAAGAGTAGTGTAAGCATCCTCTCGAACTTCAAGATTTCCAATAGTCACATCATAGGGGTGGCAGAAGGAGAAGAGAAAGAGCAAGAAATCAGAAATCTATTTGAAAAATAATAAAAGAAAACTTCCCTAACTTGGTGAAGGAAATATAAGTCCAGAAAGCACAAAGAGTCCCAAACAAGATGGATTCAAAGAGTCCCACTTCAAGACACATCATAAGTAAAATGTCAAAGTTAAAGTGAGAATCTTAAAAGCAGAAAGAGAAAAGCAATAATCTACAGGGGAGTTCTCATAAGAATGCCAGCTGTTTTCTCAAAAGAAACTTTGCAGACTACAAGGGACTGGCAAGAAATATTCAAAGTCATGAAAATCAGGGACCTACAGCCAAGATTGCTCTATCTAGGGAAGCTATGATTTAGAATTGAAGGGCAGTTAAAGAGCTTTCCAGACAAGAAAATACTAAAGGAGTTCATCACTAAACCATTATTATATGAAATGCTAACGGGACTGTTTGAGAAAAGAAGATCAAAACCATGAACAGTATATTGGCCAGAAAGATAACATATCTATCAACAATTTAATCTAAGAAACAAACTAAGCAAACAAGAAAAACAGAGACAGAATCATGGATATGAAGATTGTTTTAATGGTGTTAGATGGGAAGGGGTGTGGGAGAACAGGTGAAGAGATGAGATTAAGAAGTACAAATTGGTAGCACAGTGGTTAAGGCGCCGGCCTGCGAACCCAAAGATCGCAGGTTCGATTCTCCAGCCAGGGCACATAATCAGGTTGCAAACCAGGTCTCCAGTCAGGTCTGTGGCTAGAGGCAGGTGAAACACAACCATACATTGATGTCTCTCTCCCTCTCTGCCTCTCTCCCTTCCTCCCCCTCTTTCTAAAAATAATGAAATAAAATCTTAAAAAAAAAAAAAGAAGAAGAAGAAGTACAAATTGGTAGTTACAGAATAGCCATGGGGATGTAAAGTACAGTGTAAGAAATGGAATAGCTAGCTGAAGAACTTGTTGCATGACCCATGGACATGAATCATGGTGTGGGGATTGCCTAAGGGAGTAGGGGGTGCTGGGGTGGGGGCAAAGGAGGAATATTGGGATATCTGTAATACCATAATAAGTAAAATGTAATTAAAATTTTTTCATTTAAAAAATAACTGATGAGCCTCGTGAACAAGTGGGTCAAAGTAGTGAGGTATTACACTGCTAGGCTGTTACATAATAACTAAGCATCTTAATTTTAATATATCCAAAACTGATGTCTTGATGTCAGTGTTCTTTCCTGCCAGCAGCCCCCTATACGTACACAAAGAAATCTAGAAGTTTGCCCTTAGTTAACATTAATTCCACTCTTCTACTTGCTCAAGTCAGAAATACTGGTGTGATCCTTGACTACTTTCTCTCATATCTTGCTTCTAGTCCATCAACAAGGATTATTGGTTCTATCTTAAAGTATATTTAATTCCAACATTTCTCACCACCTCTGTCTCCCCTTTCCAGAATCCAAGCTATCATCATCTCTCTTGGCTACGGTATTGTCTAGCTGGTCTCCCTACTTCTTCCTTTGAGCCTTTGGTTTGTTCTCATCAAAGCAAGCCATACGTCTCCCCCATTGTCTTTCATCACACTTAGAGGAAATAAGCCAAGTCCATTCAATAGTATAAGAGCTGTATTGTCCCAGCATAAACATTCTGATTTGATCTTCTTTCCCCTGCCACCCAGGCCCAGGCATACTACATTTAGTCTTAATCAGAACTGGTGTTGACTTTTCTATAAGAAAGTGGAATGAACTTTAGGGAAAAGTTAAGATTTCTATTGGGATTTTTGACATTAGAATACAGTCATATTTCTTTGTGGCATTTGGAGGGCCTAATTGAGCATAAGAATTATTACAGGTAATCATTTGGCCTTGAGCTTAGGCATATTCTCATTCAAATGTATTCCTGGGACACTGATCAGGTGCTGAATTCTGTTTACCTAACTGTGCTAACATAATTTGTTAATTATTTTTAACTCAGAGTCAGAGGGTAGCCAGAGCATAGGGATTTGGCATAGGTTATAGGACACACGGTGAACATTAACCTTCACAGTGAAAGTGGAATTATGTAGAATTCAAATTGTGTGGCACACTGGGAAGGAAAAATGTAGAAAGGTATATAAGCCCTTTATTATTTTACAAAGCTAGGAATTCCTAGATAACTGTCAGATGTTAATATAGTAGAACATAGAAATGATTAAAGATATTATTTAAAATTTAACAAGTAACTATTAAAAGCACCCCAAATGGGACCATTTATAACTGGATGCATGTATTATTTTTTAGAGGGGACTATAAAATACCTTTTTAAAAAGTAAAATGTGGAATGATTTTACCATGGTAATTTTGAGTGAGCACAACAAATATTAAGTACAGAGGTTCTATTTGCATGGGAAATAAGCAAACTTTAAAATCCCTTGATGTCTGTTCTTGACCCTTGCTATGGTGTCTGCTATCCTTCTCCCCATCTGTGTTTATGTGTCTTTGCCTGTGGGCCTGCATATCCATGATGGGTGGGTACTGAGGAAAAAAAGGAGTGGTGGGCACTAGGTGATTTGGCCTGAATGAGAGAAAACAGTACCAGTAGGACATATATTATAAAGCAATACAACGTATTAGCTTCTTGGGATATCTGTGAAGATAAAGAGAAACATAGTAATATAGAAGGAGAATCTCAAATTACTATGTGGTCAGTGTTTAGGTAATAAAATGGAGCAACTTGAAGTTAGTGTAACAATTATGTTATGAAAAGTTTTCTCTTAGAAAAACTTAACAGATGTTTCCTCTATAGGAGGGTGACTTCAGTATCTCTTCGCACTTGGTACTTTCTTGTACAGCTTTCATTAGTTTCTTGTATAAATGTTCATGAAAAGTTATCTTCACAATATATGTATATTAATTCATTAACATAGACCACTTAGAAGGGATTGAGTTGACATGCATATAAATGGTCCTTAGCTACCTCTATATTTCAAATAAGTTATTTAACCCAATAATCATAAATATCTTTTGTTCTTACATCATTTACTCATTTCTTTTGTGGCCTTTTGGCCATTTAAAACCAAAGACATTTTTACAAGCAGTTAGTTGGTAAGATAAATCACTCAGTTATATATTAATGCAGCAAATGTTAGCCATTAAGTCAAACATTTTCTATTTTTAACTAAGAATTATTTTATCTACTAGGCCTATGTATGGGTAGAAATTTCTAGATTTTATGGTATATTTTTATGTGAATATTTCTATAGCTGTTTCTTTATTACTTAAAGGTTTTAGTGTTATAAATTAATATTTGTGCTTTCAGTTGACCTTTGTGACATTGTCTCTTCAGTGTTTTAGTACTATGACAAGTTATCCTTTTCTTTTTTGGTGCAGAAATCAGTGTTGAAATCCGCAGTGTCTAGCTACATAGAGCAAGAACCTCACTGGAGTTCATGGCTCAACCTGATGAGCTTTCTTTATATTTTAAACAAGTCCTATATTTGAGCATAATAAAGTAGAGGAAAAGGCATCATTTACAGTTTCTTATCTTTAACTGGCATTTACCTAAGAGACATTTTGATTCTTGATTAAAATGATACTCAGGTTGTGGGATTAGACCTGCCAATAATCCTCTCAAATTTTAAAAAAGTCTTGGAGCAACTAATTTTGTCAGTTTTCCTCTCAGAAAGGAAGATTAATATCTTTCCTACCTATTTCATTGGGTATTATGAATCAAGTACAATAAAAACAGATTTTTAAAATGCCTTGAAAAATTAGTAATAATGACAGTTACCATGATGACAGTGTCCTGCTCATTATCCCTACCAAAACTTAGTCAGTCACCAAGCATGCTGCAGTTTACCCTATAGCAGTAGTCAGTGTCATAAAGTGTGTTTATTCCATAGGTTATTTGGTGATACCAATCTTGAGTAGAATGTATAGATACTGTAAATATTGACAGGATTTATCGTAACAATCTTCAAAGAAACTGGTTAAGCACAATGACTTACCTTAATAATATAGATTTTCCTGCTGTAATACTAGTTCTGTGTTTCTGCAAGTATCTTGCCTTTATAAAATCTGTCAGGGTTTATGGGAATTGTAGGATTGGGGCAGAACACTGAAAACCTATGTCACTTTTCATCAGAGCCGCACAAGACAATAAATAGTACCTGAAGAGAGAAGTTGTGCTACGTAGGCAGGCAGCTGAGCACAGCGGAAGGCTCCCCAGCAGGTATAGCTGCACAGTAACAAGAGCATGAGCTGGCACACACCCTTGATCTTGAGCAGGACGGAGGCTTGCCCTGAAGCTCTGGACTACAGCTTCTGCCCGTGGTTGATGGGTGAGAGGGCAGGCCTGGTGCACAGTGTTGAGGATGAGCCCTGAGTACAGGCATGGTTTAAAAAATTCTTAAAATACATCTTGAAATGCACGTGTGGCCAGTGCAGCCCCTAAACCTAGGGCTTTTTCCCTTTGCCGAAGACCCTAATTTTCCACCGGTTTTCTGTCTCTTTGCCCTGAAGAAATGGTGTGAATGCCAGGTAACCTCATGTTGTTCTGACTTCTTTTCCTATTCACCAATTGAAGATGAACTAGCTTTTATTAAAGAAACACCTATAGTAGCAGAGCAGATTCAGTATTCATTTCCTGGTCATTGCCTTTCTTTAATACTTGTCTCCCACTTTCCTCCCCATACTGACTAGAACAATGATTAGAACGTTGTTCTTGTTCATACCCTTCCCTCATTCCATTTCCTTCCTTATAGAAGGAAGATAGATATATAAACCTCAGGAATTCAAGATAGTGATCTTGGGGAGGTATAGCCTTGCTTAATATGGGAACACATTATAGGCACTTAGAGAAAGGCATAGAAAATTTGGGGTTGCTTAGAAAGTGAGAAAAATAAACCTAAGGAAGATAGAAATGGAAATGAAAATAAAAACTTGACACCATTTAAACTTTTACTTTTTAAATTTTATTTATTATTTATTTATTTTTAGAGCGGGAAAGGGAGGGAGCAAGGGAAGGAGAGAAACATTGATGTGACAGACATTGATCAGATGCCTCATTGCCTCTCCTGTGCACCAGATAGGAAACCAAACCCCCAACCCAGGTGTGTGCCAGGAATCAAACCTGCCACCTTCAGTTTGCTGGATGATGCCCAACCAACTGAGCCATGCCAGCCAGGGCTAAACATTAATTTTTATTATTCACCATTTTTCAGTTGGCTAAAGGGGCGAAGAAACTCATATTACTGTCTGTTATTAGCAAGACACTATGCTAAATACTTAGCACTTGTAATCTCATTTAATTCAGTTTTTAAGTTAAGAAATAGTAATAAAAAGGCGTAAGTGTATTCGTCACCTAGAATTAATAATAATTTTAATCTTTTGGGGTTTTTTAGTCCCATTTTTTAAGTAACAGAAACAATATAACAGATAAGTTGGAAACCCCCTGAGTTTCCTTCCTGAGTCACACTTCTCTTTCTCTCTCCTTGGACACGGTGGTTATCTTGAATTTTCTATGCATCCTGCTAGTCCATATTTACATACTTTTATTACATGGGAATTCATAACAATACCAGGTGAGGCAAAAGTAAGTTTATAGTTTGTATGGAAAGTAATACAATAATTAATAAATAATAATACAAGAGTTAACTGTGTTTCATACTCACAACTGTAAACCTACTTTTGCCCAACCCTATATTTTATGAGTTTATGTATTTTAAAGAAATGATATTATTAGTGTCATATTATTCATGCCTTGGGTATCCCTTCTTTTTGAGAGCTCTTCATGCCAATACAGCTCTTCACTTACGTTAAGTTCTGGATAGCATCCTATTGATTTGTACTGGGTCCAGTTTTTTGCTTTTACAATCAATGCAGAGATGTACATCCTTGTTTAGGTTTCCTAGTGCACCTGACAAGAGTTTCCGGATACATCTCCAGGATTTCTGGGATATAGGCTATGCGCACTGTCAACCCCATCTATCTCACTTAATTCTTAAAAATATGAATTAAGCTAGTAACATGATCCCCATTTTACACATGAGAGAACAGAGGTGCTAAAGATGCTGTGCAACTTGGCTAACTGGATAAGAGGGCAAATACTTGAATCCAGATCGAATTCCACCCGTTTAAATTTAGAACACTAACACCCACCATTCCACATGAATCACCACCAACCTTTGTCCTTTATGACCATTAGAACAGTTGCAGCCAACCAGTCATACTGCATCATTTGAAAGTAGAGAATCAAAGCAGGTAATCAGGCCATACTTCCTTTGAGTATATGATTATCAAAAGGTTCAAGTTTTAAGCTAAAAACTTGCTCTGTTAAATAGTCTTGAGTTTTGTGAACACACAAAACTGTTTATGATAGGAGGCTATATTTTGTGTTGCTTAAAATATATTACATGCAACATGCAGCCTACTTTGGTTTTTAAAAAAGATGTTACATTGAGCATGTTAGAATCTGTATTTACCCTGCAAAATGGACTGGCTGTTTTCTCCAGGTGAAGAAAGCTAACTGAACATGATTCTTTTGTCCATGACACTTTATTTACACTTGAACTGTATGTCTTTTAGACTTTATTTTTCCTTTTGTTCTTCTCTTCACCTTCCAGATAGCAGATCTGGTATTTTAATTGTGAAAATTTTAGAGCTGCATGAAGAATGCACCATCCAAGTTGCCATGTGTGAGCAGTTAGTGGGACTGCAGGCTGATGACCCTTCTCCAGGTGTGGCCCCTGGGACTGGCCTGAAGGTTCTTTTCACCAAGGAGACCGCACACTACCTCAGGGGGCGCCCCCAAGATGTCATCCGGATCTACCCTCCCTGGTGAGTGCAAATAACTGATTCCAGCAGCCACCAACTCTGAGTTTGCCTCAAAAGTGTTTGTCTCAAAAATGTTATCGGGAACATTTTTGTCACTTTATTATAGAGAAATTCCAGGGAAAGGAAGCCAGAAATTGACATAGATCTTATGTAACAGAAGCACTTAATTTTTGATAATGACTTGTTTGTAGGGTTTGATCTAAGGAGCATAAGTGGTCATTAAAATTTGCTCTCTTCTGCATAGGATATTAAATTTTACCACTAAAAGAAGAAAATCTTACTACTTACTACTTTTTTAGGGAATGTTTCAGCAGCCTTGTTTCAAAAGTTAACTGTTAACTTTATCAGCAGTTTTTAAAAGTTTCTTTCATCTGTTAAATTCTTAGATTTGAAGTCAGTCAACTTACAGATCTTTAAGTTAAACTTCTCTCCCAGCAGAAGGCTATTTTTATTGTGTCTGTAACAGATCATCATGAGTCTCTACGTAAATTCTTCTATTATAGTCTGAGGATATCAAAGGATAGCTTGCTATATTTTATTTTTATTTTAACACATTTTTATTGAACATTGTAAAACACAAAAGACCATGCACAAAGCATAAATATACATTTCTATGAATAATCAAAGTGAAGAGTAATTACTGTTCATTCCAAGAAGTAGAATGCAATTTGTACCTGGAACCACAATATCCTCTTTCCATTTCTTCCCTCTCCCTCCTTCCCCAGGTGACCATGAGCTTGACCACTGATGCAGTGGTACTTCTTTGAATGTTTGAGAATCATTCAGTAGCCATCTAGTATGCATTCTCTTTTGTTAGATTACTTTTAATATCATGCTTGTGAGATTCATCAATTTTGTTGCATTTAGCAATTTGTTCATTTTCAATGCTATATATTATTCCATTATATTAGTTTATGCCCTTTACTGTTCTTCTGTTGACATAGAGCATTGTGAATAATGTTGTAATGACCAACTGTCATTCTCTGTACTCAACAGCACTACTAATTCTCTTTTCCAAAATTTCTCATCATCTTACATTCATGCATTATTTTTCCCATCATGTTAAAAAATTTTTTTAATTTGTCTTGACCATATATGTCCTCTTCCTTTTGATTCATTCTTCTTTTTTACTTTATAACAACATACCTTGAGGAGCTGTTGAACCACTGTGTCCAAATTATCCCCTCCATTCTTTTCTGAGTCCACTTCATTCAGATTTTTGGCCTGCGCTCTCCCCACATCTGTCTCACTTCCCAATGTCAGCAGTGACCTCCACCTCCAAGTTGTTTCTCCAGTCCTTATTTGTGCAAGAGTCAGGTTTCCCTTTGCAGTGCTTGCTCCTGGTTTGTTTTCCTGTTTCCCCTGTGCTCCCCTTCATACCTTTCCTGATTTCTTAGTACTAAACTACTGCCAGGCTCTGTTCTAGACTCTACTCACTTCACCACCTTGGTGATTTCATCTCATCTTGTAACCGCAAAAAGCAGTTGCACACTCATGAGTCTCAAACTTTATCTGCAACCTATACCTCTGCCCCCTCACCAGAGCCAAGTGCCTTTCTGCCTCCCCCCATCCAGTTTCACCTGTGGCTGAACGCATAATAGGATCAAGTTCCAGATCTTCTCTTCCCTTGCTACAGCTTTTCTCATCTTAGAAAAATCAAAACAGCCTTGCTGCTGTTTCTCAAAAAATCCCTAACTTCTCTTTTAGTTAATGGGTACCTTCTAACACTCCACTTCCAAATTCACACAGAGTCCAGCATTTCTTTTTATCTTTAGTGTCAGGATCCTTTCTAGGTAATCACTTTTGTTTGGATTATTGCGGTAGTCTCTTAAATCATCCCGATTCTTCCTGTTTCTTCTATTTCTTCTTCTGTTTCTTCTCAAGATGTCTAGAGGAGCAAAGCTGTGCATATATGTCATCATATTGCTTTTTGGCTACACATTGCATGATAGCTGCTCTCTTCATAAAGTGTCAAAGCACCTCCTGACCTCTGGAACTTCATCTACTACTCTCACCTTCCCTGGTTCCATTTTGGCCAACCTGGAGTCTCCTGGTCCTCAAATTTCATGCCACTCTCTCTACCCTCACCTCGGGGCTTGGGTTCATGCTGCTCCCTGTGCTGGGATGCTGTGTCACCACTTCCCCTTGTCTGCTTGGTTTGCTGTTTTCTTATCTCCTCTAGGCATTTACTCAGCTGTTACCTTCTAAAGTGGCCTTGGATCCCATATCTAAAGCTGGAAACTACCCCATTTACACCCCTTAGCCTCCTTTTAACTTTGTTTTTCACAATCACACATATTAAAGTTCATCATTTTTTTATCTGTTCATTTGCTTATTGTGTGACTCCTGCTACTAGATTTTTAACTGTCTCCTTTACTTCTTAGTGCTGAGGACAGTCAATAGAACTTTGATATGGAATGAATGGGCAATTTTCTCCTTGTTGTACCAGTGCTTCTCCTGTCTAGAATCTTGTTACCATAATTCCTGGTGCTCTTTCAACTGTTTTATTCAGCTGTTTAAAGGTATCAGAAGTCCTACTGGAAACCTACAGTAAAACCCAGTAATATCAGTAATATTGCCAGTATTTGATTTTTGTAGCATGTCCTAGTTTCACATTTTTTACCAACATACACCTGTCATTTATGTTTTAGTTTATTGTATCTCAACAAAAAATGTGTCGTCAAACTATGTTGAGTTTTTCACAGTGAACCACAGAAAATTTGAGCATAATTATCTTTGGAACTAACTTTAGTAACATTAGTGGGCTCTAGGTCCCTGGCTCTTGGCCTATATCTTTTCTGTAAATAAGCAGGTAAAGTTGAACTTTGAGAATCACTATGTAGGTCCCTTTAGCATCATAGTTTCTCTAGATCTCCATACTATTTCAATCTAAAAGTATTGGTTTTTTAGTAGGCATAATACTTGTGATACAGAATTCAAAAGTATCAAAGAATATGCAATAAAATGGGAATTTTCCATACTTGTTCAATTTTCATCTCCTAGAGCAGACACTGATACCAATTTCTTACACATCTTCCAGAGATGGGGTTATGAGGGTGTAATACATTCACAAAATATGGATATGCATAAATGAATTCACGTACTTATATGTGTGTATTTCCTCTCTTATTGGGGCCACCTGGCATTAGTTATAATTCTGCCTGCGGATGGCTGCTACTTATGGTGCACTTGGAAGTGTATAGAACTGCAAACCAAGGACAGCTGCTACTAGTGCCAGGCCTAGGGCCACTTAGTGTTAGATATGGGGTATGCCAAAGCCATGCTGTTTGAGAGATTTTAGAAAAGTCCAACCATGAGCCAACATAGGCCTTTTGTATTGAAAAGTTACTGAGAATGATTTAGGAGGGCCTGCAAGTTGTGTGGAGTCCAATCTCAGGGAGCCATTCGGGCGGAGTGAACAGTGGTAGTCAGGTTGATGGAGACTCAGATATGGTATCTACCTCCTGGCGTTGTTGAAGGGAGAGCTCAGCAAAGCAATAGGAGCCTCTGCCCGCTCTTCTGTCTGGAAGAAAGCTGCCCCTCCAGCCCTCTCCCAGATTCCAGACAGTCCGGTTTCTTCCTGTCTATTCCTGGTGCCTTTTGAGCTCTTGCCCCTTGGCTGGAGCTCAGAGTGAGTAAATCCAAATAATTCCATGTGAGGGCTCTTTAAGAGGAATACCTGGGGCGCTAGCCACCCTTTGCCTCACATCACGCACAATCCCTGCTGGTTTTCACAGCCAAAAGTATGGGTACTTCTCTTTCTGCCACTGGCACCCTGTGCTGGGAATGAGACCCCTTGTTCTTCATGGGGCACCTTATCTGATATAGTTCTCCCAATTTTTAACCACCATAGTTGGGTAAGGGACCAGCCTATTTTGAGTCTCCACCTCTCCTACCAGCCTTAACATGGCTTCTTCTTTATATCCTTAATTATAGGACTTCTGTTTAGCTAGATTTCAGGCAGTTCTGAATGAGGGCAGTTCTGTATTTTACTTGTAATTTTGATATGGTTGTGTGAGGATGCAAGTACCTCATATATCTACCCTGCCATTTTCATTGCTGTGACTTCTTGAAATAGTTAAATAACCTGTAAACCTTGTAGTAGAGTACTTGCTACTGATCAAATTGAATAGTTGTCCTTATATTCATTTACTGATCACAGTTTCTCTTGTGCAAATTATTTTTTCTTAATTTCTACTCATACATTTGTTGAGATCCTAGGGACTTTCTTAGCAATGTGTATAATGCCTGTTTTGTATAGTAAAAATGTTTCTATTTGTACTGTTATATCACTTCATGATATCTTCTTGTTCTCTTCTTAACACCTATTTTTTTTCTATGCTTGTTAACCTGTTTCATGCCTTACTGCATTGGCTAAAACTTCCAAATCAAAACTTTTTTACAACTCTATTCCCAGTTACTAGAATAAACTTACTGAACTTAAGAGAACATTAAAATCACTAGTAATTGTAACTATATAGGCAGATATATAAGCCAGTGTTACTTATTACTGTGCTTTCTATATTGTTTGTAACGTTCTTTTTCTCCTTTATGGTTTAAGAGGAAAGTTCATATACCAATAATTATGTCATTGGGAATACAATATATGAAGATAAAATCTGTGACAATATCACTATAAAGAGGAAGGAAAGGAGAAAGTGTACAGGAAGAAAGTGTATATTGAAAATTTCTTGATGGTATCCAAGTAAGTTGTTTTAATTTTAAGATTTTGTTTCACAGAACTACCACAACAAAACATCACAGATTGTATGGATTAAATATCAGAAATTTATTTGCTTACAGTTCTAGAGGCTGGATCCCAAGGTAAATGTAAAAAATAAAGAACAAAGAAAAGGAAAAATGAATGAAAATGGCACACTACAAAAATCAGCTACATACAGAAAAATAGTAATGCAGGAACTAAAGAACAAAAAGAAAAATATATAAAGCATACAGAAAATAATAGATAAATGGTGAAACATGATCTTCTTTATCAGTAACCACATTAAATGTAAATGAATGAAATGGAACCATTAAGAGTGTGGCAGATTGGAATTTTTTTAAAGGATCTATCTGTATGCAGCCTACAAGAGATTCAATTTACATATAAGGTCACAAAAGTAGTTGAAAATAAAAAGATTTAAAAATATTGTATACAAATAGTAACTGAAAGAAAATCAAAATAATTCCACAGAGCAAAAGGAACAGTGTGCTGCAGTTGCTGATGACTTGATACAAACTGCTACCAATAAACTAGATTTCCTCAAGAAGATCATAATCAGAAATGAATCATGGGTCTACTGCTATGATCCATCAGTCATCCCAGTGGAAGTCACCTGGTTCTCCATGCCTGAAGAAGGTATAAGAATGTCACGGCAAGATCAAGACCATGTTAACTGTGTTTTTGGTTGGGAATGTGTGTCTGTCGCAAGTACACTCTTCCAGGCCAAACAATAAGGAGTACTTCCTCAATGTCCTTCGTTGGTTGAGAGATGCAATATGTTAAAAATGGCTGTAGCAATGGGCAACTGGTGATTGGCAGCTTCATCATAACAATGCACCCCCTTATGTATCACATCTTATACAGAAATTTTTGACAAAACATCACATCACGCAGGTGACTGAGCCCTGCTGCAGTCCAAATTGGCACTCTGCAACTTCTGGCTTTTTTCCAAAACTAGTCACCATTGAAAGGCAAGAGATAAAGGCTATCAGTGAGATTCAGGAAAATACAATGGAACAGCTGATAGTGATTTCAACAAAGGATTTTACAGTGTTTTGAACAGTGGAAAAGAAGCTGGGAGAACTGTGTGAGGTCCCAAGGTACTTTGGGGCTGAGACATCATTGTCCTATGTACAATGTTTCTTGTATCTTCTTCAATAAATGTCTCTACTTTTTATATAACTTGGCTAGATACTTTCTGGACAAACTATACAGGGTCCATTCCACAAAAAAGTTATTATGGACTGAAGTGTGTTACCCCAAAATTCATGTTTTGGGGTTCTAATTCCTAATATACCTCACACTGTGATTATATTTAGAGTTAGGGACTTTAAAAGGTAGTTAAGGTTGAATGAAGTCATATGGTTGGGCCCTAGTCTAATTGGTGTGTCCTTATTAAAAAGAAAGCCAGTCCCAGGGATGTATGAGCAGAGAGAAAGTACCATATGAGGATGCAGTGGAAAGGTGGCCACCTGAAAACCAAGGGTAGAGGCTTTAGGAGAAACCAAACTTGCTGACACTTTATCTTGGGATCCATCCTCCAGAACTGTAAGCAAATGAACTTCTTTTATTTAATCCATACAATCTATGATGTTTTGTTGTGGTAGTTGTAGGAAACTAATTCACAAAAGTCTTAAATTTAAAAAGATCTTAATTATAGGACTCGGGGGCCATTTTATAAAGAGAGGAAGGTTGAGGGGTTGCTGCAACATTTCTGATCTTGATCGGCAATTGTCTTCTCCACCTAGAACCTGGGAGTAGGAGATTCAAAATCAATTCTCTTTTCCCTTCTCCCTCCTGGTTACAAATCACTTGAAATTTATAACTTAGTAGAACTTTGCTTGAGTGAGATGTTTTTGATCTTCAGCTACATTTCAGCTTTGTGAGGAACCTTATCATCAAAGACAGTCACCAGCAATGTTACCAACGAGACAAATCCTCGCTCCATGAACTCCCATGTATTCATTGGGAATCTTAATACTCTTGTGGTCAAGAAATCTGATATGGAGGCTATCTTCTCAAAATATAGCAAAATTGTGGGCTGTTCTGTTCATAAGGGATTTGCCTTCATTCATTATTTTAATGAGAGAAATAGTCATGCTGCAGTGGCAGGAGAGGATGGCAGAATGATTGCTGGCCAGGCTTTAGATATCAATCTGGCTGCAGAGCCAAAAATGAACTGAGGAAACGCATGTGTGAAACAATCTGCAGCGGAGGTGTACAGGTCAGTACCAGAACACCCTTCTCCATCCCCTCTACTCAGCTCCTCTTTTGACTTGGACTATGATTTTCAACAGGATTATTATGACAGGATATACAGTTACCCAGCATATGTTCCTCCTCCTCCTATTGCTTAGGATGTAGTGCCCTTGAAATGCCAGTGTGTATCAGGAAACACTTCACGAAGGGGCAAAAGTGTGGACAGTGGAGAGGATCTTCTTCCAAGTCTGGAAAGTTGAAAGGAGATGATCTTAAGGCCATTAAGAAGGAATTGGCCCAGATAAAACAAAATGTGGATTCTCTCCTGGAGAGCCTGGAAAAAATTGAAAAGGAACAGAGCAAACAAGGAGTAGAGATGAAGAACAGTAAGTCAGAAGAGAAGCAGAGCAGCAGCTCCCTGAAGAAAGATGAGATGAATGTGAAGATGGAGTCTGAGGGGATGCAGATGACTCTGCTGAGGAGGGAGACCTACTGGATGATGATAATGAAGATTGGGGCAATGACCAGCTGGAGTTGATCAAGGATGATGAAAAAGAGGGTAAGGAAGGAGAGGATGATAGAGAGAACACCAATGGTGAGGATGACTTTTAAGCACATAGTGGGGTTTAGAAATCTTGTCCCATTATTTCTTTACCTAGGCACTTGCCTAAGATCAAAATTTTCACCAGATCCTCTCCCTTAGTATCTTCAGCACATGCTCACTGTCGTCCCCATCCTTGTTCCTTCCATGTTCATTAATTCATATTGCCCTGTACCTAGTCCTGTTTTCATTTCCTTTGACGCTCCTAGTAGTTAAGTCTTAGGCTGTAATTTTTGCTTTTAATTTTGATACCTCTTTACAACTTAACAATAAAAAGAATGTATGGTTTTGGAAAAAAAATTTAATTACAAAGTATCTCTTGTTCTCAGTGGGCTAAAACTAGAAATTACAAATGAAAGGAAAACTGGGAAATACTTAATGTGAAAATTAAAAATATAGTGTTAACCAGTGGGTTGAAAGAGAAATTACATGTCAAAAAAAACCACCTTAAGACAAATGAAAATTAAAGCAAAACACTTATAAACTATGATGATGTAAAATCAGTATGGCATTGGAAATTTCTAAATACAAATACACATAGTGAAAAAGAGGACAAACCAATCAATAATTTATCTGTATACCTTAAGGTACAAGGAAGAAAGAAGGGCAAATTAAGTCCAATGACACAATAAATATGGAAAGAATAATTAGAGTGGAGATAAATAAAATCTAGAAAAACAGTAGAGAAAGTCAATTAAACTCAATATTGTCTCTTTGAAAAGAGAAACAAAATTGACATTTAGCTGTATGCACTGAAAAAGTGAGAAGATACAACTTATTACAATCAGAAATTAAAAGGGTGATATAATTATTGATTTTACAGTAATAAAATGATTATAAGAGAATATATAAACAGCAGAATGCTAAGAAATTGGATATCTTAGATGAAATGGGTGATTTCTTAGAAACACACATTCTCCCTATACTGACTTATGAAGAAATAGGAAATCTGAGAAATCTGAAAAATTCTATAACTAGTATGAGATTAATTCAGTAAGCAACAGGCTTCCAACAAAGAAAAAGCCATAACCAGTGAATTCTTCTAAACGTATAAAGAAAAATTAGCATTGGTCGTTCTCAAAGTCTTCTCAAAAATTGAAGAGGAGGGGACACTTAGGGACACTCCTTTTATGAGGCCAGCATTACTCTGGTCCCAAAAAACAAACTAGGGACCAATATCCTATATGAATACTAATGCAAAAATCCTCAACAAAATAGTAAAAAATTGAATTTAGCAGCACATTAAAAATAATTATATACCATATTCAAATGGGATTTGTTCCAGAATGCAGGGATTGTTCACCATTGGAAATAGATCAATGAAATACACCACATTAATGAATAAAGGAGAAAGCCATATGATCATCTCATTTGATGTAAAATATAATAATAAAAGCATTTGGCAAAATCCAATAATACCCTTTTATGACTAATACCAGTTAACAAACTAGGGACAGAAAGGAACTTCTTCAGCTTGATGTAGGACACTCATGAAAAATCAGTAACTTAACATCACAAGCAGTGGTAGCAAATTGAATTTGTTTCGTTAAGCTCAGAAATAAGGCAAGGATGCCTGCCTTTCACCATTTCAATTCAGCATAATAGTGAAAGTTCTCAACAGGGCAGTTTGGCAAGGAAGTAAAGACATCATCCAGTTTGGAGAAATAAAATGACGTCTGTGTGTAGATGACATGATTATACAAGGTTTGTCCCGAAAGTAATTAAAACAGTTTGTGTGGCTGATACTTTTGGGACAGACCTCATATATGGAGAAAATCCCTCAAAACATCACACATAGTTTGAACTAATAAATTAAGCAGAGTTGCAGGATATATATCAATATGCAAAAATTAGTTTATTTCTGTATACTGGCAATGAACAATACAAAAAAAAGGATATTATGGAAATTTTATTTATATATTTATTTACATCAGTAACAATAAAATATTTAGAAATAAATTTAACCAAGACTGTGTAAGACTTGTACAGTGAAAACTTGTTGAAAGAAATTAAGGAAGAAATAAATGAATAGAAAAACTTCCCATGTTCATCAATTGAAAGCCTTAATTTGGGATGTATTATCATTTTTCAGATGATAATACATTCCAAAGCAATCTACAGAATCACTGCAATTTCTATGTAATTAAAGCACTTTTTTCTAGAAGGAGAAAACCCATTCTAAAATTCATATGGAATATCAAAGAATCCCAAATAGCCAAAACAGTCTTGCAAAAAAGGAACAAGTTTGAGAACTCACACTTCCTGATTTCAAAACTTCATACAAGGCTACAGTAATTAAAACAATATGGTGCTGGCATAAGGGCAGATATATTAAACAATGGAATAGAAGATAGAGCCCAAAAATAAACTCTTGCTCTATGGTGAAATGATTTCTGAAAAGGGTGTCAAGACCAAATGAGAAGGGATGGTCTTTTCAACAAATGATGGTTGGAAACTGTACAACCACGTTCGAAAGAGTAATGTTGGGCCATATACAAAAATTAATAATCAACTATCTAAACTTAAGAACTGAAACTATAAAAGATAAAAATATAGGGGAAACTCTTTATAACGTTAGATTTGGCAATGACTTTTTGAACAGGTCACCAAAAACACAAGCAATTAAAAGGTAAATTAAGTAAAATGTATTGAAATTCATTAAAAACTAAAAACATTTGAGAATCAAATGTCAATATCAAGAGAGTGAAAAGAAAACCCACAATAAGTGAAAACATATTTGCAAATCACAGAACCAAAGAAAAATGATTTCTTAGATTCAAGGGTAGAAAGAGAACTGAGCTTTTACCTGCCAGAATTTAAGGCCCAAACACTACATTTACAGTAATTTCTATGAGCCTTATTATGTTCATCTATGACATGACAAATGAAATCTGCTGTGCCTTATCACAAGGTGACTGGGGATAAATAATAAAATGGACCAGTATGAACCTGGTTGTTTTCACATATATTTCTCTGTAAGAGAAACATAATTATAATTGTGTAGTTCAGGGGCTTCAACTTTAATTATTGTATATGAAAATCATGTAAAAGTCAGGTGAAAATTCTACATAAAATTTTGAAGTAATGTAACAATATTACAGGTGTAAAAGATTTAAGTACAACACTGCTTCCTCAGATCATTCATATAGGGTAAACTAAGTGGAATACTTAAGATGAGATATATTACTGGCTTGTTTCTGAAAGACTGACTTCTTAAAGCCAGAGAAGACTGTACTCTCCATCTATAGCAAGGTTTATTTACTTCAGAGAAGCTAAATATCACTAATTGCAAAATAAGTAATTTTGATATAACAACACAAGTGACTACTTGCAGAGATACAAGCCAATTTTAGTTGAGCTTTGAATCCCTATTAAGAACATTACAATTAAATCAATAAACTTATGGTTAAATATTACACATTATTGAATTAATAGAATGCTTCATATCTAATGCAGTCCCCCTGTTGGCTCATGAGTACTCTTTATCACAAAAGCAAAGATTGGAAAAGCAAACAAAAAGTGTCCCTGTCTAAAAATGTTCTTCTTTTTGGCTGTGGTCATCCAAGCATGGATTATTAGTGAGCACAGCCCCTGAATTCCTGGCCATGAGCTGCTGGCCTATGAGCTTATGGAGAGATGGGATCATAGGTGTCAATGCATTGCTCTCCCAGCATGTCCCCTTTTGAGGGCACTCGCTCAGCATACTAATTCTTTTAAATACACAAACACATTGAGGCCCATCAGGTTAAATAATATATGTGATCACAAATACTGTATTTTGTAAATTACTATAGACTTATTCTTGCTCAAAGGGTCTTAAAAACAGCCATGATCTTCATCTTCAGGAGTTCATGTCATAGAAGCATACATGCTATACCTGCACATGGCTGGAATAAAGATTTAGGAAAATACTTTTAATACTTTTTTATTGTTTTCAACATAATCATAATCTATGAGATCAAGACAAAGATCAAACAGAGATGGCCTTTGGCTGGTCTTGTGCTCAAAATGATAGTGACTTACTATGGGCACTGAGGCTTCATGCTGTGTTTTCCCATTTGTGGGTACTGTTCTTTCTTCTGGGCTGTCTTTTTGCTCAGCCCAGAAGTTTTGTCCACATGACAAAACTTGTACTTCTGCTCCTTCTATTTTTACCTTTCTTGCCATCTTCTACCTAATTCAAGGCAAATTTGGTTACTCTTATATGGCACAGGAGTATCTTCCACATGCCTCTATAATAGCACATCCAACAGAAAACCTACACTTTATACTTCTGTTCTTTCCCCACACTGTGAGCTTCTTGGGTACAAAACTAATATGATTTGTGGCCTAAGTGAAATTTGACTTTGCAAAACCAGTGTGACCAGATCTTCCATCTTTTCTACGAAGATTTTGATAACAGATAACCGGCTCATTTTTGAGGAATCAGACATAGGGGTAGAAATAATTTGTAGCTATGAAATCCTAGAGATTACTAAATCTTCCTAACCCAGCAAAGATAAAAATACTTGGAAAGTTTTCACCCTCTTACTGGACAGAGGGCTTACAGTAGCAGAGATAGGTATTATTCACTTAACAGCAGTGCTCTCCTGCTAAATTAAAGCTAAAGCAAAGAAAATACTTACAAACAGGCCTAATCACTGGGCTTCCAGTTGGGGTTTTTTTGTTTTTTTTTTAAGTTTATTGTTGTTGTATTACATCCATCCCCTTTTTGCTTCCCTCTGTCCCCCTCTTATTATATTTTATTGATTTGGGTATTACAGTTGACCCAAGTTTTCCCCCATTGTCTCCCTCTACCCAGTGCCACCCACTACATCAGGCAATCCCCCAACACTGTTCATGTCCATGGGTCATGGGTATAAATTCTTTGGCTACTCCATTTCCTGTACTGTACTTTATATCCCTGTAACTATTTGTACTTCTTAATCCCATCACCTCTTCATCCATTTCCCCACACCACCCTTCCATCTGATAACCTTCAAAATATAGTATTTCTGTTCTGCCTGTTTGCTTAGTTTGTTTTCCAGGCTCAGTTGTGATAGATATGTATTTATTGCCATGTATTGCCATTTTATTGTTCTGATAAATGTTTTTCTGTTAAGAAAAAGATCATAGTTTTGATCTTAAATAAGTCTCTTTAATGTTTCATGTAATAATGTTTTAGTGATGATGAACTTCTTCAGTATTATTTTCTTGTCCTGGAAGCTCTTTATCAGCCCTTTAATTCTAAATGATATCTTTTCTGGGTAGCATAATCTTTACTGTAAGTCCCCTCTTTTCATGACTCTGAGTATTTCTTGCCAATCCCTTCCAGCCTGCAAAATTTCTTTTGAAAAAACAGCTGACATCTTATGGGAACTCTTCTGTAGGTTACTAACTGCTTTTCTCCTGCTGCTTTTAAGATTCTCTATCTTTTAACTTTAACATTTTAATTATGATGTGTCTTGAAGTGGGCCTCTTTGCACCCATCTTGTTTGGGACTCTGTTCAGATTGGACTTGCACATCTCTTCCCCTTTACCAAATTAGACAAGTTTTCTTATTATTTTTCAAATAGATTTCCAATTTCTTGTCCTTTCACTTCTCCTTCTGGCACCCCTATGATGCAAATGTTGGAATACTTGAAGTTGTCCAAGAGGTTGCTTACACCGTGTTCATTTTTTCAATTCTTTATTTTTCTTCTTCTGATTTTTTTCTCTTACATTTCAAATCATTGATTTGATTCTCAGCTTCATTGACTATACTGTTGTTTCCTTGAAAGTTGTTCTTTATTTCAATTAGTATATCCTTTGTTTCTGACTGGATCTTTTTTATGCTCTTGAGTCCCTCACTAAGTTCCTTGAGCATCCTGATAACCAATGTTTGAGCTCTGCATCTGATGGATTGGTTATCTTCATTTTGTTTATTTGTTTTTTTATTTGTTTTTCTGGTTTTTTAATCTTTTATTTCATTTGGGCCATGTTTCTTTGTTGCCTAATGTTGGCAGCCTCTCTGTTTTTGTTTTTACATATTAGATAAAGTTGCTATGTCTCCCTGTCTTGGTAGTGTGGCCTAATGTAGTAGGTGTCCTGTAGGGTCCAATGACACAGCTTCCCCATTACCCAAGCTTGGTACATGAGGTGCACCCTTCATGTAGGCTGAGTACACCCTCCTGTTGTAGTTGAGACTTAGTTGCTGTTGGCAAATCAGTGGGGTGTATTTACCCAGGCCAGTCAGCTGCAAGGATTGGCTGTAACTACTGATCACCAGTCTCCATCCTTCATGGATGATCAGTTGTGCAATGGCAGGGTGATGGTGCTCTGATATGGTCTGTAACTGTTCATTGGGTGCACAGTCTCTAGGATTTCCCATGTTGGGCAAGTCAATGTCAGCCCCAACCTGTGTTCTGCCCAGGGCCACTGTGCCTTAGCTATAAAGCAGTTTGAGATGGCCGCTACCTGTGCTGGCCTTGGAGATTTCCCAGATGAAGTCAAACTGTGAACCTAGGTTCACTGCTGCTAGTGCCAGGCCCGGGGCCACTCAGCAAGAAGTGTGGGGGCTGGGCTCACTGAGACCAACTGTTGCCTGTTCGGTAGTATTTAGCAAGTCGTGAAACATGGGCATAGACCCACAATTCATATGAAAAAGTCATGATTAACAGTTTGGGTGGGTTCTTAAGTTGGGTTACATGGAATCTCAGAATCTCCAAGGCAGGGCAGACAGTGTTAGAAGTCTCAGATGTGGAACTTGCCTGTTGGTTCTGTGAGTTTGTCAGGGGAGGGCTCAGAAAAGGGACAGTGGCCCCTGCCTACCTTTCTGTCTGTAAGAAAGCTGTCCCCCAGCTCCTTCCTTGATGCCCAACACATCAGTTCTTTCCTGTATGCCACTGGTGCCTTTCAAGCTGCTTACCCAGTGCTGGAGTTCTGAAGATATGAGTTTGTGTAAGTGCATATTTTTGGTTAAATAAAGGGAACTGTTGGGACTCTAGAAGCTTCTTCCACTGGCTCAATTCACACTGAGTTTTGCATCCAGAAGTCATGGGGACTTATCTTCCTGGCACTGTGACCCTGAGCTGAATGGACATGATGTGGGGCTGGGGCTCCTCCCTCCCAAGATATCCCTCCTGAAATTTAATCCACCACACATGGATGTGGGACCAGCCCATTCCACATTTCCACCCTTCCTACCAATCTGGATGAATGTAGTTTCTTTAATCACATAGTTGTCAAACTTCTATTCAGCTCAATTTCTGACAGTTTTGAGTGATTCTGGTCATTCTGTATTTTAGTTGTAATTTTGATGTGATTGTTCAACAAGTTGAGCCATGCTTACCTATGCCACCATCATCTTCAGCACTGCTATTTCTAGGGCAGTGATATCTTCACATTTTTTTCTTAGGATAGAACAATAGTATAAAAAAACTGTAATATAGCAAATTTAAAAACCAGCTCAGTGGGGATCATTTCTCTTACTGTGTTGGTGCAAAAGCTGCTGGCATAAATGCTGAGGGCTATTCAGTGCGAATGGTAGATTTCGTAGTACTTATTGTTTCACTTATCATGGGATTATTTTTATCATTTCTGAACATATTTCATAAATGAGTGAAATAGAGATAAAAATATTTAAAGGTATATGTTAAACTTAATGAAACATAGTATCTCCTAACAGTGTATGAGATACTCAATAAATTTTAGCTATTTAATGATTCACGTTGATTGGTAATACATTCTTTCTACAATACAGATCATTTTTTAAAATATGTGGTCCTGATACACTTAATCCAATTTGCCAGAAATTCTTAGGCTATGTGGAGGAGAGAGTGAAAAGCGAATTTTTAAGCTATTTCTTGATATATAGTATTTCTCCCAGTTTGTCTCTTGGTAAGTTTTAGTCAGCTATGTGTTTCAAATTCTGCTGACATAATTTCACTTTTTGTTTCATTCAACATATGCTTTTAGAGTGCCAAGTACCAGGATACAATCATGTCAATAACCTAATGGAGCCAGCCCAGTAGTGGTACCAGTACTATAAGTATCCAGCCACAGCATGGTGGGTGAGAGACAGTGTATGTACAAAGACACCAACAAGGAGCATACAAAGTCAGCGAGAGACCCTAAAGGAGGCAGCCTCGAGAAGCAAAGCTGTGCTGAGATCTGAAGGATGAGTTGGAGGGTCTACCGGGGGTTAGAGACAGCAGGTTAAAAAAAAAGTTGAGGGTAAAATAACTCATTTGAAGAGCGTGAAGGAGTCTGATGATGTAGAGGAAAGTCTGTAGCCGTGGATGAAGCTAGAGAGCCAGCAGCATACAGGGTCTGAAGGGCTTATACCGTGTGCTAGGTGTAGACTCAACCTAGAAAGTAGAGGAGGTAGCAGAGCACATAATTAGGTTTGCATTTCAGAAGATTCACCAGAATTAATGTGAAGAGTAAGTTGGGGGTGGGGCATTGAATCCAAAGACAGGCACACCTCTGAGGGGGTTGTTGCAGTGAGTAGGTGAAAGGATCAGATAGTTAACACAGTAGCAGTGGAGAGAAGTGACTGATTCCCAAAAGGCTTGGGGATTTAGAGGGGAGATTTAATTTTTTGGCTTGACAGTTTGGGCTTTTATAACTGCATAAATAGTGATACCATAACAAAAACAGAGAAAACAGTTTCAGATATTCTTTATAAAAGTCAGCTGAGCTGAGGTTGATGAAAGTGAGGGTCCTAAGAGAGATGTGTGCTTAAATCAAGGAGGATATTGTCTTAGTCCATGTGGGCTACTATGACAAATTAACACAGACTAGGTGTCTTATAAATAATATAAAATGATTTCAGAATTCTGGTGGCTGATAAATTAAGGATAAAGTTCTGGTAGATTTAGTGTCTGATGAGTACCCACTTTTTGGTTCATTGTGTCCTCAAATAACAAAGGGTAAAGGAACACTCTCTGATCCCTTTTAAAAAGGTACTAATCCCATTCACGACTGATCATACCCAAAGAGCTCACCTCCAAATACCATCATTACAGGCATTAGCATGTAACATGTGAATTTGGGGGAGACAGAAACATTTAGCCCGTAGCAGGTGCCAGGGGCATACTTGTAGCAGAATCATGTTTGTCCCAGGAAAGGTATTTTGGGCTCACTCAAAACACAGTCACTCTGGGTGATGTTTTTGATGTCCTACTTCACAAAATAGTAACATTTCAAAATGTTAACAAGCATTCATTCTTTCATCAAGAAGAAAATCACAGCAAAATGCTCATGGAGTATGATTGGAAGGTGATGTCAAATTGATGCTCCAAGGTAAACTGGTTATAAAATATACTGTATATCTGAATGATTTACCTAAGGTTATCGGTTATAAACCTGTTTTACGTAGGAGAATGATTAACAAATAAGGAAACTTTGATTTTTTGAATAATTGATCTAAAGTAATTTTTAGTTAATAAAGGCAGTTGCTTATCAAGGTCATTCCTAGGATAATTAGCTTTTGCATAATTTTTTCTCATTCTTTATTTTAGTTAGGGAGGTAGTCATCTCATTCCAAAGTGTATAAAGTTAGTGAGGTAGAATTTTAAAAGTGCAGTAGAAGACAATTCTGTTTTACTGTGCTAGGAGTTATCTGATCTGTTAGGAGACCATTTCCTCCTGGCTCTGCCACGGTGAATGCAGCTTCTAGGACAGTGTAGTACAGGTGTCTGTAATGAGCTCCACAGCATAGCACATAACTGACTTGTGCTAACCAAGTAAAAGGAGAAAAAACAGGAAGAGCTGCAGCTGATGCTGTTGCAAAAATTTCTTGTCCAGGTCAAATAATTCTAGCACTGAGCAATAACCAGAAAATGGCCTGAAGTGACCTGCTCTTCCTAGACCAGGGATATAGGGAGTCAAGGGCAGCTTGCCAGGAAGGAATTCAGTATAAATTACAGTTGAAAGTTTTAATGAGGTAATATAACTAGAGGAATTAAGATTTACCGATTTTAAAATAATAAAATAATATAATCAAGAACTGAGCAGCATGTTGTAAATCATTTAAAGTCTATATGCTGAAGGCTGTGATATTTTAGTGTTTACCACTTGTTCTGACTTTAAACTATGCATATTTAAATTACCTGGCCTTAAGGGCAGAAAGCTTAAGGTATTTCAGACTCCAAAGCATTGCACCTCACCACGCTTTGAATATATATTTTCTAAGATTTTATTTATTATTTCCAAAGAGAGGCAGAGAGGAGAGAGACATCAATGTATGGTTGCCTTTTATCTACCTCCAGCTATGGACCTGGCTGGAGACCTGTTTGCAACCTGGTTATGTGCCCTGACTGGGAATCAAACCAGCAACCTTTGGGTTCGCAGGCCAGCATGTACTTTGAATGTTAAAGTGAAGCGTAGTAAAAAGAGGCAGTGGCCACCAGCTTAAAAGGGGGAACTCATTTCATTTGATGCTCAGGATGGAAGAAAGTAAAATAATATCTTGGAGAGTCTCTTTCCTCATTTTACCAGTCTTTGCCTGTTTTGAATCTACCTAATGAATCAAAATGCATATATTCACTATTTTTTAAAAGACTATATTTATTTTTAGGAGGGGGTTGGGGAGAGAAACATCTATTGCTTGCCTCTATATATCCCAATATATAGACCAGGCCCACAACCCAGGCATGTGCCCTGACTAGGAATCAAACCAATGACCTTTTGCTTTGTGGGACAATGCCCAACCAATTGATCCATACCAGTCAGGGCCATCTATTCACTATCCATGACACCTTCTTGGTGTCAGATACTGTGCTATGCAGTGAAGATTTGAATATAAAGACAAGGCATGATGGATTCAACATGCAAAGTAGAGGATTAGAAAGAGATTTGAGCAGTTATTTTATTTGAAATGTTATCAGTGTTCACAGAATTGCTTAAATGTTGCATCTTAGACACAAACATGTTTGTCTCTTTATGTATGGGTTAAGTATTTGATTCTATGAGTATATCCTAACTTTTTTTTTTATTGTTTTTGTATTACATCCATCCTCTTTTTGCTCCACTCTGTCCCCCTCCCCACCCACCCATTCCCCCTAAAGTCAATCCCACCTGTTGTCCATGTCCATGGTTCCTTTACACTAGGTTCTTGTATAAGCTGCTCCCCTTCCCTGCCTCTGCCTCCCCCCTCCCCCCAACCCCTTTCCCCCTGACCACTGAAGGCCTATTCACTGTATTCATATATTTGGTTCTG
>PVIW01002187.1:31023-109321 GCA_004026585.1 Noctilio leporinus
TCCTGTAATGGGTGAGATCATATGATATTTGTCCTTCACTGACTGGCTTATTTCACTAAGCATAATACTCTCCAGTTCCATCCATGTTATTGCAAAGGGTACAAGTTCCTTCTTTCTTTCTGCTATATAGAATTCCATTGTGTAAATGTACCAAAGTTTTTTGATCCAATCATCCACTGATGGGCACTTAGGCTGTTTCTAGCACTTGGCTATTGTAAATAGTGTTGCTATGATCATAGGTGTACATAGGTTCTTATGAATTCGTGTTTCAGGTGATTCTATGAGTATATCCTAACTTAATGTCCTACATCCATATGTGTAATAGCCTGTGTCCTTTTATTTAAAGTGTAAGGTGTATACTTAAAACTCTTCAGCTCTTACAAAGAGTAAATTTTAAGCATTCTTTGTGTCAGATACTATTAGTAGGTAGCAGGCAGAAGATGTCAAATGTTAAAACGATGAACAGCTTTATTCACTAAACTGAAAATCACCAGTTTTGGATTGATGTCCTTGCTGCTCTCTGTGATCTGCAGGAAGCCTCTGTGTGCTTCCCCATTTGGATTTCAAAGTGTGACTTATCCATGCTAGCAATCTCAACAGGAAGGGTCCAAGTGTCTGATTCCTGGAGTTGTTTAAGATGAGTCTTCTTCAGTCCTTCATAGTGATTAATCTTTTGGGAGGAATGTTGCTGGTTTTCCAGAAGAAAACTACAGTTTTCACATATTCATTAGATAATTCAGTGTCTAAACTTAGGAACTTTAATACAAATTTTATTAAACTTGTCAGTACTTTTCTGATAAAATGTTGATAAATGCTACCATTCTTTGTTATAAAAGCAAAAGTTAGGAATGCTGAAAAGTTAATTCAAAATAATTGGCAGTAAAGCCAATAAACATGTTATTTAAAGGACAACATAAGAATTGCCAGTGTACTGGAATTATCTTTGTGCACTGCACTTTAATGTATGCTAGATGGTATTATTTTCTGAGTGACTTCCTTGTAACAACCTCACACTGTTATTTATGAGTGAAGTATGATGTGATGCTGCTTTTCGATCATTGCATTTCATTTAGAGTTTGTTTTTATGAGAGAGATATTGGAAAAGAGAAATACAACTTAAGATTTGTATGTATATATTAAGTGAAAAATGGAGAATTATAATATAGCTCTTTTTTTCCTGTAAAACCAAGTTATTTGTTTCAAAATCAGGAACAAGAACAAAATCTTTGGCATTTAGTATTATTCAACATTTTTTTAGTTCTCCTGTAAAAGAAAATTTATCGGTATCACTTCAAAAAATTGTCTCTCAGTCCTGGCTGGTGGCACAGTGGATATGGTGCCGGCCTGCAAACCCAAAGGTTGCTGGTTCAATTCCCAGCCAGGGCACAAGAGCCAGGTTGCTGGCCAGGTCTCCCGCCAGGTCTATGGCTGAAGGCAGTTGAAAGGCAACCATACATTGATGTCTCTTTTCCTCTCTGCCTCTCTCTCTAAAAATAATAAATAAATAAAATGTTTTAATTGTCTCTCTCTGCTACAAACATTGCTGAATACTACCCCCAAAAAAACAAAATGCTGTCTATTACAAACCACTTGAATATATAAGAAAATATAAATAGTGGCTGAATTAAGACAAATAATTATCAATAACTTTTCTTTATGCTCACAAAGATAAAAATAAAAAAGAAAATGTTCCATTTACAAAAAAAAAAGATAATTAAATATTTCACAACTTACACCATACACCAGAATAAACTCAAGATGGATAAAGGACTTAAACATAAGCAGTGCCACCATAAAGGTCCTGGAGAAAAATATAGGCAGTAAATTGTAGATACCCTATGCAGAAATATGTTTACTGATACTTCTCCAAGGGCAAAGGAAATAAAAGACTATATATAAAAAACGGGACTATATCAAATTGAAAAGTTTCTGTTCAGCTAAAGAAAACACCAGCAAAATTAAAAGGAAACCAACTGTATAGGAAAACATATTTGCCAATGATACCTCCTCAGATAAGGGTTTGAAGAACTTATGCAACTCAACACCAGGGAGACAGACAGCCCAATTAAAAAATGGGCCAAGGACCTGAACAGACATACAAAGAGCCCAAAGGCATATGAAGGAATGCTCAACATCATCAGCCATCAGAGAGATACAAATTAAAATCACAATAAGATATTATCTCAGACCTGTCAGAATGGCCATCATCAACAAATCAACAAACAACAGATGTTGGCGAGGATGTGGGGAAAAGGGAACCCTCGTGTACTGTTGGTGGGAATGCAGGCTGGTTCAGCCACTTTGGAAAACAGTATGGAGTTTCCTTAAAAAACTCAAATGGAACTGCCTTTTGATCCAGCAATTTCACTACTAGGACAATACCCGAAGAACCCTGAAACACCAATTCATAAGAACCTTTGTACCCCTGTGTTGATAGCAGCACTATTTACAATAGCCAAATGCTGGAAACAGCCTAAGTGCCCATCAGTGGATGACTGGATCAAAAAACTTTGGTACATTTACACAATGGAATACTACACAGCAGAAAGAAAGAAGGAACTCCTAACCTTTGCACTTTGCAATAAAGTGGATGGAATTAAAAAGTATTATGCTTAGTGAAAAAGCCAGTCAGTGAAAGACAAATACCACATGATCTCACCATTACAGGACAATAATGAACAAAACAAACAAGCAAAACTGAACCAGATACATGAATACAATGAATAGCCCTCCAGTGGGGAGTGGGGAGGAGGAGGCAAAGAAGGGGAGCAGTTTAGTCAAGAAACTAGCATGGAAGAACCATGGACATGGACAGCATATAGGGTTGACTTTGTGGGGGAGTGGGTGGGTGGGGAAAGGAACAGAGGGGAGGTAAAAGGGAATGGATATAATATATCAACAATAAAATTAAATTTTTAAAAATATTTCAAAATTATTTTAACAAATCATCCATGACCCGTGAAACTGAAATCATAAAATTCTACTAAGATCTATAAAATGAGGCCATAATATATGGAAATGTATACCAGTTATGGAAGATGATAACCTCCTTCGAAGTCTAGAGCACTGGATATCCCATCTTACAAACTGACATTGGAGTCAGCGACATGTAAAAGGAGGAGACCTTTGGTCACCCTAGTTTCAGCCATCATATGCCTGCAACTTCATGAGAGATCCCAAAACAGAACTTCTCCTCAAGTCAGTCCCAAATTTATGAAATAGAAATTGAGATATAATAACTGATAATTCTTATTTTGAGTACATTTTAGAAAGATTTTTATGCAACAATATGTAATTCACACATTCACTTGGGTTGAAAGATTAATTGTCACACAAAATATGTATTATAACTGGAGTTAATAAATTAGGTAGATGTCCAACAATGCCCTATTTTGATTTTTTTTTTTTTTAAGATTTTATTCATTATTTTTAAAAAGAAGAGCAGGGAGGGAGGAAGAAAGGGAAACATCGCTCCAGCTGTGCACGTGGCCGGAGACCTGCCTTGCAGTTATGTGCCCTAACTGGTAATAGAACCAGCTACTTTTGGGTTCGCAGGCCAGCGCCTATTTACTGAGCCACCAGCCAGGGCTTTTTTGTTTGTTTTTTAAAGTATATTTTATTTATTGTGCTGTTATACAGTTGTCCCAATTTTTTTTTCCCTTTGCTCCCCTCCACCCCGTAGCTAGCCCCCTTCTGTTTAACAATCCCATTGCCCTTATTCATGTCCATGGACCATGCATATAAGTTCTTTAGCTTCACCCATTCCTTACTATTCTTAACATCCCCCTATTTTGAGCTACCAATTATGCTTCTTAATCCCTACACCATTTTCCCCCTTCTCCTCTTTTATCCTCCCAGCTGGTAACCCTCTAAATGATCTCGATACCTATGATTTTATCCCTCTCTGGTTGTTTGCTTAGTTTGTTTCTGTTTTTATTTTTTGGATTCTGTTGTTGATAATTGTGAGTTGGTTGTCACTTCAGTGTACATAGTTTTTATCTTCTTTTTCTTAACTAAGTCCCTTGAACATTTCATATAATAATGGCTTGGTGATGATGAACTCCTTTAGCTTTTCCTTGTCTGGGAAGAATTTTATCAGCCCTTCCATTATAAATGATAGATTTGTTGGATAGAGTATCCTTGGTTGTAGAGCTTTGCTTTCCATCACTTTGAATACTTCTTGCCAGTTCCTTCTTGCCTGCAAAGATTTTTTTGAGAAATCAGCTGATAGCCTTATAGGAACCCCTTTGTACGTAACTCCTCGCTTGCTGCTTTTAAGATTCTCTCTTTATCTTTAACCTTTGGCATTTCAATAATTATGTGTTATGATGTGGCCTTCCTTGGTTCTAGTTTGTTTAGGACTCTCTGTGCTTCCTGGACTTGTATGTCTTTTTCCTTCACCAAATTTGGGAACTTTTCCTTCATTATTTTTTTACATAAGGTTTTGATTTCTTGCTTTTCCTATTCTCCCTCTGGCACCCCTATGATCTGGATGTTGGCACCAGCGGTTCCTAAGCCTCTCCTTTTTTTTTTTCTTTTCAGTTCGTTTTTTCATTCTGTCCTGGTGGAGTGTTTAATTCTTCCTTATGTTGCAAATCATTTATTTGAGCCCTGGTTTCCTTCCCTTCACCATTGGTTTCATGTGGATGTTCCTTCATTTCACTTAGCATAGCCTTTGCTTCTTCTCTTCTACATTTGCCCTACTCCCAAGTATGTCTGTCAAGTCTATGAGCATCTTTATCACCAGTGTCTTGCATTCTGTGTCCGTTAAGTTGGCCATCTCTTAGTCTGTTAAGTTGGCTGTCTCTCATTGCTTAGTTCTCCCACTGGAACCTTGATCTCTTCCCACTTTTGGGTCATACTTCTCAGTCTCCTTAACTTAACAGGCTCCTGTGTTATATCTGTGTCTTAGCCCACATGTTCTTTAGCTGCCTTGACCCTGCCAGTTCCTATTTAGAGAGCCCTTGCTACTTGATTTTTTATCACACCTCTGTGTTATCTTTACTATATTATTTTATTTTTGAAAAGACTTATTATACCTTTATATCTTTGGCCAGTTATTTTTTTTAAGGAAGCATTTGTTGTTATGTTTTCTTTTCCTCATTAAAATCCTTATAATTTATATCACCTAACTTACATTAACTTTACCCCCTTTTACTTTGTGCCATTCAAAAGATTTAAGTAAATAGCAACATAAGTGACAAGCTATGAGGCCAGTGCATACCCCAAACAGAGCAGGCTTATTACTTTTGATTTGAATAAGCCCTGAATAAAACTCCATTAGCACCGAGTAGTTTCTCTCTGCTGACCTTTGGGAATAACTGCTATCCCCAACACAATTAACCTAAAGAGACCATTAGTTGCATGTTCTAGGAACCCATCCGTTTTAGCGTACCAGCTGGCATTGTTGTGAGAGGCCGTGTTTGGCTTCAGTGAATTTTTGTTTTGAAGACTCTTTCAACACCTTTGCCCATTTTGTGATGGGTGATTTATGAGTACTCTTGCCCACACCACACTGTTCAGCAGTTTGTTTGTTTTGTTTTGTTTTTTAATTTTATTGTTGTTGTATTACATCCATCCCCTTTTTGCTCCCCTCTGTCCCCCTCCCCACCCACCCATTCCCCCCAAAGTCAATTGTTCAGAAGTTTTTAACCAAAAAATAGCATGACATCTGAGCTCTAAGCCCTTCTTATTCACCTAATCTGCCAGGAACAACTCTATTGTTGCCCTCGATGAAAAAAGTCCTCAACGAGAAATGTTTTATTAGTGTCGAAGAGGTGAAACAAAAATGACAGAATCACTAAAAGGCATCAGAATTGACACATTCAAAAACTGTCTTGAGACAGTGGAAAAAATGTGTCAATAGATGTATTGCATCAAATGGAGAGTACTATGAAGGTGACTGAAATTTAAATATGTTAGAATAAATATACAATTTTTAATAAATAAATCCTGGTTTAGGGGGCTTCCCCCTGTATATGAAACTTATTTGTATAATAAGTTTTTCTAGAAAGGGGACCTCTTCATTTCCAATTGTCACAATGGTCAGTGATCCAAAATAAAAACAATTGCTCTTGGGAGGTTATTTAGGCATTTTATAATCATGATTTAAAACTCTAGGTCGTTTCCCAAACAATCAAGTGGCTCATGTACATTCTTATAAACATGTTTTAAGAGAATGTTGGTTAGCTAGAGAAAGCTCTCAAATTTTGATACCCAATCTTGAGCCTAGTAAATTACCAAATTGAGCCACCCACTAAAAATGTCAGTGCTTCTTTATCAAGGTAGCAAACTATGTGATTGTCACTTTCAGAATAATTTGATTGAACTGGTTTTCAAGAATGAATTTCGGTAGTTAAGGATGTGAAGAGTTTATTACAAGGGAAGGTAGACTGAGTGCCTGATATATGACCAGACCTAAAGAAGTCCAGACCTAAATAAAGGTTTCAAATGAGTGAATGGATATTTAAGTTCTGCTGTTGTCTTCACCAACTTCAGAAACATAATAGATACAATAGAAGCATTGATAATGGTAAATTTGGGCTAGCACTTTCTTGCCATGTAACTTATTTACATTAACACTTTGAAGTTAAGTAAGTCAATCCCCCTATACTCTTAGTCTGGAGAGGCTATTTACTTACTGCTTCTTGGAGTGGCATGGTTCTGGGTGCAGTTCCCCCTTGAAGGAAGGTAAATCCATCACCACCATTGTCCTTCCATCAGGGCAGAACATGGTGGAAGGGAGGCAGTAACACTGGCCCTTAGTTACTCTTGTGTAGTTCCTCCTGCTGTTGAGTCACCTAAGACTCAATTGCTATGGACAGGTAAGCCTATGAGAGATAACATTATAGTTCTGGACATTTAAAAGCTAAAGAATCAAAACCAGACATTAAAAAGCTGGTACTAGAAACATTTGTGATCCTGGATTAGAAAAGAATTGCTCTAAAAAAAAGTATATCTTTTTAACATTCATTTCTTATCCTTAAGAAATCTTAAAGTTCACAATTAGTGAACTTTAAGTAACTAATTTTTATATTATAGTGTATCTCAAATCTCATATTTCCCCCTCCCTCTCCCACTCCATCACCTAATTTTTCTTCTTTCTTTGTTTTTTTCTCTCTTCTCTCCTGCTATGAGTTATCTCCAATCCCAAGTCTATTTCCTGTCCCCATCCTCTCAGAACCATTTTTCTTTTTTTTGGTGGTTAGTCACCACAAATTCCTTTTCCTATTAAAAAATACACTTGTTCTTTGACCACCTTGAGCACTCAGTGCCCATTGAATGTGGATAGGGAGGTAGCGGTGGCATCTTTCCAAACTTATAGATCTGCACTAATTCTGATATTTCAAACCTCAAATCTTAGCAGCCCCCTCTTCTACCTGAAATATACCTTCCATAAGCCCTTTCCTCCTTTCATTTCAAATATGAGTTTTTCCCTGTCTTAGCCTGGGTCCAACTCCCCATGCTTAATATTCCTCCTCCCTATATCATTTCAAAATCATCTCCATTTCCTCCAGACATCTCTTAAGCTCTCTTTCTTGTTTTTTTACCTTGCATTTCCATCCCATCTATAGTAATCCTAGCTCACAGGTTGTTGATAGTGCCATGGTGAAACATTTTCACTAATTTGGTTCGTATATTTTTCTAATTCATCATCCTTATGTTTTACGTGTATGCGTTTATTCTCTTAAACAGTGTTTATATGTATTTTTATATGCATGTATAACTTCTATTTAAACTTCACACAATACACTTGCCCTCACTTCTTCCTGATTCTCTCCTCTGTGTACTATATACGATGTAAATTTTGCTATCTTTCTCTCATTGCCTTGCCTCTTCTCACTACTATCATTGCTCCTGCCTTTACCCTCTCAAAATTCATTTATATTTCAGTTAGTCAACTCATTTGTTTTTCCTTTCTTATAACAGTCTTAATCTCTTTATATCCTTATTAATACTGGTTCATTTGCCATTGAGAGTGTGATTGAAGGTAGAGGTTATCTTTCAGGGTGTGGTCATTTTGCCTGACTCCTTTACAGTTGAAATCATGACAGAGGATGGGGTATTTTTCCTGGATTGGTGGTTCTGTTTTATTAGAAGCTCAAAAACAGTATACAGGATGTGATGGGCAGAGTGACTCTCTGCTAGCTAGAGAGAAAGACTCACCAAAGAGCAATACTTCACCCAAATTTGAAGTACAACTAGACGCCCAAATAAATGGTGTAAAAGGCATCCCAAGATTCAGGAAATCTAGGAAATTGCATTAGTAAGTTGCACAGGACTCCTACCGTAGAAGGGCACACCATAAAGGCAGGAAGTCAAAAGCAGATCATTCTAAGAAGTAGAAACAAACAAGAACAGTCATCTAAAATGGAGAGAAAAAGAAACAACCCCCCAATGGAAAGGAAAGGGGAAATCCTCAGAAAGCCTGCTAAATTAAATAAAGGCAAGTAAACTGTCAGACATGTAATTCAAAATAATGGTTATAAGGAAACTCAGTGAGCTCAAAGAAAACTACAACCAACTCCAAGGGAACCACGAAGAATTCCAGGGAGGCTACAAGGAACTTACTGAGAACTAAACCAACATTAAAAAGGACATAGAAACTTATCAATAAGATCTAGGAGGAAATGAAGAATACAGTTTCTGAATTGAAAAGTACAGTGCAAGGAATCAACAGCAGGCTAGAGGAAGCATGGGATCAAATCAGCAAGCTGGAGGACAATGTAGAAAAATTTCCAGACATTGCAACAAAATGAAAAGGACTGAAAAAGAAGTTTCAAGAGAGCTGTAGGATATTAAAGTAATAATATCTGTGTAATAGGGATAGCCAAAAGAGAAGAATATGAGCAAGGGATAGAAAACCTGTCTGCAAAAGTAATGACAGAAAACTTCCATAACTTGAGGAGAGAAAAAAGCCACACAAGTCCAGGAAGCACAGAGTCCCAGTGAAGATGAACCCAAAGAGGCCCACACCAAGACATATCATAATTAAAATGGCAACATTTAAAAACACAAGGCAGCAAGAGAGGAACAGCTAATAACATCTAAGGGAGCTCTGATAAGGTTATAAGCCAATTTCCCAACAGAAACACTACAAACCGGAAGAGAATGACAAAAAATATTCCAGGCAATGAAAAACAAAGGCCTAAAATCATGATTACTCTACCAGTAAGGCTGTCATTCAAAATGGAAGGTAAAAGAAGTTTCTAAGATAAGAGAAAGCTAAAACAATAAATCTTCACCAAACCAGGATTGCAAGAGATGCTAACGGGACTGCTTTAAGAAGATAGAGAATGAGAGAGAGGAGAACACAGGTACAAAGAGCAAAAATAACAATGAATAAGTACCTACCAATCATAACCTTAAACATAAATCTATTAAATGCTCCAATCTAAAGACATAGGTGAATGGATAAGAAAACATGACCCACATATATGATGTTTACAGGAGACCCACCTTAGAACAAAAGATGGACACAGACTGAAAGTGAAGGGTTGGGAAAAGTATTTCAAGCAAATGAACATAAAAAAAACTGGACTAGTGATATTTCTATCAGGCAAAGTAGAGTTTACAACAAAGGCCATGAAAAGAGATGAAAAAGGACATTTCAGAATACTTAAGTGAACAATCCATCAAGAAGATATAACCCTTGTAAACATATATGCACCCAATATAGGAGCACACAAATATGTAAGAAAAATCTTGGAGAACTTCAAGAGGGATATCAACAACAGCTCAGTCATAGTTGGGGATTTTAACACCCATTATCAACAATGGACAGATCTTCCAAGCAAAGAAACACCAAGGATATTCTGGCATTGAACAGCAGTCTAGATCAGATGGATTTAGTTGATATATACGGAAATTTTCACCCTCAGGAAGCAAAATACACATTCTTTTCAAATTCACATGGAATATTCCCAAAGAAAGACCACGTGTAGGACAAAAATCAAGCCTCCACAAATTCAAGAAAATTGAAATTATATCTAGCATTTTCTCAGATCACAATGTCTTGAAACTAGAAACCAACCTCAAGGAAAAAACTCAAAAACATTCAAATTCATGGAGACAGAATAACATATTAAATAATGAATGGGCTAACGTTGAGATCAAGGAAGGAATCAGAAAGTTTCTGGAAACAAATGAAAATGAATGTTGTGGCCCAAAACCGATGGGACACAGCGAATACAGTCCGGAGAGGGGAGATCATAGCAATACAGGCCTAGGTAAAAAGGAGAGAAGGCTCTCAAATAAACAACTTAACCTTACAGCTATAAGAACTAGAGGCAGAACAACAAACAAAGCCCAGAGCAAGTAGTAGGAAGAAAACAATCCAGACCAGAGCAGAATTAAATGACATAGAGAATAATTCAGAGGATCAATAAATCCAGCAGCTGGTTCTTTGAAAACATAAACAAAATCAACAGATCTTTAACCACTCATCAAGAGAAAAAGAGAGAGGACCCAAATAAATAAAATTAGAAGCCACAGAGGAGAAATCATAACCAATACCACAGTACAAAGAATTGTAAGTAATTACTACAAACAGCTATATGACAAGAAATTTGACAACCTGAGTGAAATGGACAAGTTTCTGGTAACATACAATCTTATAAAATTTAATAAAGAAGAAAACCAGAATAGATCGATAGCAACTAGTGAAATTGAGACAGTAATAAAAAACACTCCCTGCACACAAAAGCCCTGAACCAGATGTCTGCACAGGCTAATTTAACCAAATATTTAGGGAAGAAATAACCCCTATCCCTCTCAACCTATTCCAAAATATCTAAAAAGAGGGAAGGTTCCCAAATTCTTTTATGAGGCCTGTACTATCATAATCCCCAAACCAGGTCAAGACACAACAAAGAGAAAACTACAGGCCAGTATCAGTGATGAACACTTATGCTATAATCCTCAACAAAATATTGGCAAATTGGATCCAACAAAATGTAAAAAATTTCATACACCATGATCAAGTGGGATTCATTCCATGGATGCAAGGATGGTATAATATTTGCAATTCAGTAAATGTAATCCATCACATAACGAAATGAAAGACAAAAACCATATGATTATATCAATAGATGCCAAAAAGACATTTGATAAAGGACAACACCCATTTCTGATAAAAATGTTCAGCAAAACGGGACTTAAAGGGAGCATATCTCAATATAATAAAGGCCATATATGAGAAACCTGCAGCTAACATCATACTCAATAGGCAAAAACTAAAAGCCTTCCCCCTAAGATCAGGAAGAAGATAAGAGTGTCCATTCTCTCCACTCCTATTCAGCATAGTTTTGGAAGTTCTAGCCACAGCGATCAGACAAGAAAAAGGAATCAAAGGCATCCAAATTGGAAATGAGGAAGTAAAACTGTCAGTATTTGCAGATGACATGATAGTGTACATAGAAAACTCTATAGATTCCACTAAAAAACTACTCAACCTAATAAGTGAATTTGGCAAAATAGTTGGATACAAAGTCAATATCCAGAAATGGAAGGCATTTTTGTATACCAACAATGAAGCATCCGAGAAAGAAACTAGAAAACAAACCCCATTTACTATAGCAACAAGAAAAATTAAGTACCTCCTTGGAATAAATTAAACCAAGGAGGTAAAAGACCTGTACTTAGAAAGCTACAGAACACTGAAGAAAGAAATTAAGGAAGATAATATTTGCTTCCAAATAAATGGAAGCAAATGTCATGTTCATGGATTGGAAAAATTAACATCATTAAAATGTCCATACCACCCAAAGCAAATTATAGATTCAACACAATCCCTATTAAAATACCAACAACATATTTCACAGATCTACGATAAATACTTCAAAGTTTTGTATGGAGCCAGAAACAGCCACAAATAGCCACAACAATCTTAAGAAAGAAGAACAAAGTTCTTCACAGTACTGGATATTATAAGGCCACTGTAATCAAAACAGTCTGGTACCAACATAAGAATAGGTGTATAAATTAATGAAACAGAATAGAGCCCAGAAATAACCCTGGTCTCTGTGGTCAACTAGTATTGAACAAAAGGGTAAGGAGCATAAAATGGAGTGAAAATAACCTCTTCAACAAGTGATGTTGGGAGAACTGGACAGGGCCATGCAAAAAAAATGAAACTAGACAACCAACTTATACCATATACCAGAATAAATTCATGATGAATTAGAAGTATAAACATAAGCCATGCTACCATAGATGTACTAAAGGTAAATGTAGGCAACAAAATTTCAGGTATCCCCCACAACAGTATTTCACCAATACATCTTTTAGGGCAAGGAAAGTAAAGGCACAAATAAACAAATAGGACTACACGAAACTAAAAATGTTTCTGCTCAGATATAGAAAACATCAGCAAAATTAAAAGGGAAACATCCAATTATTGGCAAAGTATTATTGCCAATACTTTGCCAGTAATACATTGGACAAGTGTTTGATCTCCAATATGTATAAACAACTATATGACTGAACACCCAGAAGATAGACAACCCAATTGAAAAATAGGGAAAGGACCTGAACAGACCCTCTTCTGAAGAGGACATACAGAGGGTCAATAGGCATGTGAAAGAATGTTCAACATCACCAGCATTTGCATCAGAGAGATGCAAATTAAAACCACAATGAGATACTTCCTCACACCTGTCAAGCATAGCCATCATTAACAAATCAACAAACAACAAGTGCTGGCGAGGATGTAGAGGAAAGGGAACCCTAGTGCACTGTTGGTGGGAATGCAGACTAGTGCACCCACTATGAAGAACAATATAGAATATTTCCTCAAAAAAATAAAAATGGAACTGCCCTTTTATTCAGCGATTCCACTGCTAGGACTATACTTGAAGAATCCTGAAACACCAATTTAGAAGACTCTGCGTAACCCTATGTTTATAGGAGCAGTATTTATAATAGCCAAGTGCTGGAAACAGCCTAAGTTCCACAAGTGGATGAATGGATCAACAAAAACATGGTGCATTTATACAATGGAATACTATGAAGCAGATAGAAAGAGTAAGCTTGTGTCTTTTGTGATTGCATGGATGGAACTGGGGAGTATTATACTTAGTGAAATAAGCCAGGTGACAAAAAACAAATACCCTATGATCTCACCTAATATAGAAACTAATGAACAAAACAAACAAATGAGCAAAGTAGAACCAGAGGCATGAAAACAAGGAAGAGACTAACGGTGCAGAGGGGAGGGTGAAGGGGACGAAAGGGGGAAAGCAATCAAAGAGCATGGACTTGGACGATCAGTTGGGGATTGACTGTGGGAGTTGGGAGGGGTGGGGTGGGACAGGTGAGGGCAGTGGGGGTAAATGGGACAACTGTAATGTTGTAATGTTCAACAACAATAATGTTGAAAATAATTTTTGAAAGTGCTATTCATTAAAATTTTTTATATTAACTAGACTTTATTAAAATTAAAAAGTTCTCCCCTATGATAACAGTATGCAGAGAATGAGAAGGCAAGATACAGACTCAGAGGAATATTTGCAAAAGACCCAAGTAATAAAGGACTATTATCCAAAATATACAAGGAACTCTTTGAATTTGATAATAAGAAAACAAACAATCTGATTTTAAAAGGGGCCCAAATATACAAAGAACTCTTTAAACTTGACAATAAAAAACAAACAACCTGGGCTCTGACTGGTGGCACAGTGGATAGGTGCTGGTCTGCAAACCAAAAGGTCGCTGTTTCGATTTCCCCAGCCAGGGCACATAACCAGGTTGCAAGCCAAGTCTCCAGCCAGGTCCACAGCCAGAGGCAGGTGAAAGGCAACCATACATTGATGTTTCTCTCCCTTTCTTCCTCTCCCCTGGCCTTCTCTCTAAAAATAATGAATAAAATATTTATTTTAAAAAATAACCTGATGGAAGAAATGAGCCAAAGATCTAATCAGACATGTCAGCAAAGAAGATACACAGATAGTGGGGGGGCGGAGGGGGAGGGAGATACTATTCCACGTATGTTCCAGTGAGCAGCAGTAAGATACTACCACCCATTTATTAGAGTGGTCAGAATCAGGAACATCGACAACACCAAATGCTGGCAAGGATATGGAGCAAGAAGAACTCTCATTTATTGCTTGTGGGAATGCAGAATGGATGGTACAGCTACTATGGGCAGTTTGTCAGTTTCTTACAAAACTAAACATATTATTTATTACCTTTCACCAGTCATGCTCCTTAGTATTTACCCAATGTAGTTGAAAACTTAAGTCTCTCCAAACATCTGCACACAGATGTTTGTGGCAACTTTCTTTATAATTGCCAAAACTTGGAAGCAACCAAGATGTTCTTCGGTGGGTGAATGGACAAATAAACTGGTACATCTAGAAAACTGAATTATTGAACATAAAATAAAGCAAACTATCAAGCCATGAAAAGACATGGAAGAACCTTAAATGAATATTATTACTAAGTCAAAAAAGCCAATCTGAAAAGGCTATATACTGTATGATTCCAACTACGTGGCATTTGGGGAAAGCACAGTTATGGAGACAGTAAATTGATCACTGGTGACCAGGGATTGTGAAGAGAGGGACGTAGAAAGGACAGTGAAAATACTATGTATGATGCTATGATGATATACTTGTTATTTATTGTATGTTTGTCTTAATCTATAGAATATACACCACCAAGAGAGAATCTTATTGTAAGCTATGGACTTTGGGTGCTTATGATGTGTTGAAGTAGGTTCATCAATCGTAACATGTATCACTCTGCTAATGGGATATTGATAATGGGGGAGGCTATGTATGTGTGAGGACAGATGACATAAGGAAAACCTTTGGCCTTTCTATTCCATTGTGCTATGACTTAAAACTGCTATGAAAAAACTTTATGTAAAGAAATTAATGGCAATGATGTCTGTAAGTTTTCCCTCTATGGTTCAGCAAAATATTCATAATAGTAAACAACCCCAACATAGTAATACGTACATAGATATGTATTTGGAGAGGTTGATAAAGCAAATGTAATGAGAGTTCACCATTCACAAATCCAGGTCTAAGAGCATATAGACGTTCTAGCGTATTTTCTGTAAGCCTGAAAACAAAAATAAAACATTGAGGCAGAGACTCTGTTTCAGGAAGCCACAAAACCTAGTTCCAAGAACAAATAACATGGACTTAAATAGAAGCATGAAGGCCCAGGGGCAGTAGCTTAAAGCAGTTGTTCTTTGCTGTTTTGTCTTGGTGTTTTGGAAGAGTATGGGGTATGGGCATGCAGAAATTTAAAATAACTGAGTATTGAGCCTGTCATTTTTAAAGTTCATATCCAAGTGTCTTAGCACATAACAACCTGTAAAGAGGTGGAAATGAACCAGGCCACAGAAAACTGGCAGTGTAGGAGGGCTCATGACCTCCCTTACCAGTTGTCGCCGAGGATCCTTCAAGCTGAAGAACCCTTGCACCCTACCCTAAAAAGTGAAGCCTGGATAACTAAATCTCTGAGCAGAGTTGCTTCTCCCTCATGCCACAAGTGGATAGACATAATGTGATGAGAGTTGCCTGTGCTGCCCACACACCTAATTTATTTTTCCCAAGATATAAAACCAACATCTTCCAAATTAGAGAAACTTCTCACCAAGTCTCTGTCCTCTACTACAAGGTTGGTTTCCGAAATGTGTCAGCTTTCTCGTCGCTGAGAAATAGGTCAGCCATAGTATATGAGGTTGTCCCGAAAGTATCGAACCAGTGTCAATATAATTAAAAACAGTTTGCACGGCCAATACTTACGGGACAAACCTCATATTTAGCCCTAATTAAATTCCCACTTGCACCTGGTGATTGGGTACATCAGTGTTTAGCATGGCATGCCACATTATAGGTGCCTAAGTCTTCATAGACTTTCTCCTGACCAGCTTTTTGGTTTCCTTTTCTATTTTCATTGCTATATATACAGCTTTTAATTGCTTCATCTTTTGACAAAGCTTGATAGAATTATTAGTTCAGCAAGTGTAAAGGAATTAGTGTAGACATTATATGTAAACATCATGTTTTATGGGGCCTTAGAGTATCTTTCTTACAGCCAGTCTGGTGATTGGATAAGTTATTCAATCATCATTCTGAAAGACAAGCTAGTAAAGAAACTGCATAAGGCACAATTTTCATTTGTCAAGTCTGTTTATTATATTAACAAAGTGAACTATGGTAATAATATACAATACTTTCCCACTGAAAGAAGGCATACATTTGTACAGCAGAATGATTCAGAGGTGCCCAAAAGAGTGTATAAGTAAGATGGGTACTGTTTTCTTTTTCAAACTGACTATAATGTAAATGTATAGATATAGGTATGATCGTAATGTCAAGAATTAACTGTGACTTCAATGTTGAAACGATGAACAGCTGTTACATTGTTACATGTTTTCAGGCCAAAGGGGAAGCACATTGTTGGCCAACTGATTTAGCACTTCATTTGCATTATTCCACTAATGAGCACCAAACATAGTCATTGGCATTCATTTCATCTTGAATAATTGTGTCAGCATCTTTTTTATCAAACCAATCTGGATTAAATACATTCTTTTATGATTAACACATTATAATATTCAGATTATAAATAGAAGCAAACCAGATATTGAAAACTAGCTTTAAAAACAAAACATAGGGGAGAATCCAAGATGGCTATGTCTCCCTCCACATCCAAAAATGGAGACATCTACCTCAAGACTAGAGACAAACAAAAATTCCAGAATATCGAGCTGCATGGAAATGCAACAAACAAATATATAAAGAAGAAATATTCATCCAGACAGGTAGAAGGGGTAAAGCCAGGACAGAGAGGACCCAGTTTGGTGGCCCAAGTTTGACGGCCTGCACGGGTTGGTACTGGGACAGCAATGGTGACTGACCAGCGGAAAGTGCAGTCACACATTTAAAAAAAAAAAAAAAAGAGGGGCACCTGTTGAGTATTCCTGGCACCGGACCAGACTATACTGCTCACAGTTTCAGTCCTGAGGGAAAATAAAGCCATGTTGAACCTGACTGAAAACCAGTGAGGGTTGGGGTGGAGGAAGAAACTATCCACCTTTCAGCAGAGTCTATTTGTTTGGAAGGTCCCCCAATCCTGGAATGTCCATAGATCCACCCACTCTGGGAACCACAGAAAGGGCAACAACTAGAGAGGAACTATTCCCATATGGGAAGTGAGAGAGATGCCTAGAAAATGGGGAGTGCTATGCAAGCAGCATTGTTCCTTCTCAGACCCCCTCACCACATATAGCACCACAATGGTGGTAAAAGCAGTCATCTGTACTGACAAATATCTAAAGCTCCACCCCCTACAGCTAACAAGTATGACAGCTCTACCTAAGACATAGAGGCAAACACAGGCGGCTGTCAAGTTGAGGAAACAGAGAAGTATGGCCCAAAAGAGTGAACAGATCAAGATCCCAGTGGGTGAACTAAGCAATAAAGAAATAGCCAGCCTAACCAACTCACAGTTTAAAACACTGGTGATAAAGATGCTCACAGACTTGACAGATATGCCTAAGTATTGCAAACACAGAAGGGAAGAGGTGAAGCCTAGGTTAAATGAAACAAAGGAAAATACAAAACCAATGGTGAAGAGAAGGAAACCAGAGTTCAAATCACAATTTGAAACATAAGGAAGACATAAACAGTCAACCAGTATAGAAAGAGTAAACAAGAATTGAAAAAAATGAGAGACTTAAAAACCTCTGGGAAGACTTTAAATGGGCCAACATCCGAATCATAAGGATATCAGAAGGAGAAGAGGAAGAGCAAGAAATTGAAAACTTATGTGAAAAAAATAATGAAGGAAAACTTTCCTAATTTAGCAAAAGAAATAGACATACAACTCCAGGAAGCACAGAGGGTCCCAAACAAGCTAGATCCAAAGAGGAACACACCAAGACACATCATAATTAAAATGCCAAAGATTAAAAATAAAGAGACAATCTTGAAAACAGCAAGAGAAAAGCAGAGCATTACTACAAAGGGGTTCCTATAAGGCTAGCAGCTGACTTCTCAGAAGAAACTTTGCAGGCAAGAAGGGACTGGCAAGAAGTATTCAAAGTGATGGAAAGCAAGGACCTATATCCAAGATTGCTTTATCCAGCAAAGCTATCATTTAGAATGGAAGATCAGATAAAGGGCTTCCCAGATAAGGTAAAGCTATAGGAGTTCATCACCACCAAGCCCTTATTATATGAAATGTTAAATGGGCTTATTTAAGAAAAAGAGGACTAAAACTATGAACATTAAAATGACAATAAACTCAAAACTATCAGCAGCAGAGCCTAAAAATAAAAGCAAAAAAAAAAAAATTAAGCAAACACCAGAATCATAGCTATGGGGGTCATTGGGGCAATTATCAGCTGGGAGGGGGAAGGGGATAAAATGGGGAAATGGTGCAAAGATTAGAAACATAGTTGGTGGGCACAAGATAAGGAGAATTTAAGAATAGAAGGGAAGGGTGAAATCAAAAAACTTTATATGTATAATCCATGGACATGAACTAAGAGGTGGGTGGAACTGCAGGAGGGAAAGGGTCTTAGATGAAGGGGAGCAAAGGAAAAAGAATTTGGGACAATTGTGACAGCATAATCAATAAAAATAATCCGGTCTGTCCCAAAAGTATCGACTGCAAACTTTAAATATATTGACACTGGCTTGATACTTTTGGGACAGACCTTATATACTTAAACACACACCAAAAAAAAAAAAAATCCCTAAGTTATAGGTTGTAATAAATACTTCCAGTTTATAATTCTTTCTATATAGTCTTTAGGAAGTTTTCCATAGTCTTAACTATAAAAATAAGACTAAATTATTTGAATATTACTGCAGGTACATCCTAGGAAAAAAAAGAAAAGAAAATATGTGCTGGTTCTGAACTTTTTAATGCTGCCTCAGAGAGAGTATTACATCTACCAGGTCAAAACTCGTAACTAGTCCATAGTGTGTGACCTTATTCTATTACCTTCTCCATAAGAATGATTTCTAAATATGAACTTTATCTGGCTTTTTAAAGAATATATTTGTGTTGGCCACTGCTACATTTTTAAAAGAGAAGATCCCATTTTCCTTTAGTAATACCAGTGTCAGAAATTCTGACTGTTTTACAAAACAAACAAAAAAAGGCATTTATTGTGAAGCAGTGAGCACCTTAGAGCTATCTACATGACACAGTTGGGAAAGGAAAAATATGTATACCTATTAGACTTCTCATTTCTACAAGTAGTTATTACCCATCCTGTGGTCCATTTGCCCTAAAATAGTAGGCAAAGTTTCATACCTGTGTGTTGACTTACACATACAGTATTTGCCATGCTTTGCCAGCAATAAGATGATAAATGTTCCTGCAGACTGAGTTATCACACATAACCAGAGTTGGCATAACACTAATGCAACCTGGTGAAAGTACCTTGCTGCCCTGCCAAGTTACTTTCTGTTTTCTCTTTTATTAGATGAGAAACACACCTACACACACTTATTTGTCAAATGAGTAGGAGCACACCACATCAGGGAATGCATCGTTGTGCTATAGTAGAATCTACAGTGTGTCAGAAACTACAACTGGATTTACTTCTTGATTAAGACTCTGATTCTCCAATATTGATCTTTTGCATTGGCTTGCCACACACAAAAGAAGATAGGATAGGAATCATCACCAGGCATCTCTCAGGTTTCCAAACACCGCATTAATCTTTGTGATTCCCCAAAGATTCAGTAGTTTTCTTTTTAGTTTGCTACTTTGGCAGGGAATAAAAGCTTAGGAGTTTCTTTTTAGCTATTCTATCACAGCAGCTTTTATTACATAGATCAGAGTGTAAATGTGGGAATTCTGAGTATATATTCCATTTATAAATTCAGAATCTGGGCAGATAATCGTAAGATAAACTCCATTTGTGTTTGTCACCCATAAAGCCTTCAACTCGACCAAAGAACACAGAGGTATTGATTCCTTAGGGATCAACATTCACTCAGGGACAATGTCTAATAAACCCTGAAAGGTATTTCCCTTTCTTCAGTGTATTATGATATTATGGATGGGTTCTCCCTCAAAGACCCAACCTCTTCTTCAGTTAGGGGATTTAAGACTGTTTCTTTCTTGGGCTGGGACCTAGAAAACAGGCCATGGACACTGTTACACTTGATCAGACAAGGCCTGTCACTTGACCCACAAATCAGATAGGAGTTTCTTGGGCTTCTCAGCTGCTTTAGTCATAAAAAACCACCTCATTAATTGTTCACCACCAAATATTCTTATGGTTCAAACCATTACTTTGGTCCTCCTACCTACTGTGTTCACTGTACCCATCTTGCTTCTGGACACTTGCTCTGCTGCCCCAGCTTTCCCTTCCTCTCACTAAAATCAGCCCATTTCAAGGGCAGCATCTATAGTACTCACCTTCCTCTCCATGGCCTCCTGGGAGATACAGTTAAGAAGCAGGTAAGCAGGATACATGGTAGATCTCCCTAAGTCTTTATATATCTACCTTTGTATTTTACTGAGACATTTCTGCCATCTAGATATTCTGATTTATATTCCAGAGCACTATTATATCATGAAACAGGCAGAAAGTTTGTTTGTTTTAGGGCCTAGGAGAGTGCCATTTACAAACATTTTGGCACACATCACATTACAAACTGTGATGAATTCCCAGTTTTATACTTTGGATATATTTGTTAGTAACATATTACAAAACCTAAAAAATAAAAACTAGTCAAGTAATTTATCAGGGTACTAGTTTCTTGTCTTTTTTCTTATTTCCTGTTAGATAAACTTGTGGGAGAATTTTTACAGATAAGGAACAGATTCAAAAAAGGTAATTAACTTTTCTGGAAGCAGAACTAGGACTAGAACATATTTGTCCTATACTCCTTTACCACACAGTACCTTGGTGGTATGTAGATTTGTGCACAAGTATGTGCACACAATGTTTCCCATACACAAACCATGCCTCTTTCCAAAAATTACAACTAATAATCATGTTATTATTCCTAATAGCATATATTATTAAGAAACTCAAATATAATCTGTTATTGTTTGGATTAATGTAATATGTTTTTTGGTAGTAACTGTTATTTATGATTGTGATATTTTTTAAAAATTCTCACCACAAAAAATTGCCCAAAATACAACTCATTTCAGTCTCATTTTTAATCAGAAAAATATAAAGTATCTTTGACAAATTACTTTATGCCAACTGTGTACTGTTATTTCTGCATAAACATACCAATGCTGAAAAGTTACATTGTAATTGATATATGGAAACTTATGGTTATCTTAAATTGAGTTAAGCTTGTTGGGAATTGGGTTTGCAGCAATTAGCAAATTTGACAACTGTAAAAAATTTTATACTATATTTAGTTATCCATGCCTGCACATTTACTCCAAGGATATCATTTAGCAGAAACAAACCAAAATATATTACACACAGAAAACATTTTTGTAAGAGAGCCCTCTGGCCTTCTCCCCAAGAAACATTTTACAGTTTCAGAGTTTAATAAAGTATAAAAGATCGTAATATTGCATGGGAAAATATTTGATACGTGAAAAACATCAGTGTACAAAATATATGTTAACAAATATGCTGTTGACACACTCTAGGAAGTTACAAATGAAAATTATAAATAACAGGGTTATGTGTATGTTTGTATTTTCTTTGTAATATTTGCATCATTCAGTTCTATTTCTATACAATATTCCTCCTGAGAGAAAATGTAGTTACCACTGTCTTAACATTTTCATACTCCTCGAATGGTACTTTGGTCTTTTTCTCCTGTAAGGGGGTTTAGAGACTGGATTGTTGGGGTTGCCTAATTGAGGAAGCTCTGCTGGTCGAGGCCCAAACCATTCTGTTGTTCATCTTACCCCATTTACACACTAATGCCTAAGGCAGTGATTTTCAACCTTTTTCATCTCATGTCACACATTAAAAAGTCATAGGTATGATTTTGATTTGTTCACACCAAACAGCTATTGTTGTGTTGGCTGTTGTTTTTTGTTTTTGTTTTTTGACAGTCTAAGGGAAAAGAGGTCAGTGCCCTGGTAGATAGTCAGGTTTAAAAATTTTTTAGGGCAGCTCACCAGTTGAAAATCACCAGCCTAAGGTGATTGGTATGCTGACCATTGTTGGTAATTTATTTTTTCTTGTTCTTCCCCTCAAGTAACAAAAAAAGCAGTTGTTAAGATTAACAGGAAGTGTGCCTTTAAAAGCTAGCTTTTTATTTTCTATCCATCTTTAAATCATAACATTAGGGAGTTCTTCATATGATTTAGTGCAGGCCTCAGCTGTTATCTCTTTTGAGAGGATTTTTCAGGAGGCTGGAGTTTCCCCACAGCCCTGACCACGGATGGGTGGAATGTGGGGCTGACGTCACAGCCGCTCCTGGGAATGTTTTGCATTCCTCTTCCTGGCAGTGGTCAGGTGGCTTCCAGCAAGAATGAAGGACAACAGCTTCCAATGAAGAAAAAAAGAGAGGAGGAAAAGAACAGTTTATAATCAAACTATTGTGAAGGAGGCGCTTTTATTCTGAGCCAAAATTGAAATTAGAATCAGATGTCTTGCATTCTGATGCTGCACGAATGTTAAATACATTTATTAATGGCTGTAATAGCTAGGCTGTTTGGCTTTTTACCGAACTTAAATTTTGAAACTCTTAAGAATTATGGAAAAACAAAGTATCTGCCACAGAAGTTCTAATTTTCTCAAAATATTTACATTTCCATTGTTATTTTTGTATATTACATTACAGACCATGTCAAATATTCAAAACAAAATTTAGTAGACTCTTAATCTAATAAACATAGGTTTTGTCCAAGTCATGCAACTCTACAATTATGTGTGCGACAGAAAGTTGGACAGTAATTGAGTTAAATTTTAAACTTTGTGTTTTCCTTTTTCTAGCCACTGAAGTACCTTTATTTAAATTTATCGCACTTGTTTAGCAAATCACAATTTTTATGTTTGTGTGTTTTAAAATAAAATATTTTATTCCTCTTTTAAGAATGCCTTTCAGTAGATTTTTACTTGTTTTTGATGTAACAGCAGTAACATTAGCAACAGTTCTCTAGTTTAAGTGAGATGTGTTTGAATACTTTATGTTATATCTTAAAATGGAAAGTTGGCTTCTCATTGTAGGGCTTGTTGCTGGCAAGGAACTTCCAGCAATGTGGAGAAATGCTGACTCACAGTATACAATGAACTGACCCAGCTATAGTAGAGCTTGAGAGAGTTTTCTGAGTTCTTGGCTACAGCAAGCAAAATATACCACTGAAATGTACTATTTTATTTTTAGATGTAGGAGTGGAGGTGAAGGAGAAACTATTATATTGCTTGGGATAAGATCCTTGCTAACAGCTTTAAAATTGGTAACAGTTCTAGAGTTGGGGGTGTGTCTGTGTGTGTGTGTGTGTGTGTGTGTCTGCAATCCATTAGAATTAGAGAAGCAAGTTGTTTTTGTTATAGTCACCTACTGTTGTTCTTTTCTGTGTCTTGCCCCACTGTTGGACCCATTGGGATGGTGACTAACTGTGGACTCTGATACATGAGTTGTACTGCTTGCATTTAGGATTGGTCCAGAAAAAGTATATGATATTGCATCTTTTGTCTGTGATTAAAAGTCCTTGAATCTAATAGTAACAACTGACTAAAACCGTTAAATACTAGCTGACAGGAGTTAAGAGAAAAACTAGAATTTGTTGCCTTTAACTTGTCTGGCTCTGGTCTGGATATTTTCCATTGGTCAAGTTGTCTGAATCTGAATTTACTGTTTGAGATTTCTTTTTCATCCATTTGGTATGGAAGTGACTGCTTGGTTGGGAGGAGAAGAGCATTCTACAACAGAAATTCACCTTCTGAATACATCTCTACTCTCATAAAGTTAATACATTCCAAGTATATTCATACATCAATTCCACAAACACTTACTGAATAACTGCTCTGTGCCAGACCAGTGCTGGGTGCTGAAACATGAAGGCAGGCTTCTTGTTCTCTTATTTCATGGGTAGGGAGGAGTTGGAAGACCAGAGCAAGGAATTTGTGTCCATAAATATGTATAGCATATTTATGGTTGCTGTGGTAGAAATCTAAGGGTAGACCACTATTTTAAAGTTATTTTCTGTTTTTCTTGAAGGTTAGCAAAAGAACACATGTCCTTCCTTTGAACACAGCCCCATGCTGTGAGAATAGGCACACTACTGTAGGGGCTTAACCTGTGCTTTAAAAAATCACTAGCTGTAATCATTTACTGTGCTCTCCAATAATAAACACAAAATCATTTAACTTTCATGTCTATCAGTGTTGCCTTTTGCTAAAGATAGAGAAGAAATCATTGACCTGTTTTGTAGGGTGCTCAAGAGGAACTAACAGAATGGAATTTACATTTCAAAATCTGAGGTAGGTCCCTACCTTTTTAAGTGTATGTTTCCTGGAGAAGCTTATCAACATCTGACTGTATTCTGCATGAGAATACCAATGAATACCAGTGGTTGGCAACCATCAGCTCTGATGCCTTCTACTATAAGAAAATGATTAAGGGGCACTTAGAATCTGTCATTCTGTCCCCCAAAGGATCCCCAGGAAGACTCATAATCCCCTTGGGTAGGCCAGAATAATCGCATACATGTTTCTTTAATAGTATAGTATTTACAGAACTGCTATATATTTATGTGCTTTCTTTCTGTTTTTCTCAATTACTTTATGAAATTCTAGTTTTTATTATCTTTTTCTATACATACCTCATTTGTATGTATTTAATGTTTGTTGACTAAATAAATGAAATTGCTCTACCTTTAGGCAAAATTGCACTATTTACTCTAAATTCATATAGTCTCTTGTAGGCTTTTTAAACTGGTAAATATCTATAACAAAATATACCATTTTAATATTGTTAGGTGTATTCAGTGGTTTTAATTGCATTCATATACAAAAGCAAACATCACCACTAACCCTTTCCAGAACTGTTTCATCATATTAAAACAGAAACTGTACCCATTTAACAATAACTCCCAATTCTTACCCTACACTCTTTCCCCCCAACTCCTGGTCATTTCTGTTATACTTAATACCTCTATAAATCTGTATATTTTAGGTAACTCACATAAGTGGAGTCATACAGTATTTTTCTTTTTGTGTTTGGCCTGCTTCACTTGGTGTAATGTTCTCAAGTTTCATCCATGTTATAGCATATATATATACCTGAATTTCATTGCTTAATAAGGCTGAATAAATATGCCATTGTATGTTCATACCATAATTTGTTTATCCATTTATCTGTTGATGGACATCTGGGTTGTTTCCACCTTCTGACTGTTGTGACTAATGCTGTTGTGAACATCGGTATTTGAGTCCCTGCTCAGAACTTTTTTGGATATATACCTAGCCATGAAAATGGCTAATAATTAATAATTATTAATAATTAATGGCTAATAATTAAATAATTCTGTATTTAATTTTTTGAGAAACTGCCATACTGTTTTTCATACCAGCTGTACCATTTTACATTCCCACCAACAATGCACAAGGGTTCCAATTGCTCAACATTCTCACCAACACTTGTTATTTTTCCTATTTATAAAGTATATTTTATTGATTATGCTGTTATAGTTGTCCCAACTTTTTTTCCCTTTTCTCCCCTCCACCTAGTATCCCGCCTTCCCTCCAGGAATCTCAACTCCCTTAGTTCATGTCATGGGTCATGCACGTTAAGTTCTTTGGATTCACCCTTTCCTATACTGTTCTTAACATCCTCCTCTCTACTTTGCTTCTTAACCTCTGCAGAATTTTCCCATTTCTCCCCCTTTCTCCTCCCAGCTGATAACCCTCCCTTTCCTGTGACTCTGTTCCTATTCTGATTGTTAGCTTATTTTGTTTCTCTGTCTCCTCAACTTGACAGCCTCCTGTGTTTGTCTCTGTGTCTTAGGTAGAGTTGTCCCACCTCATATGTCATAAGGAGCAAAGCCTTAGGTATTTGTCAGTTTGGAGTGACATGTTTCACCACTTTGTAGTGCTGTATTTGTGGGGGGCATGAGATAGAACAGTGCTGCTTGCTCAGCAATCACCCCTTTTCCAGCCACTTCTGCTTCCCATATGATGCCCCTCTGGCTGTTTCCCACTCTGTGGTTCCCAGAGTAGGTGGGTTTGCAGATGTTCTAGGACCATGTGGGCCCCCTAAACAAACAAACTACTGAGAAACTGGCAGTTCCACCAGCTCTATCCCCATTTGTTTTCACAGTCGGAAGCAACGAGGCTTTATTTTCCCAAGCACTGGAACCATAAGCTCCATGGTCTTTCCTGGGGCTGGGATCACTCCCCAAGTGTCCCTCCCAGCTTTTGTCATCTGTGACTGCTTTCCTCCAGCTGGCCACAGCCACTGTCTTGCTGCCACTGCACCACACTGTGTCCTCTCCACCCCAGCTCCACCTCTCCTACCTGTCCGAATATTACTTCTTTATATCTTTGTTTGTTGGACTTTTCTGGTAGTTCTGGTTGTTTTTAGTTTTAATGTACTTGTATTCGTTCTTATGGTTGTGGAAAGAGGCAAATTGTGTCTACCTATCCCTCCATCTTGGCCAGAAGCCCCCTATTTTTCCTTTTTTTTTAAATAGCCATCCTAATGGATGCGAAGTGATAATTCATTATGGTTTTGATTCGAATTTCTTTGCAGACTGGTGATGTTGATCACGTGATACACTTTTAACTTCTGAAATCCCTGTAGGCAATCATTGTTACCCAAAAATTAAATGTCTACAACGAAGCTAGGAAGAGTTCCTTATCAATCCTTCTTTACTCCAATGCCAACCTTTCCTTTGCCCACGAACAGTAGTTGCATGATGTGATTTGCATGTTTATGACTGCAGGCTGCCCTTAGAAGCCATTGCTTTCAGTGGGCTCAGAGAAATAGTGGACTGTCCATCTACAACATACTCTCTTCCTATATCTGTATCAAATTAATTAGGTATCCAAATTATTATGTTCATTTAAACTGTTTTTAGTTTTAGGAAAAATCAGGTTTTCAACCTAAAGGTGTAAAATATAGGCATTAAGTAATGGGAAAGGTTGTGAAATTATTACTGTACAGTAAGGACATCTTGAAATTATGAAATCTATGAAATGTGTGCTTATTTATCTCCCAGTAATTTTATGGTTTCGTTATTTAAAACATCTGAAATGTATTTTGGTGTATGAAATAAAGATCAATTTAGTGTTTTTTTCCAAATAATTTTATCAGTTCTACTTCCTAAGTAATTTTCTCTCACTGAGAAATGAGAATTTAAATGTTTCTCTTACCACATACTATATTCCACATTTTAAAGAATTTATTTCCTTGCTTCGTATTATATTTCATTCTATTGGCAGTCAGTAAACCCTGCCTTAAATTATTGCCTTAGTTAATTGTGTAAATAGATAATTTATAAATAAATATGCTTTATTGGGGAATATGTTCTATGTTCTTTAAAAAAATTTTAAAGAAAAGTACATCATTAGTTTCAAAGACAACTAAGCTAGTTAGTACACTTGAAGTCTTGACGGATTTTCAAATCTTGCCTCTTGCTATTGTATTACCTCTTACACTCCTCACTAGAGCACAAATTCACCTTGACCTGTGGGAGAGGGAGGAGAGTTAGTTACCAACGTATAACCTGAACTTACTCGGGATAATATAATCTTGTTGCATGGACTTCGAGTACGGATTATCTGTTACTTAATTCTATTCGTTTTCTTTGTCTCTCAGTTTTCCTGGAAAATCCTAAAAAGAAATTTTAGAGTAATATGCATTGCATAACACAGAGAGACTAGTGTTTTACAAGCAGTATATATTGACCAACTAGCTAATTGATAATCCCCTAGTATGCTAATTCTTAATTTAACATGTATAAGCGCCATGGATGGCACAGGAATGTGTTCATTTCATCTTCTTACTTCCTAGTGAAACTAGTACACATAGAGTGTATTATATGAGTTGAACGAAACTTACACTTTTACATTTTATGCTTGTATCATGCAAGGTCCAAGAAGGCTGAGTTAAGAATGTTTGGTTTGTTCATTTTAATACTTAAGATCCAGAATGTTTGTATCCTAGGTTTCTCACTCTTACTGTCTTAGCCAGTTTCCGTCTCTCTCAATCTAATCTTTAGCAGCCCAAGATAATATGTTAAACATGGCATGAAAATTCTCCTCTGAAAAGCTATTGCCCTGGCTGGTGTGGCTTAGTGGATTGGTACCAGCCTACAAATCCAAAGGTCACTGGTTCGATTCCCAGTCAGGGCACATAACCAGGTTGCAAACCAGGTTTCCAGCCAGGTCTGTAGCTGGAGGCAGGTGAAAGGCAATCTTACATTGATGTTTCTCTCTTTCTTCCTCCCTCCCTGCCCTTCTCTCTGAAAATTATAAATAAAATCTCTTTTTAAAAAAGCTAATCATATTTAATGCTTTGTGTAGATTATTTCCTTTAATCTCTGATCAACTTCAGGGAGGTATTATTATCTTAAAATGAGATAAGGAAATTGAAGTCAGGGAGATTTCATAATACGTTAACTGTCCCACCACTAGTAGGATCACAAAGCTATATGATACTGGGTATGTCTCCAGAATGATGTTCTTTTTTTCAGAAAAGAATCCTTTTTCATAGACTTGCTTTAGTGTTGAGCATACAGGTGACTTGGGAATGTTAAGTTTTAGTAGTCTGTTGATGACCTTGAGGAAATTTAAATATATTGGATGAGGCTGAGAATTCTGCAGGGACATGGCTGTAGAACTGTGGTCTTCCTTTTATGAGTACAGCTTTACCTTGTTCTACAATGAGAATAGAGCTTCCATATAAATATGAACATGGTCTTGTTCTGAAGAAAACTAAAAAGGTTCAAAGGAAAATGCAATATGTAGCGTTTCAAGAATGAATACTGGATCCAAGTTACCTGCCAGCAGAGAGGCTATTAAGAGCAGGGTATCTAATTGGAGACAAACCGGAGAGAATCCATTTAGGCATCAGAAGCCTGACTTATTTCTAAAATGATGGCTCCAAGCAAAAGTTGAAGATAACAGTATTCAGTTACTTTAGCAATTTGATTGAAATTGCTTTGACTAGTAAACTAGTTATAACTATGTTTCACATATATTTTTTTCCTTACTACTTTCTTCTTAAAAACACATAATTAAAACCACATAATTAAAAACACATAATTAAAACAGAATCTGCAGGACGATTTTAGAAAAAAATACCCAAGTGTTTTTGTTCTTATAGAAAAGAAACCTGTTTCATATTTGGAAGCATTCCAGTTAGTTTTTGTTGATGGAAATTTAATCAAATCAGCAAGATAGGACAATATTCTGTGTCAATAAGTATGTTGTGAGTTCCTGGAAATGTATGAGTAGCAAAACGAGTTTCAGTGCTAAAAGGACCTTCCTGTTCCTACCATGCTCCATCATTTTAGAGTGTGTACTTTTGCTTCCTAATTTCTGCAGTATCCATAATATGTGACTACCTATATGTGCTTCCCTTTGCATGTATCTTTCCCCACATTGTAAAGAAAGTATTTCAAAGCTCATTTATTTTCCCTATTTGGTTGTCAGAAGCAGGAAAAGCTGCTGAAGGAGGAATCAAAGCCAGTGTACAAGTGTCAAGTGTAAGGGCCTGTGAGCTTAAAAGGGAATGAATAATTTTCTGCTGTACCTGTTGCCAGTGACATGAGGCTGAACATTCTCCCCCTCTACCATTTGCAGAAGTTAAATAGGACACAAATGTGTCAATATCAAAAACTGCAAAATATCACTATATTGTATGCACAATATTCTTTTGCTTGCTCTTTTTAAAAAATATAATTAAAAAGAGAAAGTATTTGTTGAATTTTTAAAATGCGATTTTAAAATCTATATGTTATATTTTAATCTTAAAAGATTTTATTTACTGGATGTCCTTTTTCAGGTTTTTTTTTTTTCTGCAGGTAGTAATATTTTGTTTCTGAGAAACAAATCTATAATATCATTTGTGAAACCTATAATAATTTAGTGATGTTTCTTAAAACAACAATTAAAGATTTAGATAGTTTTTAAAAGCAAGTTTTCCTTTTCAGAGTAGTACTTTAGTACTATGTTGGTGTATTTTCACCTAAATTCCACTGTGTGAGCTTTCCTGGTATTTAATGGAAATCCTGCTTCATCTTACTTAATTCTTACCAAATCAGTAAAATTGAAGCATTGCACAGAGGTAGTCTTTAGTAGGATTCTAGCCACAGATGCCAGTTCTGTGATCAAATTAAGGCCAGTGTGGACTGAAAACCTGACTTAGGAACAAGGCACATTTCCAGTGCTCTCATTGCACTGCTGACTGTGGAGTTTTGAAGCTTGTGTGTGCTTTAGGGGAAAGAATCAACAGAATACAGAGCTTTAAAAGGTGTAACTTTTAGTAGCTTTAGAAATTACTCAGTGTAACCACCAAATTAAATAAATTATCTAGATCTTACATCAATACCGGGTGCAGTCCAAGGAGATGCTGTCCTTTTGATTTCAGTGCTAATTTTCCATGTCAGTGATACAAGTTACATTTGACCCATGATGTAAATCAGATTGCATCTTGGTTTGCCACTCTTTCTGTTTATCACATAGCAATGTGTAAGGATGCCTCTTAGATTTTTCTTTCAATAGTAAATAATAGCACTAGAAGGCCATAGCCATCTCAATAAGAAGTACTAACTTCCTCAGGAAAATGTTAAGTATGATACGCATCATTACATAACCTAGTTTCTCTAGTGTTAAGTCTCTGGCATGAATCTGGTCCTTCTGTTTTCCTTTCTTTTAATAAAGAAATGGCATCTTTGTTCACATCCTCATTAGAAAACACAGTGATGGCTGCACTGAGTGTCATGAAGTTTCAGAAACAACTCAGTAGTTTTACTGCTTAACTCCCAGCACTGAAAGTTATTTTAGGAATCAGTTCATTGGAACTGAAACCTGCATAGTATTACCAAATAAAATAGAGAGCACCCAAGTAAACGTGAATTTCAGGTAAACCACAAAGTAAATTTACACTAAAAAGCTATTTATGATTTTCCCTGGCTGTTGTTGCTAAGTTGGTTGGAGTGTTGTCCTATGGCCAATGGGTTGCAGGTTCATTCCTGGTCAGGGTGCATATGACCTAGTCCAGGCATGAACGGGAGGTGACCAGTTGCTGCTTCTTTCCCACATTGATGTTTCTCTCTGTCTCACTCTCTTTGTCCCTCTCTCTCTTTCTGTCTCTCTGTCTCTCTCTGGGGCAATGGAGGAATGTCCTTGGATAAGGATTTAAAAACAAAAATGTTATTCATCATTCACCTGAAATTCACATTTTACTGGCTGCCCTCTATTTTACTTGGTAAAACTGGCAACTCTACACCTAAGAATTCATATAAAATAATTTCAAGTTACATAAAATAATATTTCCCCCTTCTTTAGGAATCACCTAAACTTCAAGGTTGGGAAGCCTTTACTTCATAATTACTTCTGTGTTCTCCTCCCATACATCCAAATTAAACTATTTGTAATTGGCATGTAGCTCATTGTCTCACATTCCTTACAAGCAATCCCTGTAGGATTCTATTGGGTTGGCCCAAAAGTCAGTTTAGTATTTCCTATAAAATAAAAGTCATATTTTTCATTTGAATTAATAACTTTATTGATCTGGATATTTTGAGCATGTTGGCTATCTCCTGCTATTGGTTTCTAGTAGATAGAGGCCAGAGTCACTGTTAAACATTTTCCAATGCATAAAACAGCCTGACAGCAAAGCATTATTTGGTATACCAAGAAACTTTACAAATCACTTTTGATATATTTGATCAATCACCGTACCTTCTCTATACACTGCACAAATCATTTCTGCATTTCAGTTGCATTTTTACCTTTCTTGAAATAAAACATACTATGCTGAAAATGTTGCCTACCTTCTTTGATCTTCAGTATTAAAATGGCTGCACAAAAATTCACTGATTTTGATATAAGTATTTTTTAATGGGCACCAATATGACAGTTGTCATAATACAGTCTTAACAAAATTGTTTCAAATGAAGTTAAAGACAACTAAGCACTACTAGAGCCATCTTATGGAAAAAACTAAATGAACTTTTTGGCCAACCCAATACAATCATAGTATTATTTTGGTTCAGATATGAGCAGCATGGTGGGTGATAGCATTTCTGCACTCCACTTCCTACCCCACACACTCACCTACCCTCCACACTGGACTCAAGATTTGCATTTTTCCCTTCTCAGAGTGATATTCCTGGCCAGCTACAGGCGCATAAACCTTCTGGCATGTTTCACAGGGTGCTTGGGCCAAAGAATGTGACTATCCCCATTCTCTCAGAATCTCAGAGAGATTATTGAAGTGGCCCAGGGAACAAGACAGTGCATGATGTAATAGAGGGGTCAGAGGTTGGAAGAGAGTAGGGAGAATGAAGTGTTTTTATTCTAAGACTTTAACAAGCAGTATCCAATGAAGAAAGAGCAGAGCTAACAATTGCTATCAAGGGTGTAAGGATCCAAACATTTCTTACACAGCATTGTTAATATCATTTGGTAATAAAATTTAGTCTTTTTTGTAGACTTTTAATAGAAGAAACCTTTTATTTCCTAAGGACTTCATTGAAGGTGTAAAGGCCTTGCTGAGAATTAAGAATGACACACCCTATTTTGAATTGGATTTCCTGCTAGTTCTGATCGGAGGCATTCTTCCCGGACTAGGGTGAATTCAGTTCCAGTGTTTGCTTGTAAAACTGAATCCAGTCATTGTATTTGCAGTTTGGCTTCCTGCCTGGTATTAAAGTACAGAGCAAACTTCAGCTAGTTACTCCCTATGATTCTATGTCCTCCATAAAGTGCAGGGAAAGGAGAGGGGAAAACCCAGAGGGTGACTGAGTTCATTTACTTACTATGCCAGAGGGCAGCTGTGTGCTGCCTTGTCATCACATGAGTCTGTGGAGAATCCTGATATTCCAGTTACTGGAATAGGAAACAGCCCCCCCAAAAAATACACACAAAAAGAACAACTGGTCTCTTTTTATGGTTCTAGCTTTAGCATTAGCTGCAGAATAAAACCACTTGGCTATCAAATACAGGTGAAAATGGGAGATTATGTTTCTCCCTCTTTTCAAAATTTTGTGTATGAAAAAAGAACTTCTATAAGGAGTGGTCACAAGGCAAGAATGTGGCACTGTTGACTGGTTTAACCTGATTGTGTCCAGAGTTGTTCTGGACAGAGCCTCAGGCCATGCAAGCTGCCTTCTTTGTGGTTAAGATCTACAGGGCTCATCCTTCTCCCTGGAGTAAGAGAACATATGATTCAGTTTGCTCATTGTAACTCCAAGAATCCCCATGAAAATACCTGAGTGCAGATAAGAAAGGATTGTTTTTTCATTAAATGTGAGAGGATCCAGATGGAATATAATGGCACCAACATGAGTCCCCCGAGGAGTAATGTATTTAGGGTGATGGCCCAGAGTTCAACTTAGAGTCTTTTAATTTGGAGAAAAGACAGGAAGGAGGGTGGCCTGTTCATTGGCTGCACGCAGGCCCTGCCTGCCACTTAGTACTAAAATAGGAGTGGGGAATGACACCTGTGGCTCAGTGGCCTCATCTTGCCCTGGTGACATCGCACCTTATTTATCTCTTGCTGCCCTGATTTTATTGTTTAATTCTGATCTGGCCCATTGGATTAGAGCCAGATTACTTTTTTTAGACTAAGTTTTATGTACTTGGAGGAAATTTGAATGTTTAAGGATCAATAAATTTCAAGTTTATTATTAACAATTAAGAGTCTGCTACCTTGCTACTACTCTGCTAGTGGCAAAAAGAAAACCCAGAACATTTAAGACACAGATTTAGTTCACAGGAAAATTATAGTCTTTTTTTGGATAGAAACTTTAAAAACCAGAAAATTGTCATATAGCGAAAGAACAAGAACCTAAAAGAAATTAGGTTCCTACTTGCATGTTTTATGAAGATGGTGTATTTAGCTGCCTCATGTTCAGCGGAATAAATACAGAAATGAAGAAATGGTTAACAAAAATTCCCAAAACTAAGCATAGAGTGCAGCAGGGACAGTGACAACTGAACATCCAGGAATGCAAACAAGACAGTGCTTAAAAAGGCCAGAAATGAAACAGTCAAAAACAGTTCTGACTTCCACTTTCTGATCTGACATATAAGGGATTTGAAAGTCATTATTCCTAATTTCACAAGAAGAAAAAAACTGAACAAACAAAATCAGCACATCTTTTAGATCCAACAGAGTTTTCTAAGCTTTTCTTTCTTTTTTTTTTTTTTTTTAAGATTTTATTTTATTATTTTTTAGAAAGAGGGGAAGGGAGAGAGGCAGAGAGGGAGACAGACATCAATGTACGGTTGCATTTCACCTGCCTCCAGCCACAGACCTGACTGGAGACCTGGTTTGCAACCTGGTTATGTGCCCTGGCTGGGGAATCAAACCTGCGACCTTTGGGTTCACAGGCTGGCGCCTTAACCACTGTGCTACCAGCCAGAGCAGATCCAACATAGTTTTACCATCACAGGGCACACCTTTGCCTCAAAACCTGGAGAAGCAGGAAAGAGGATATAGATATTCACAGTTTCCCAGAGTAGTAACTGAGGAGCAAGAACATTCACTGGAACCAGTACCAGGGTAGAAAAACTTCAGTGACAGGAGATTTAGTGTAGACAAGCTGGACAGTTAAAATCCACAAGGAGTCCAAGTCTTGGGAGGAGGGTGGGGGTCATGCTTTTGTGAGCTTTTCTTCCATCCCTACCAGGTTCTCATATTAAAGATCAGAGAAAAATCCCCTCATGCTTCTAATAGGGGGCAGAATAAAGTAGACATTTTGAAATATGCCACAGCATTATGTTCTTCTTAACAAGGCCTTCCCTCAAGAAAAGCCTAGTAGCCTAGCTTCCTGAAGTTTTATCAGTGCCCAACTGACCTGAGGGGAAGGGAAATAATTCAGCTCCACCTGGCTTTAGTTTTCCTGTTTCACCTAAGGAGAGAAAAGACTGAGAAGCAGTTGGGAAGGTCACAGTCCAGAGTCACAGGCTTACTAAAAGATGGAAACTTAATCATAGGGCTATAGAACACGTTGTCTCCCCACCACATCAATAGGGCTCCTGTATAATAGTAGAGCAATAAAACTAAAAGAACACATGTCTCATAACTTATCTAAGAAGCCTCTAGGGAAGCGCAAAGAAAATAGGAGAGACAAAAACACAAACATCAGAGAAAATTTTTGCTCTGACAACTACAGTTATCACAAGCAGTAAAGGTAGAGTAATTCCTAGCCTGATAAACATAAAACATCATGCTAACAGCCTACATACCTTAGTTCCTTTAACCCAGTGTATCACAGCTGACTCTGGACAAAAAATTACAAGGCATTATAAAAACCAAAAATTACAGTTTCAAGAAAAACAGTGCAAGCAATAGAACCAGACTTAGACATGATTAAAATATTAGGAACTTTAAAAGAAAAAGTGGACAACATGCAAAACAGATGGGCTCATCAATGCAGTGGACATGGCCAAGTAAAGAATCAGTGAGCTTGCAGAAATGTCAATACAAACTTCCAAAACTGAAATGCAAAGAGGAAACAAAAGAATGGAAAAAGGGAACATAATAGTCAAGAACTGTGCAACAATTACAAACTGTAATACACATAAGGGAAATACAAACAAAGACAAAAAGGAAAGTAAAAAATATTTGTTATTTCCTGTCTGCTGTGGCCCAGTGGATTGGCACCAGCCTATGAACCCAAAGGTTGCTGGTTCGATTCCCAGTCAGGGCACATAACCAGGTTACAAGCCTAGTCTCCAACCATGTTCTTAGCTAGAGGCAGGTGAAAGGCAGCCGTACACTGATGCTTCTCTCCCTTTCTTCCTCCCTCCCTGCCCTTCTGTCTGAAAATAATGAATAAAATCTTTAAAAAAAAGGAAGGAAGAAAGATGAATCTGTTAAATTGTTCAGAATATAATGACTGAGAATTTTCCAGAATTAGTGATAGTCAACAAACAACAAGCTCAGGAAGCTCAGAAAATATCAAACAGAAGAAATGAAACAAAATACCTAGGCATATCATATTCAAATGCATAAAATCAAAGACAGATATATATGTCCTGCAACTTTACTGTATTTATTATTTTTAATAGTTTTGTGTGTATGGGTGTGGAATATTCAGGGTTTTCTATATAAATATTCATTTCAGAAATGACCATTTTACTTCTTTATGCCATTCTTTGGATGCCATTTGTTTCTGATGCTCTGGCTGAGATTTCCACAACTATGTTGAGTAACAGTGGTGAAAAGGACATCCTTGTACATCCTTGTCTTGTTTCTGATCTTAGAGAAAAAGCTTTCGGTTTTTCACCATTGATTGTGATATTAACTGAGAGTTTGTCATAAGTGGCCTTTATTATGTTGAAGTATTTTCCTTCTATATATTTTCCTTCAAGGAAAAGAAGTAAAAAAACAATTTCTTCTGCAATTTCAACCAAAAGTATAGCGTATCTAGGAATAAACTTAAAGGATGTGAAAGACCTATACACTGAAAACTACATTATTAAAATAGATTGAAAAACACAAAGAAATAGATATTTTGTGTTCATGGATTATAACGATCAACATAGTTAAAATAGCTGTGATACCCGAGCAATATACAGATATAATGCAATAGCCATCAAAATCTGAATGACATTTTTAGAGAAATAAGACAAAAATTTATCATATTTGTATGGAACCACAAAACACCTCAAATGTCAAAACAATCCTAAGAAAAAGGAATGAAACCAGAGATATCATGCTCCCTGACTTCAAACTATATTACAAAATTATGATAATCAAAACAGCATAGTATTGGCAGAATAACAGATATACAAACCAATACAACAGAATTGAAAACCCAGGAATAAATCTACATGTACATGGGCAAATAATCTTCAATGAAGGAGACAAAAATATACACTGGAGAAAAAAAAAACCTCTTCAATAAATGGTGCTGGGAAAATTGGAAAGCCTCATGCAAAAGAAGAAAACTAAACTGTTATTTGTCACCATACACAAATATTAACTCAAAATGTATCAAAAGACTTAAATATAAGAGCTGAAACAATAATTACGTAGAACACAGGTACTAAACTTATGGACCACAGTCTTAGAGAGGATTTTATGAATTTGACCTCAAAGGCAAGGAAAATAAAACAACAATAAATGAATGGGACTATATTAAACTAAAACACTTCTACAAAGCAAAAGAAATTCAACAAAACAAAAAGGTAACCAATAAAATGGGGGAAGATATTATAAACAAAAGCTTAAATAAAGGATTAATATTCAAAATATATAAAGAAGTCATACAACTCAAGACCAAACAAACAAATTACAAAATAGGCCAAGGACTTAAGCAGACACTTGTCCCAAGAAGACATACAAATGACCAACAGATACATGAAAAGATGCTCAACTTCATTAGCTATTAGGGAAATGCACATCAAAATTATAATAAATGACAAGGACCTAGTATAAAGGAACTATGGACATGGACAACAGGTGGGATTGACTTTGTGGGGAATGGGTGGGTGGGGAAGGGGACAGAGGGGAGCAAAAAGGGGATGGATGTAATACAACAATAAAATTAAAAATAAAAATAACTAATGAATGAGATGCTACCTCAAACCTGATAGAATGGCACTCATTAACAAAACAAATGAGTTTGGGAGACATTTTAAAGCATTTATCTGTAAAGAACCTCTTTGTTCTTTGCAACATATTCACAGTGGCCAGGATGTGGAAATAGCTGAAGTGTCCTTCAATAGATAATTGGATAAAGAAGATGTGAGATGTATATATATATATATATATATATATATATATATATATATATATATGGAATGCTACTCAGCCTAGAAGAAAAGATGAAATACTGCCATTTGTGACAATGTAGATGGATCTTGAGAATATTATATGAAGTGAAATTAAGTCATACAGAAAAAGTAAAAATTACATGATTTCACTTATTTGTGGAACATAAACTGAAATCAACAAGTGAACAAACAAGAACTCATAGACACACACAACAGTACAGTGGTTACCAGAGGAAAAGAAGGGTTGGGGGAAGGTAGTAATAAGTAAAGGGCTGTATATGGTAGCAGCCTGTGGTCTGTTAGGAACTGGGCTGCAGGCAGAGCTCACCAGAGCTCCAGTCCTGTCTCATATGAAATCAGTGTGGTGCCATAAAGAATGTGGATCCCTGAAATATATGGTAACAAAAGGAGACTTGACTTGGAGTGGTAAACACATAATGCAATTTACAAATAATGTGATACAGAATTGTACTTGAAACCTATATACTTTTATTAACCAATGTCACCCCAATAATTTTTTTTTTTTAAGATTTTATTTCATTATTTTTAGAAAGAGGGGAAGGGAGAGAGGCAGAGAGGGAGAGAGACATCAATGTATGGTTGCGTTTCACCTGCCTCCAGTCACAGACCTGATGGAGACCTGGTTATGTGCCCTGGCTGGGGAATCGAACCTGCGACCTTTGGGTTCGCAGGCCGGCGCCTTAACCACTGTGCTACCAGCTAGGGCCAAAATTTTTTTTTAAGAAAACATCTTGAAAGAAGCCTGAGTGGAAAAGAAGCAAGGATAAGAACTGCGTTAGACTCTAATTGGAAACCATGCAAGCAGACAGGGCGTAATAAAATATTTAAAGTATTGAAAGAAAAAAACCTCACCAATCTTGAATTCTAATTTAGCAAAACTATGCTCCAAAAGGGAAAGAGAAATAAACACTAGCTCAGACAAACAAAATCTAAAGGAATTTTTCAACAGTAGAACTGCCTTGCAAGAAATGTTAAATTCTTCAGAAAGATGGAAAAGATACAGGTCAGAAACTAGGACCTACATAAAGAAAGGAAGAACATAGAGAAGGAATAAATGAAGGGGGAAGTATATTGACCTAACAGATAACAGTTTGTTCAGAGTAATAATAGCAACAATGTATTTTTCAATTTGCAGGTTTTTGTTTTGTTTTGTTTTGTTTTTAAGATTTTCATTATTTTTCAGAAAGAGGGGAAGGGAGAGAGGCAGAGAGAGAGAGAGAGAGAGACATCAGTGTATGGTTGTGTTTCACCTGCCTCCAGCCACAGACCTAACTGGAGACCTGGTTTGCAACCTGGTTATGTGCCCTGGCTGGGGAATCGAACCTGCGACCTTTGGGTTCACAGGCCGGCGCCTTAACCACTGTGCTACCAGCCAGGGCGCAATTTTAGCTTTTATATATGAGCAATGTTATAAAGGAATGGAGGAAAAATTATATATAATATACGTAATAAATATATGTGTTATATAATTATGTTACATGTATGTAATATATAATGCATATATATTATATATATTTGCAATTCAATTATGTAAATTGAATTAGTTGGAAATATATATTTCAAATTGAAGAGTAACCACTAAAAAAGCTTTAAAAGGAGGTATAATTGGTATGCTAAAGGAAAAGAAAAATAAAATACCTTATTAAAACCACAAATGGCAGAAAGAGTGTAAGACAATAGAAACAAAGAATGAGAGCAACAAATAGAAAACAGTAACTAATGTAGATTAATCTTACTATGTCAGTAATCACTTGAAACGGTGATCTGAACTCTAAAACACACCTACGTATTGTCTATAAGAACCCACGTTAGTCTAGAGAAGATGGCGGCAGGAAAGGTGATGGTGCTAAGTGTTTGCCCTTGTTTCTGGGCAGCTAGAGGAGAAGACAGGAAATGTGGGACAGGTGAAAGACTCAGGAACTCCGTGTGGTAAGTATTTGGGTTCTGGTGCAACTGATTCAGAGATGGCAGAGACCTAGGAGACAGTGTGACCTGGCCGGAGAAACTGAATGAGTTTAGAGGAGACTGTGGTAGTGCCTAGCCACTGCTGACAGATTGGCCCACCTGGCAAGGCATCCAGGGCCTGCCCCGACTAATGGCAGAGTGCCTGGCCCCAATCCCCAAGGCACAGCACTCGCTGGTGGGAGCTCCCTGGGCTGTGGTAGTGGGACAAAAGGGAGCTTAATGGGGCAGGGGTGACTCCCAGCAACTCACAGGTCCTGACAGCAACAGACTCTATAGTGCTTGGCCCGCCCTTCAAGGTGCCCATGCTGGCAGGAGCACCCTGGCAACCATAGTGGTAATAAGACCAAATGGGAGCCCAGCGGGCAGGAGCTAGACGGAGCTTTATCCTCCAGCCCAAGCCTCTGCCCACCAGGTGGCAAACTGCCCACTGGCCCTTACAGAAACAGCATATTGCTCAGACATTGCCCTCCAAGGTGCCTGTACTCGAGGGAGCAATCTAGCAAGGGCAGCTATAGGAGGCCCAAATGGAACCCAGCGAGTGCAGGCAGCACACTCCAGCCTGAGCTCAAGTTAAGGAAATCTAGCAGTCTCTACCACTGATCCTGTAGGTCTCCTACCACAGGAGGTCACTAAACAAAGGCAGGCAGTCATAGCAGATTAATACAAGAAACAAAAGCAGAGCCCTGGCTGGTGGCACAGTGGATAAGGCACCAGTCTATGCAAAGGTTTCTGGTTCGATTCCCCAGCCAGGGCACAAAGATTGCAAGCCAGGTCGCCAGCCAGGTCTGTGGCTGGAGGCAGGTAAAAGGCAACCATATATTGATGTTTCTCTGCCTCCCTGCCTCTCTTCCTTCCCCTCTCTCTGAAAATAATAAATAATTAAAAAAAAAAAAAAACAAGCAAGAAAAGCCACCTAAAGTGGGGAGAAATAAAAAACACTCAATCACCAAAAGGAAAGAAGGAATCCCCAGAAAATCTGCTAAGTGAAATAGAGATAAGTAATCTATCAGATATAGAATTCAAAGCAATGGTTATAAGAAAGCTCAGTGAGCTTAATGAGCTCAAAGAAAACTCAAAGAACTCCAGGAGAACTATAAAGAGCTCCAGGGAAACTACAAGGAACTTAGGAAAATTATACCACCATTAAAAAGCACATAGAGCCCTGATAGAGCCTGGCTGGTGGCTCAGTGGAAAGGTGCTGGCCTGCAAACCCAAAGGTCGCTGGTTTGATTCTTAGTCAGTGCACATAACCAGGTTGCAAGCAGGTCTCCAGCTAGGTCCATTGCTGGAGGCAGGTGAAAGGTAACCATACATTGATGCTTCTCTACCTCTCTACCTCCCTCCCTTCCCCTCTATCTAAAAATAATAAATAAAACCTTTTTAAAAAATATTTTTTTTTAATTGAAACCATCAATAAGAACCAGGAGAAAATGAAGGATGCAATTTATGAACTGAAGAACACAGTAGAAGGAATCAAAAGCAGGTTAGAGGAAGCAGAGAACTGGATCAGCAAGCTGGAGGACAACGTTGAAAAAAATACCCAGACTCTGCAACAAAATTTAAAAAGACTGAAAAAGAATGAAGAGGTGTTAAGAGAACTACAGGATAACATGAAACATAATAATATCCATGTCATAAGGACACCAGAAAAAGAGGAAGAGGAGCAAGGACTAGAAAATGTGTTTAAAAAAGTAATGATGGAAAACTTCCTGAATTTGGTGAGAGAAAAAATTAACTAAGTCCAGGAAGCAGAGGGTCTCAATGACAATGAACCCAAACAGGCCTGCACCAAGACACATCATAATTAAAATGGCAACATTCAAAGATAAAGAGAGAATCCTAAGGAAAGCAAGAGAGAAAGAGCCAATAACATACAAGGGAGGTCCGAAAAGGCTATCAAATGATTTTTCAACAGAAACACTACAAGCCAGAAGAGAATGGTAAAAAGTACTCCAATCAATAAAAATCAAAGGCCTTTAACCAAAACTACTCTACCCAGCAAGGCTCTTATTCAAAGTGGAAGGTGAAATGAGGAGTTTCCAAGACAAAAGAAAGCTAAATGAATACATCTCCAGCAAACCAGGATTGCAGGAGCTATTAAAGGGACTGCTATAAGAAGAGGAAGAAAAAGAGAGAGAGAGAGGAACACAGGTACAAAAAGAAAAAAATGACAATGAATAAGTACCTATCAATAATAGCCTTAAATGTAAGTGCATTAAATGCTCCAATCAAAAGGCATAGGATGCTGAGTGGATAAGAAAGCACAATCTGCATATATGCAGTCTACAAGAGACCCACCTCAGAACAAGAGATCTATACAGACTGAAAGTAAAGGGATGGAAAAAAATATTTCAAACAGATGGACACACAAAAAGAGCTGGAGGAGCAATACTCATGTCAGACAAAATAGACTTCACAACAAAGTCCATCAAAAGAGACAAAGAAGAACATTTCATAATACTTAAGGGAACAATCCATCAAGAAGACACAACCCTTGTAAACATAAAATGCACCCAATTTGGAGCAACCCAATGATATAAGAGCAATCTGGGCTACAAGAAGGATATAGACAACAATACACTGATAGTAGGGAATTTTAACACCCCGCTGTCAATAATGGACAGATCTTTCAAGCAAAGAAACACCAAGAATATTATGGCATTGAATAACACCCTAGATTGAAATGGACTTAACTGATATATAGAATTTTTCACCCCAGGGAAGCAAAATATGCTTTATTTTCAAATGCACATGGAAGTTTTTCAAAGATAGACCACATGGTAGAACACAAAGAAAGCCTCCACAAATTCAAAAAAATTGAAATCATATCAAGGATCTTCTCAGACGACAGTGGCATGAAGCTAGAAACCAAACTCAAGGGAAAAAACCCAAGATATTCAAATTTATGGAGGCTGAATAACACGCTATTGAATAATAATTGGGTTAACACTGAGATAAAGGAAGAAATCAAACAGTTTCTGGAAACAAATGAAAATGAATGCTGTGGCCCAAAACCTATGGGACAGCAAAGGCAGTCCTGAGAGGGAAATTTATAGCAATACAGGCCTACCTAAAAAGGATAGAAGAAGCCCACATAAACAACCTAACCCTACAGCTACAAGAACTAGAGGAAGAACAACAAACAAAACCCAAAGCAAATAAAAGGAAGGAAAGATCAGAGCAGATCAGAGCAGAATTCAAAGACATGGAGGCTAAAAGAACAATTCAGAGGATCAATAATTTCAGGAGCTGATTCTTTGAAAAAATAAACAAAATCGACAAGGCATTATCAGGACTAGTCAAGAAAAAGAGAGGACCCAAATAAATAAAATCAGAAATGACAAAGGAGAAATCACAACTGATACCACAGAAATACAAAGGATTGTAAGACATTACTATGAACAATTATATGACAAAAAATTTGACAACCTGATTGAAATGGACAAATTTCTGAAAACACATAATCTTCCAAAACTGAATCAGGAGGAAGCGGAAAGCCTGAATAGACCAATAAAAAATAGTGAAATTGAAGCAGTAATCAAAACACTCCCAACACACAAAAGCCCCAGACCAGATGACTACACAGGTGAATTTTACCAAACATTTAGGGAAGAAGTAACTCTTATCCTCCTCAAACTATTTCAAAAAATCCAAGAAGAGGGAAGACCCCCAAACTTTCTATGAAGCCAATATTATTCTAATCCCAAAACCAGGTCAAGACACAACAAAGAAAGAAAACTAAAGGCCATTATCTCTGATGAACATAGATGCCAAAATCCTCATCAAGATATTGGCAAACTGGATCCAGCAACACATTAAAAAGATCACACACCATGATCAAGCGGGATTCATCCCAGGAATGCAAGGATCATACAATAATCAAAAATCAATAAATATAATACACCACATAAACAAAATGAAAGACAAAGCCATATGATCATATCAATAGATGCCAAAAAAGCTTTGACAAAATGCAGCACCCCTATTTTCCCATCAAAAACTCAGAATAGCTACAACATAATAAAGCCATATATGAGAAACCTGCAGCCAGCATCATACTCAGTGGACAAAAACTGAAAACCTTTTCCTTAAACTAAGGAAAGGCAAGGCTTTCCATTCTCTTCTATTCAACGTAGCTTTGGAAGTTATAGCCCCAGCAGTCAGACAAGAAAAAGGAATCAAAGGCATCTAAATTGGAAAGGAGGAAGTAAAATTGTCATTATTTGCAGGTGACAGGATAGTGTACATAGAAAACCTGATAGACTCTATCAAAAAACTACTCAAACTAGTAAGAGAATTTGGCAAAATAGCGTGATACAAAGTCAATATCCAGGAATCTAAGGCATTTTTATACACTAACAATGAAACATCAGAGAAAGAAAATAGAAAACAAATCCCATTTACTATAGCAACAAGAAAAATAAAGTACCAAGAATAAACTTAAGGAGGTAAAAGATCTGTACTCAGAGAACTACAGAGCACTTAAGAAATTAAGGAAGATACAAATAAAGGGAAGCATATACCATGTTCATGGTTGGGAAAAATTAAAATGTCCATACTACCCAAAGCAATCTATAGATTCAATGCAATCCCTATTAAACTACCAACAACACACTTCACAGACCTAGAACAAAATTTTTTAAATTTTATATGGAGGGCCCTGGCTGGTAGCACAGTGGATAAGTCACTGGCCTGTGAACCCAAAGATCGCTGGTTCAATTCCCAGACAGGGCAACATAACTAAGTTGCAAGCCAGATCTGTAGTTGGAGGCAGGTGAAAGGCAACCATACATTGATGTTTCTCTCCCTCTCTTCCTCTCTCCCTTCCCCTCTCTCTGAAAAATAATAAATAAAATCTTTAAAATAAATTTTAAAAATTTTATGTGGAGCCAAAAACAACCCTGAATAGCTTCAGAAAGAAGAACAAAGTAGGAGGAATCACACCACCGGATATTAAACTGTATTACAATGTCATTATAATCAAAACAGTCTGGTACCAGCACAAGAACGGACAAACAGATCAGTGGAACAGAATAAAGAGCCTAGAAATAAATCCAGGACGCTATGGGCAACTAATATTCAATAAGAGGGGAAGGAACATAAAATGGAGTGCAAATAGCAAATAGCTAATAGAATTGGACAGGAACATGCAAAAAAAATGAAACCAGACCACCAACCTCCACCATACACCAGAATAAACTCAAGATGGATAAAAGATTTAAACATATCCTGTGCCATGTAAAAGTCCTAGAGGAAAACATCGGCAGAAAAATAGTAGATATCCCACACAGCAATATTTTCTTGACTATTCCTCCCAGGGAAAAGGGAATAAAGGAGCAAATAAACAAATGAGACTACATCAAACTGAAAAGCTTCTGCTCAACTAAAGAAAGCATCAGCAAAATTAAAAGGGAACCAACCATATGGGAAAACATAGTTACCAATGACACCTCAGATAAGTGTTTGATCTCCAAAATACATAAAGAACTTATATGACTCAACACTAGGAAGACAGGCAACCCAGTTAAAAAATAGGCAAAGGACCTGAACAGATACTTCTCCAAGGAGGACATACAAAGGGCCCATAGGCTTATGAAAGAATGCTCAACATCACTAGCCATTAGAGAGGCACAAATTAAAACCACAATGAGATACCGCTTCTCACCTGTCAGAATGGCTGTCATCAACAAATCAACAAACAACAAGTGCTGGAAAGGATGTGGAGAAAAGGGATCTCTTGTACGCTGCTGGTGGGAATGCAGGCAGGTGCAGCCACTACGGAAAACAGTATGGAACTTCATCAAAAAACTAAAAATAGAACTGCCTTATGACCCAGCCATTCCACTGCTAGGATTATACCCAAAGAACCCTGAAACACCAATTTAGAAGAACTTATGCACCCCTATGTTCATAGCAGCACTATTTACAATAGCCAAGTGCTGGAAACACCCTAAATGCCCATCAGTGGATAAATGGATCAAAAAAGTTTGGTACATTTACACAATGGAGTACTACAAAGCAGAGAGAAAGAAGGAACTCCTACCATTTGTGGTAGCATGGATAGATTGAGAGTATCATGCTTAGTGAAATAAGGCAGTCAGCAAAAGACAAATACCAAATGATCTCACTTAATACAGGAGACCAATAGATGAGCAGAATGAAATCAGAGACATGGGGGAAAGTAACAGAATGATGGTGCCTAGGGGATGGGGAGGAAGTAGGGTAAGGGCTTAAGTAAGGGCTTAGTGGAAGGGCCAAAGTGAGAGACCCATGGACAGGGACAATGAGGTAGGGATCAACTGTGAGACAGAGGACAGGGAGGGTGGGGCAAGGGAGAGCAGTGGCGGGGAAATGAAACAATTATATTACAACAGTAAGTTTAAAAAGAGAGAAAGAGAGGATAGTTGGGGGAAAAAAACCTTAAATGAGAAAACCAAAAAGAGAAAAACCCCACTTTTAAGTATAAAGACATTAAAAATAAAGATGGCATTGTTGGTGGAATGTAAATTGGTACAACCACTGTCATCACCCAGGTTAAATTGCAAATGCATGTGTTCCTTAATTTTGATAATTCAGAAATACCACGCTCCTGTCTTCCAGCTCTTGCTCTAAAAAACAATGGATAAATTGTTTCTTTCCATAAATCTTATGTGGTCATGCTATAATCTGGAGCACTTATAAGTAAACAAGTTTCATCGCATTTTTAAAAAGATTTTACTTATTACTTTCAGAGAAAAGGGCAGGGAGGGAGGAAGAAAGGGAGAGAATCATCAATGTATGGTTGCCTTTTCACCTGCCTTCAGCTAAGGACCTGGCTGGAGACCAGGCTTGCAACCTGGTTATGTGCCTTGACTGGGGAATTGAACCAGCAACTTTTGGATTCGAAGGCCAGCTCCTATCCACTGAGCCACCAACCAGTGGATAGGCTTCATCCTTTTTTTTTTTTTTTTTTAATTTTTATTTTATCCTTTATCTCTTCTCTGCTTTGATTAATTCCTTTTTCCCATTCTGCATGCAGTATCACTTTTTTACTATCCTAAAAGCAGATTTTGGAAGTTATATATTACTCTTCAGGGAAAAAATTAGAAAATATGTTAGAAATGAATGTAGCAATTACATTCCATTTTGTAAAATAAGCATTCCAGGATAAAGATAATTTTCTGAAGGACCTGAGAAAATTTTATTTCAACTGATATCTGTTGGTGCCTACCACGTGCCTAGCACTTACTACATACTACATTAGGTGAGAAAAAAATAAAAGATATAATCCCAGTCTCTCACATCACTGAAATCTCTGAAGAAATAGGCACATTCCACAGAAGGAACCAAGGAGTTGGACACCTGCCTATAGTGATGTTATTTAATAACTTTCTATTTGGTCCATCATAAATTTAGTAACATGGTTTCTTTTTTATTTTACCTTTGTACTGTTGCCAGCTAGAGTATCATGGAATTTAGGGTCCTTCCTGCGCATGTTGCATTTTAATTGAGGTGATAATGGTTGGGATTGGTTGCTAGGGCATGCTTATTCTTTGGATTATATGATGTGGCTTCCCCCATGGAGACTGTGGTTTCTCTTAGATTGCAGTGATTTTCAACCTTTTTCAGCTCATGGCACACATAAACTAATTGCTAAAATTCTGTGGCATACCAAAAAATATACTTTTACTGATATGATTTTAAAAAATCACAATTTTGATTCAGTCACACCAGACAGCAACGGTGTTGGCTGTTGTAATTTTTTAATTTGACAACCTAAGAAAAAAGAGGTCAGTGCTCCTAACTAAATAGTCAGGTATTTACATGTTTTACATTTTTTTGTGGCACACTGGTTGCAAATTACTGGTATGTAGCCTTTCACTGGTATGTAGCTCAGTGCACAGTGAGCGAGACATCCTTGAAGGACTGGGTAAGGAAGGCACTCTGTATTTGAGTTTTTATTACATTTGGTAAAAATCACAGTAGTGCGGCAAGAACATAAAACTGTCACAGCAGTTATTATCTGTTAAGTAAGAATGTTAGCAGTATCCTATCTACAATGTTATTGTGAGAGATGAATAAAATATGAGAAGAAAAGTTATTAGACAAGTAAAGATAGCTCAGGAATTATGAGTTTTTATGTGACCCTACACAGGTGCCCACTTCCTCAAGCTCCATGAAGACCATACCCAGTCCTGTTATACCATATTACCTATTGTAGCCAGGGACAGCCTTCTCTCTTTGCTGGGCTGAAGAGAAGACAGCTAATGAAAACTGTAGGCCTAATCTGTAGGCCTAGTGTAAACATAGAGCCATGTGATCTGAAGGCAGAATGACCTCAGATGGGTTGGTTCTGAGTGGGGGCTGGATGGGTGTGTGTTTTTCTGAGTCACTGTTTTAGCTTGCCATGATTCCCAGCCTGCCTCCACCCACTCTGCCCACTCACTGGCCTCATTTTCCTGGGGAGATGCTGGGTATGATCTTGTGCTCTAACTGCAGGATGAGCAGCGCCTCTGAAGCCAGAAAATGTCATTTGAAACATAGATATTTGGGCTGAAAAATTCCTGCTTTTTGTTTTCTGGAACACATGTGAATTATAGTAGCCTGTCTGGCCTTTATAATACTTGAAGAATGAATGCCTGTGGTTTGTCATAAACAAACAATGCCTATACTACATGTTGTAATTTAAACTTATATATGAGTGTTTAGGACTACAAGTTGTTGCAGGTAATTATAGTGGCGGGAATAAAGCTTAGTTACTTTAGATAAATTAGATTGTTTGCATGTCCCTGACCTTGCTACGTTTTACTTTCCACCACAAAGTGCACACCCCTAAACTACGAAGGAGTGATTTCCCAAAAGTTTCTTTCTTGGAACTTTGACTGCATTTACCTAAACACAGTGATAGAAATCATTGCTCCCTTTCTGGGCCAGCTCCCATAGTCTGTTTCATACTAATGCATTCTAACAACTTGCCAATAATAGAATTTCAGCTCCCCTTAACCACATTTAATACAGGCCCAGATGCTGTGGACATAATGCACCCCCCTGGAGTGGGGAGAATGAGAGAGTGGAGGAAAAAGAGAGAACTCTGGATGTTTGGGTATGGGCATGTCTCAATAGATTGGAAAAACATCCCTGAACACTGAGATATAAGTCTTTGTCTTCTCAGAGAAGATACCTATCCAAGCCAGCCACTGCTGCTCTGTTTTGAACTTGCCAAAAAGACAGTCATGAGAAGATTACAAAAGGCACAGTGAAGGATAATTTCTTTCATGCTATTCTGTACAGGTGTTTGGTTATTCCTAAATTGGAGGCTAGTCAAAAACTGGTGGTACACTCTTTGTTATACATACTTCTCATTTTTCAAAACATGTTAAGCTGCCTCATTGTTACTGTGTTGTTATAAATAAGTGTAGAAACTAGACTTGGCTTCTCCCTTCCTATATATCCTGAGCTCTATACTATATGGCTTTGTTTTAAATTCTTCATTTATGTTGTTAACTAACATTTCATACAGAGTCCTCTCAGTTTGAACACCTGTGGCATATTACTAAAGATATCTTCGTACTTGTTCAATATGTAACAAACTTTTGAGTTCTTTAATTAGGTAAAGAAAGCCAGTTTTATATTTTAATGCTTCTGTTGCAGAAAACTGCTGTTGTAGGTACAGTTCTAATATTCTTTAGAATAAACAGAGCTCTTTTCTATAACTTGAATACAAATATTTGTATTATACAAATGTAAGTAGTATGTCATGAGCTTTCACATAGCTGCAATTAAACAAATTATTTTCCCACAATGAGGAAAGGTCCTGAAATGTCTTAGTTCCAGTAAGTTAACAGTACATAGTGGGCAAATTAAGGTTACACTCAGAACTTGTGGATGATTGTTGTCTTTAGAAACCCAGTTTGAATTCCGTGTTAACCTTATAATAAGCCGGTGAAATATGCACTGGTGTATCTTGTGCAGTATCTGATCCTTATCTGTAGATTTTAATATCTTTTGTGGTTACTGCTGACGTGGTTTGTTTGAGCCTTTGAGGAATGTTTGTTCATGTTTACTTCTATAGTTTGTTGCTCATTTATCATGAAGTATTCCTGTAAACAAGTAGTTGTGTAAAACAGAAAAGAAAAAGAAAAGTGGCTTGGACTTAAAGAGGTGGAAAATGACTCATAGGTCCCAGCACTTGTTCTAAAAGTCCTCAAGTTAGCTGCTTACAGTTCCATTCTTGTGTCTTTAGGTACCACAAGCTTATCCTTTTCCTCTCCAACTTGCTGCTGTCCTCTTACATCTGTCAGCTCCCTTGGGAATCTCAGTTTCCTGAAAAGCCTCAGTTTTAGCCAAGTAGTTCAAACTATATAGGCAGTTTACCAAAAATCTCCTGGGTTTGCTTACAGACAAAAGTCCAAGAAACTCAGTGGAATTGCTTTTACATATTTTACCAGAATTACACCAACAGGATCATTATGGCCATCTGCCTACTATTAAGAATTTTTTCTATTTTTCTGATTTTCCCTACTTATCTGCAATGGCCATTTATGACTTTCATAATTAGGAAAAAAAAGTTTTTTTCTTTGCTGCACTCTTGTCCTGTCTTTATGTGTAACTTGAGGTAATCAATCTATTCTTAAATCCACAGCTGCTCTCACATTACCACTTTAATAAGAGATAATATCTGTATGTATTTTTCTTCAAATAAGCATTTCACTTTAAATAGTCCCTCTGGACTCCTTGCTGTAAAATGAAACTGAGTTAATTCTTTAGCTTGGGGAGTGTCTTTTCTAGGTTTTGTATTAGATAGATTAAGACAGAATTAGATCAAACCCAGCTTTTCTATTCCAGGCCTTATAATCTTAATAAATAACTCTGTCTCCACTTCAGTTTGCTCAATTTTAAACTTATGAAACTAGAAGCATGCAGTGTCTGTCTGGCAGAATGCCTGACCTGAAACAGGTGTTTCATAAAAATCTTTGCTGCAGTTTTAATAATAGCTTAAACAGTATGTGCATTCATATGAAACTTGAGTTACGCTCCCCGGTTACAGCACAGTCATGGTCACTTAAGGATGAGGACACATTCTGAGAAACGCATTGTGAGGTGATCTTGTCATTGTGCGAACATCATAAAGTGCACTTACACAAAGCTACATGGTATACACTTAAGCTATATGGTATAGGCTATTGCTCCTAGGCTACGAACCTGTATAGCGTGTTACCATACTAAATACTAGGCAGTTGTAACATGTTGGTAATTGTTTGTGTATGTAACATCTAAACATAAAAGGTACAGTAAAATACAGTATAAAATATATTGTTTAATTGTTCACCTGTATAGCATTTAGCATGATGGAACTTGGAGGACTGGAAGTTGCTCTGGGTGCATCAGCAAGTCAGTAGTGAGTGAATGTGAAGGTCTAGGACATGACTACACGAATGCAGAATTTGAAATCATGTGCACTTAGTTGGTCTGAAGACTGTGGGTTATTGTTAAGCTGAAATCATGTGCACTTAAGCTACACTAAACGGACTTAAAATATTTTGCTTTCCAATCTATTGATTCAGTGCAACCCCAATTAAAATACCAATGACATACTTCACAGATACAGAAAAAATACTTCAAGAGTTTATATAGAGACAAAAACACCCACAAATAGCCACAGCAATCTTGAGAAAGAAGAACAAGGTAGGAGAAATCTCAATACCAGACATCAAACTATACTATAAGGCTACTATAATCAAAACAGTCTGGTACTGGCATAAGAATAGACATATAGATCAATGGAACAAAATAGAGAGCCCAGAAATAAACCCAGGAGTCTGTGGTCAATTAATATTTGACAAAGGGGGTAGTAACATAAAATAGAGTAAAAACTGTCCCTTCCACACATGGTGTTAGGAGAACTGGACAGCAACATGCAAAAAAATGAAACTAAACCACCAACTTACACCATACACCAAGTAAACTTAAGATGGATAAAGGACTTAAACATAAGCAGTGCCACCATAAAGGTCTTGGAGAAAAATACAGGCAGTAAAGTTTCAGATATTCTACACAAAAATATGTTTATCGATACTAATCCAAGCACAAAGGAAATAAAAGAACAAAAAAGGTCCTGGCTGGTGGCACAATGGATAAGGCGCCAGTCTGTGAACCAAAAGGTCGCTGGTTGGATTCCCAGCAAGGGCACATAACCAGTTTCCAAGCCAGGTCTCCAGACAGGTCCCCAGCCAGGTCCATAGCTGGAGGCAGGTGAAAGGCAATCATACATTAATGTTTTTCTTCCTCTCTGACTCTGTCCCTTCCCCTCTCTCCAAAAATAATAAGTAAAATCTTTAAAAAAAAAAAAAATAGAACAAATAAATGGGACTATGTCAAACTGAAAAGTTTATGTTCAGCTAAAGAAAACACCAGCAAAATTAAAAGGGAACCAACTGTATGGGAAAACATACTTGCCAGTGATACCTCAGACAAGGGTTTGATATCCAAAATATATAAAGTATAAAAAACTCATGCGACTCAACACCAGGGAGACAGACAACCCAATTAAAAATGGGCAAAGGACCTGAACAAACAACTCTCTGAGGAAGACATACAAAGGGCCCAAAGGCATATGAAAGAATGCTCAACATCACTAGCCATCAGAGAGATGCAAATTCAGATCACGATAAGATACCACATTACACCTGTTAGAATGGCGATCATCAACAAATCAACAAACAAGTGTTTGCCAGGATGTGGGGAAAAGGGAACTCTGGTGCAGTTGGTATGAATGCAGGCAGGTGCAGCCACTATGGAAAACAGTATGGAGTTTCCTTCAAAAACTCAAAATGGAACTTTCTTTTGATCCAGGAATTCCACTACTAGGACTATACCTGAAGAACCCTGAAACACCAATTCATAAGAACCTATGTACCCCGATGTTCATAGCAGCACTACTTAAAATAGCCAAGTGCTGGAAACAGCCTAAGTGCCCACCAGTGGATGAATGGATCAGGAAACCGTGGTACATTTACACAATGGAATTCTATATAGCAGGAAGAAAGAAGGAACTCCTACTCTCAGCAGCAACATGGATGGAACTGGAGAGTATTATGCTTAGCGAAATAAGCCAGTCAATGAAAGACAAATACCATATGATCTCACCCATTACAGGATAATAATGAACAAAACAAACAAACAAGCAAAACAGAACCAGATACATGAATACAATGAATGGACCTTCAGTGGACAGAGGGGAGGTTGGAGGTGGAGGTGGGAGGAGGAGGCAAAGAAGGGGAGCAGTTTAGTCAAGGAACAGACATGGACAACAAGTGGGATTGACTTTGAGTGGGAGTGGGTGGGTGGGGAAGGGGAGAGAGGGGAGGGGAAATGGGATTGATGTAATACAACAATAAAATAATTTTTTTTGAATTTTGCTTTCTTCAGCAATAAATTAACCATAGCTTACTGTAACTTTTTACTTTATAACATGTAATTAAAGACATTGTTCATTCCAACTGCATCACTTAGTTTTCTGTCTTCTGAGGAAACCTAGAATATTCACTTAATGTTTATTTTTATTAATTGTTTGTCAGGTAAATTCATGTTCCCTGTTTGAAACTAAAAGTTGTATTTTTGTTACTAAAAAGATTCCCTGCTTTTTGAATTTTGTTGCATTGTACATTGCAACTAATAAATGAAAGAATCATCATCTAGATTAGGTGCATGCACTGTTTTTAAAAAGCACAAATGAGCCCTGGGCTGATGGCACAGTGGATAAGGTACTGGCCTGCAAACCCATAGGTCGCTGGTTCAATTCCCAGCCAGGGCACCTAACCACGTTGCAAGCCAGGTCTCCAGCCAGGTCCATAGCTGGCATCAGGTGAAAGGCAACCATACATCGATGTCTCTCTCCCTCACTGCCTCTCTCCTTTTCCCTCTCTCTAAAAATAATAAATAAAATCTTAAAAAACACACACACAAACTAAGAATAATAATTTATCAATATACTTTCGTATTTGCTAATTTTACTGTACTCTTATGTATATGTAGGAAAGTCACAGTGATTATGAATTCAATTTTAGTAAAGTTAAAAATCAAAAGTTTTATGGTAAAGAACTTTGAAGATGACCAAAGCACTAATATTATATATTCTTTATAAAGAGAATTATGAGTTTTATTTTTCAGATATTAAAAGTTAATAAAGCCTTTTTCCATTTTTAAACATTTTTTTAAAGATTTTATTATTTCCAGAGAGAGAGGGAGAGAAACATCAATGTATGGTTGCCTTTCACCTGCCTCCAGCTAAGACCTGGCTGGAGACCTGGTTGTGTGCCCTGGCTGGGAATTGAACCAGCAACCTTTGGATTTGCAGGCCAGCTCCTTAACCACTGGTGCCACCAGCCAGGGCTCCATTTTAAAAAAATTTAAAACAAACATAATGGTTCCCTGCCAGGTCAGCCTTCTTTGTGAGATTACTGTGGATTCCCATATTTAAAAGTTAATTTTTTATCAAGAATATGTCTTGAATATTTTTATATTAAATCGAGTTCTATATTTCAAAAAGTAGAAGAAAAGGGTGTTAGTAGGCAAACAATAAAATACAGAATGTTAAACTTGATTAGCTAATATAAACTATCATTTTAATGAAGATAAGCAAGGGATTCAAAGCACTTTAAAAGGTGCTTCAAATCTACTTAAGAACAAGAGAAAAATTAGAGTAAAGTGAGCACAAACACCAAGAGTATAATGCTTGAAATTGTGAGTATATTGTACATGTACTTAATATAGTTGCAAGTAGAGCAGGACAACTATATTAATGGTTTTTATTTTGATGGAATAATCCTGCATCAAACACGAATTTGTTCACTTTATCTAAAAGAGATCAGAGCCCTGTGTGGTGTCAGGTTCGTTTGGTTGGCTGTCATCCTGCAAAAGGAAAGGCCGTTGGGATTCATGACTTGATTCCCAGTCATGGCACATACCTGGGTTGTAGGTTCAGTCTTCTGTCACAGTATGTTCAAGAGGCAGTGGATCAGTGTTTTTCTCTCACTGTGATGTTTCTCTTTCTCTCTTTCTACCTTCTTTCCCCTTTTTCTAAAGATTCAGAAAATAAAATCCTTGAAAAGGAGAGAGTTCAGAAAAATTGCCTCCTTTTGGGTTTGCTTATGTGTGTGTAAATTATGCCCCTTTTGCAGATTAATTGCTCGTAATTAATCTTCCCTACCATGTGGCCCTACCAGAGAGGCAAAGAACATTTAGAGTTATCAAAGTCAATGAATTAATCCTCTTTTTGAAAGAGGGCCTATATTAAATAAAGAAGATACCTTTTTTTTACATGATCTAAATAAAAAGGTTAAAATCACTATTTTATTTAAATAAAAGCTAAGCATTAAAATAGCTTTGAAAGTTATAGTGTTCATTTTTATTTTATTTTATGGCCAAGAAAGCTAAATTAATTGTTCACTTAATTGGAGTTATTCTGTTTTTAATTCACTTTAATCTTATTGTCCTTAAACAAGACTTTATATTGGGCAGAATGTAGTTTTAACATTGGTATGTTTACCTGTAAACTGAAAAGTTTTAAAATGCACAACAAAAATTTTATCTAGTGCTTTCTTCTTAGTTTAGTTGTTAAAATAACATTGCATTATGAATTTTTAAATTAACTTGAAGGAAAAAGCTGGAAGTTTATGATACCTTTCATCCATCTGGCTGTGTAGCATATTTGCAGTTGTACCCAGACAGTGCTAGATACTATGCCCCATCCTACGCTCTTGGTTTCTTGTAGCCTCTTTTTGAACTGTTTCTCTCTATTATCACATATTTTTCATATTTTGGGGTTATCATACCTATGGTCTATAGGCTTAAAATATTAGTATTGCAAATTTAAATAGATTGTATGGAAATATGCTAGACACTAAGGAATTCCTCTAGATTAGAATAAATTACAGTCTTGTAGAAAATATGGGCCTAGTTCTTGAAACAGAACGATAAGGGATTACAAGCTTTACTATAATTTCATGCTGTACATGTTTGAGAGGTAAATTGAGCCTAGAACATATCAGGTTGGCCAAATAAGTTTGTTTAGGTTTTTTTCATATGATGGCTGTAGTAGTGTGTAGGTGTCTTTCACTTCATTGAAAACAATTTTGTTAGATTGTATTGTGACAGCTGTCATATCAGTATGCGTTAAAAAAAAAAAACAACAAAAAATCAAAATTGGTGAATTTTTTGTAGCCATTTTAATATTGAAGATGGAAGAAAATGCACATTTTCAGTTACTGTATTGTGTATTTCAAGAAAGTTAAAACTGCAACTGAAATCCAAAAATTTTGTGAAGCATGCTGAGAAAGTGCTGTGACTGGTCAAATGGCAAAAGTAGCTTTTGAAGTTTCTTGACACTATTAACATTTTGGCAAAAAAAAAATTCTTTGCTGTGGGGCTGTCTTATGCATTGGAAGAAGTTTAGCAGCACCCCTGACCTCTAACCACTAGAAGCCAATAGTGGGAGATAGCCAACATGCATAAAATATCCAAATCAATATTAAGTTATTTGTGAAAGTAAAAAATGTGTCTTTTATAGAAAAACACTAAACAGACTTTTTGGCTAACCCAGTACATTATGAAGTCTTATTAAGCATTTTATCTTTGAGCCAGGGACATTTACATAAGAGAATTTTGCATAAAGCCCAAATTTATGTTTGTATAGCTAGGACTGATAACTTGGACAGAAATTAGATATTTATCATTATCGTTACTATATTAGGTGTTTTTCTTTTTAATAAAGAATTTTTTTTTAGAGGGAGAGAGGGAGAGAAAGTCAATGTGTGGCTGCCTCTTCTTGTGCACCCCCAACCAGGAATCCCGCCTGCAAACCCAGGCATATATCCCGATCCAGAATCAAACTGGTGACCCCCTTGGTTCACAGGCCGGTGCTCAATCCACTGAGCCACACCAGCCAGGACAAGAAATTCTTTTGAGACTAGAACCCTCACAAGCTTAAATCAACTGTGGTTATTTTGAGGGATTTGTTGTTTGTTTGTTTAGAATGAATAGTATTACAGAACATTCCTTGTATTTTTAATTAAACTTTTTATTTTGTAATAATTATAAATTTACATGTAGTTGTAAGAAATACTATAGAGAAACCATTTGTATCTTTTTTACCCAATTTTAGCCAGTGTCAACTTCAACATCTTGTAAAATTATAGTACAGTGTCACAACCAGGGTGTTAACATTGATACCGTCAAGATACAAAATAATTCTGTCAACACAAGATCACTCATGTTGCACTTTTCCTCCCTTCCCTTCTTCCCTTCTGTCCTTAAACACTGGCAACTAATACGTTCTTCATTTCTTTAGATACAAGGTTTTTTTCCACTCAGCATGATTCCCCAGAGATTAATCCGTGTTGTTGTGTGTATATCAATAGTTCATTCCTTTTTTATTGCTGACTACATTCTGTGGTATGGATTCAACAGTTTTTTTAAACTATTTACTCACTGATGACATTTATAGGTTGTTTCTAGTTTGGGGCTATTGTAAATAAAGCTGTCGTGGACATTTCTATATGTTTTTGTATAAACATTAGTTTGCATCTCTCTGGGATAAATGCCTAGGAATGCAGTGGGTTGTATGGTAGTTACATGTTTAGTTGTTTGTTTGTTTCTTAAACTGCCAAGCTTCTCCAGAGTGGCTGTGCACTTCCCGCCAGCACAATGAGCAATCCCGTTTCTCTACATCCTCACCAGCATTTGGTGGTGTTAACTATGTTCTGTTTTAGTCATTTGGATAGTGTAGAGGTCCCTCATTGTGGCTTTATGTGTATTTTCTTAATTCCTAATGATGTTGAACATGTTTTCATGTGCTAATTTGCAATTGATGTGTATTTTCAGTGATTATTCATAACTGTTGGCCATGTTCTAATTTGGATTGTTTATTCATAACTGTTGGCCATGTTCTAATTTGGATTGTTCATTTCTTTTATGAAGTTTTCAGAGTTCTTTATTCTTGATCCTAGTCCATTCTTGTATATGTGATTTGCAAATATTTTCCCTGTGTATTTTACCTTTTTATCCTCTTAACAGAGTTCATAGCATATTTTTTTTCATTTTGATGAAGCCCTGTTTATCAGTTGTTTTCTTTTATTGGTAAAAATTTTAATCTCAAGTTTTAAGTATTCTTTGCTAAGCCCTGATGCTGAAAATTTTGTTTCCCCTAAAACTTGTGAAGCTTCATAGTTTACATTTACATATTTAATTTTTCCAGCTTTAGTAATATGTAATTGGTAAATAAAAGTTGTACATATTTAACACATCCCTCACCATACATGGCTACCGTTTGTATGTGGCGAGGACACTTAAGATCTACTCTATTAGCAAAGTTCAGTTGTACAATACAATATTATTAACTATCATCACCATATTGTATGTACATTAGATTTTCAGAACTGAGAGTTTGTACCATTTAACAAACATCTCCCCATTTCCCTCACCCACAGCCCCGACAACCACAGTTCTGCTTTCTTCTTTCAGTTCAACTTTCGTAGATTCCACATATAAGTGAAATTATGTAGTATTTATCTTTCTGTGTCAGGTTTATTTCATTTAGCATGTCTTCCAGGTTCATCCATATCCATGCTATCACAAATGACAGGACTACCTTCTTTTTATGGCTAAATAATACTCCATTTTGTGAGTGTGTATGTGTCATTTTCTTTATCCATTCATCTGTTTCCTTATCTTGGCAATTGTGACTAATAATGCTGCAGTGAACGTGGGAATGCAGATCTCTTTGAGATGCTGATTTTGTTTTCTTTGAATATATACACGGAAGTGGGATTACTGGATACTCTGGTAGTTGTGTTTTAAATTTTTCAAGGAAGTTCTGTACTGAACCAGTTTGCATTCACATCAAAAGTATACAAGGCTCCCCTTTTCTTCACACCTCAAAAACACTTAATTCATATCTTTTTGATAATAGCCATTATAACAAATATGAGGTGATATCTTATTGTGATTTTGATTTGCATTTCCCTGATGATTAGCAGTGTGGAGCACATTTTCACATAACTGTTGGCCATTTGTATGTCTTTTTTTGGAAGTATGTCTATTCAGATCCTCTGCCTGTTTTTTAATTAGGTTATTTGAAGTTTTTTGCTGTTGAGTTGTAGTCCTTACATGTTTCAGTATTAATCCCTTATCAGAATTTAGTTTGCAAACCTGGCTAGAGCTGGCCATGGACTGACAAGGACATGACACCTGACATTCATGTCAGCAGAACTGTTCCTTAAGGGACAAAGAGGTGTGCTTTCACCTACCTCCAGCTACAAACCTGGCTAGAGACCTGGCTGGAGACCTGGCTTGCAACCTGGTTATGTGCCCTGGCTGGGAATGGAACCAGCAACCTTTGGGTTCACAGGCCGGGGCCTAGCCACTGGGCTACCAGCCAGGGTCAAACATATTTTTGAAAACTCAACTGAAATAGAAAAGCCTATTGTACTTACCTATATTTTCCACTTATATTTCTTCCCACAGATCTTAAGGTTCTGTTCATGTTTTTTTGGTTTTTTTTTTTTCTGTGTTTTCTTTATTCATATTGGCTAACGTCTATTATTTTATCTTCAAGTTTACTGATTCTTTTCTCTGTCCCCTCCATTATGCTATTGAACCTATTCATTGAGTTTTTTATTTTTATTTTTTTTAAAGATTTTATTTACTTTTCTAGGGAGAAGGGAAGGAAGGGAGAAAGAGGGAGAAGAACATCAGTGTGTGAGAGATACATTGATTGGTTGCCTCTGACATACCCCCAACTGGGGATCTGGCCTGCAACCCAGGCACATGCCCTGACTAGAAATCGAACCAGAGACCTTTCAGTTCAAAAGCCTGTACTCAATCCACTGAGCCACACCTGCCAGAGCAAGTTTTGGGTTTTTTTTTTATTACTGTATTTTTTAGTTTTGAAATTTCCATTAAAAACATGTCTGCCAAGGCTATATATTTGTTTGCTGGACTTTCTAGTTTTCTATCTTGTTTACATTTGTAGTTGTTCATTAAAGCATGTTTATAATGGCTGCTTTAGAATCTGTCAGATAAGGCTGACATCTATCATCTCAGCATTGTCATTGATTAATTGTCTTTTTATTCAAGTTGAGATTATTTTTTCCGGCTTTCAGTATAACAAGTGATTTTTTAATGGAAACAAGTACATTCTGGGTATTATAACATGAGACTTTGGATCTTATTTAAATCGATGTATGTAGTTTTATCTAATGCTTCTCTGAGAGGAGAATTGGGGATGGGACTTATTACTGCCAGGTGAAGGTAGAAGTTCAGACTTCCTATTTGACCTCCATTGATACCTGAGAGAAGAGAACTCCTTGTTATTGCCGGACAGGTGTGACTCCAGCTTCCTGCTAGGCTTTCATTGACATCACCCTGACTTGAAGAGTGTTTTGATGCTGTTCCCCATGTGGCTTCCACCAACAATACTGGAGGAAGGTTGGAGAGGAGACAGTGGCCTTAGTAATGCTGGACAGTGGTGAAAGTCCTGACATTCTGCTGGACCTTTTCTGACTCTGTGCCAGAGGAACCAGGAGGGATGTTTAATTACTAATGTCAGGTGGGAGTGAAAGTCCAGGGCCCCCAGGTGGTCTCCATTGTTGTGGTGGGTATGAGTGGGGACACTCACTATAAGCCTGCAGAGATAAAAGCCCCAGCACCCTATTCCACCTGTCACACACCACCCCAACTGGGCTATAGACAGCTCTGATTATGACTTGATGAAGGTGGGAGTCTGGGCTCCCTATTCACCATTTGCTGGTGTGCCTGAAGGTGTGCAACAGCCTTTTTTCTGTGATGTTAATCTAAGGTAGAGCAGTTATTTTCTAAGTTTTCTGTTTCATTAGGCAGCCCTTTCCCTAGTCCTTTGGTTAAAGGAAATAAACTTAAGTAGGGACCTTTTTTTTTCCTGTCTTTTTTTTTTTCCTTTCCATTAGTTTTTCCAGGTTTTCAGGTTCTCTTTAGTTCCAAACCTGGATATGAGGTAAAAAAAAGGAAAAAAAGAAAGAAACTCTCTCCTTTTGTTCCTTAAGTCCCAAGGGCCTTAGGTCCTAGCTGGTCTGCCTTCTTCTCTCCACCTTTCAGTGTCATCTTGTATTTAGTTTATATATAATGTCAGGCATTTTAGGCATTCTTAATGAGAGAAACAAAAGAAAGTATATCTAGTCCATGTTCTCAGAAAAGGAAGTCATAATTCTTTCTTAATGTTAGGTAACACTACTTGTTTTGAGGCATGAGTGTGAGTCTTCTCAAATCAGATGTCTCAGAGGAACCAGGAGAACATGTCTGTGATATTCCTAGACTACTTTTCTACTTAAATATGAGGCATGTTAGTGATTGTGGTCCATTCCTTAGGCATTTGTTATCAAGTTATTTGAAAGGTTAGAGCTGTCATAATGTATGAAGGTTTTATTTTAAGTAACATTTATTTTAATGGGTAATTCTTTGAGACTGTTGATAGTCTTTGCTCACTCCCTGGTTTCTCCCTGAGGCATCCTAAGGCCATCCTCTTCCAGAGTAGGAGGACCTGAGGGAGCCCAAGCTCAGATGCTTAGATGGCCTTTTTTCATTAGCCCCTCTCCTGACACACAGTTTTCACTAGAAAAGTAAAAGCGGATTCATTGATGGTCACTATTGAGCATGTGAGAGCAGCTGCGACTCAGTGGGCTGGCTTGATTTTATCTGCCACAATAGGCAAGTCATTGCTCTTTGTATTCCCAATTAGCAAGAACATGAGCAAAATCCAGCATTGCAAATAAACTGTTGTATATTTCTATCTCTTTTCAGGCAAAAGCTTATTATCCCAAATGGAAGTTGCCCTGTTATTCTGAATACTTATTTTTGTCAGAAAGTTGTTGCCAAAGAAGATTCAAGAACAATGCATGAAGTGCACTGTTGGGACACACCCCTTCCAAAAAGAAATATCACTTTGGCCCAGAGGTTTAGATTTAATTGTCTAACAAATAACTCACCTGAAAGCCAGGTAAACTTTCATTGGCTTAGTCATTTTATGCTTTGTAATAATATTGGATTTGAAAGGGTTATATAAATGAAGATGTTTACTTTTGGTCTTCCTTCAAATATTCAGCAAATATATAGGCAAGAGCATCTTGTTATTACTGTTATGCCTGAAGAAATTATGGTTCAGTTCAGTATTTTGTTATAATATTTTTATAGCATTTCATCTTTCAATTATATACTTTTAAACTTTATTCTAATTTATTAGAATATGTGTTCATTTTTCTGTTCTCATAATTATCTAAGATTTTTGTTTAAGCCCTCTTTTATTAAAATTAATTTTTCATTTTCACAGTACTTGTATCCTTTGAGATAAAAGAGCTGCATAAACTTGAGATTATAAGCTGGAGGGAGGTGTTTTTCTTTGGAATTTGCCCTGACCAATCAGTGGTCATTTGCCAAGATGGATTTAGAGCACCACTAAATTTCACTTGGAATGGACAATGAAGTGCACTCCTGGCATCCTTCCAGGGTCTATGTCTCCCAGTGCACATGCGTCAGGTCACCAAGTTACCTGAATCAGCACTGAATGGAATGCTGAGATTGACAGACAGCATGAGATAGAAAAGCAGACAGACTTTCATCCTGTTTTGTATATGTGTAATCAGGCAGAATCTCCCATTAACTTCCAAAAGAGTATTTGGAAGGAATTATATGAAAAGGAAGACTTTCTAACCAATTTAACTGATAGATTTAAAATATGGCTCAAAGTAAATACTGCCTCGAATTCATGAGATGTTTTCATCAATAGTGATGATGAAGCCATAGGATAGCGTAATGGTTAAGAGTATGAACTTTGGAACCAGGTATTCTGGTTCAGTCCTGCCTCAGCCACTTTCTTCTAGGTGACCTTGGGCAACATATTTAATTTCTCTGTCTCAATATTCTTATCTGTAAAGTGACGATAATGATATAATCTATTTCCTTGATTTGTTGCAAAGTTAAGTGTATTTGTTAAGTAAGAGCAATATGTAAAGGAGAGTACCTGAAATGTAGAAGGGAGTCTGGAGGTGTTCTTTTCTTTTTGTAATATTTAATATTATAAATGATTGTTGGAATGCTTGCTACATGAACATATAAAGTGCCTAGCCTATGAACTGCCACTCTTTTATTTTGTTTTTAAGTTTGTTCTGTTGGGATTGTTACTTCATCAAAGAAAAATTTTCTAAATTACTATGAGATATTTTAATAACAAGACTTTCTACATGTTTTCAAAGTCCCAACATGATATGTGTTTCCACTGATAAGAAACACTCTGTCGTTTCCAAGTTACTCTTGCTCACCTAGCCCTCCTTGGCAGTTCTAGTTGCCTGGCAGAAATAAAGGTTTTTGGTTTCTTTTTTTATATATATATTTACAGGTTTATGTCTTATATTTATTTTTCCTTTAGTGTTCTGCATTTACATCAGAGGATTACCTAAGAATATCATTATTTGCATGTAGTATGCTATCATGAGTCAGACTGAAATTGTTCCCTTTGCGTGTCTTGGCTAGGTTATGAGTAGTAGTTTCACCGCCATGAAAACAGACTGGACCCACAGGCATGAGGAAGCAAAACATCACTTTTCATCTCAAGCTTCCCTGAGAGATTCTCTCCTGGATACAGTAGAAAGCCAAGGAGCCGACACATGGTCAGGAGTCAGAGTCCCAGTGGTGGTGCAGAGAGTGTACTCTCTTCCCTGCAGGTCTCAGCAAGGAGGTGGCTCAGCTGCTCCCCACATCTCAGACACACCCAAAGTTCGGTGAGTAACCAAACATAGACATGGTGGTACCTACAGTTACATAGAGAAAGGAGAGGCTTTTCCAAGAGCAATTTCTTGGCTGCATTCACTATGTACATCAATTGTTTCTGTGTGTTTCTTGCATCAAAATTTGGGACCATGGTATGACAAAGGATTCTGTCTATTTATATCAAAAGTCCTACTAAAATAAATAATTCATTACATTTGCCTTTACCCTTAATGGTTCATGTTATTGCAACTAATACAAATATAAGAAATATTAGTATTGTAGAAAAGCCAAAACATGGTTATCATACCTAAAAAGACCACTCACTGTTTTATCAAGCTTTACATTTCTTAAAAACCTGAGTAAGTGGCAGTTAGTAAATCTAAATTATCCTTTTAGAAAGTGTTATTTTAACCTATCTCAACACTATGTAATAGAACTTTCTGAAGTGATATAAGTGTTGTACATCCTTTGTATCCACCAAGGTAGCCACTGACTACATATGGTTATTGAGCACTTAAACTATTGCTAGTGGGACTGAGGAACTAAATTTTAAATTTTATTTGATTTTAACTTAAAAGTGACTCCATCTGGCTAGTGGCTAACTTGTTGGACAGTGCAGCTAGATGAATATACACATAAAAAAGGGCCAAACACATGATTTGAAGTACGTTGTTCATGTTAACTAAGAGGATGATGTTCTCTTTTCTACTGATTTAGGCCCTTCATGGTTTTATATTTTTTTTTAAAATAGCTTTAGACACATTGTTGACTAAAGACTTTATTTATGTCAGAGCCTTAGTGTCTGGTCTGTCTTTCTATGTTAAGTTGCCCTCAGCACAATAACATGACTTTATTACAGAATAGAAATTTCAAGTACAGATGCCAGTTTATCTATTCCTAATAAGAAAACATATTGTAGGGAGGAGGAAGCAAAAAAGAAGAGCATTTTAGTCAAGGAATGAGCATAGAAGGACCATGGACATGGACAATAAGTAGGATTGACTTTGGAGGGGAGTGGGTGGGTGGGAAAGGGGACAGAGGGGAGGAAAAATGCGATAGATGTAATACAACAACAATAAAATTAAATTTTCAAAAATAAAAAGAAAACAAATTGTAGAGAGAGGATCCAAGATGGAGGTGTAGATAGTCATGCTGTGTCTCCTCCCACAACCGAAGATGATACATCTACCTCAAAACTCGAGACATCCAAAAATTCCTGAATATAAGACTGCAAATCCAACAAACAAAAGATAGAAAGTAAAGGCTCATCTTAGACAGGTAGGGGGCGCAGAGCAGGGACACAGAGGAAGCAGTTAGGCAAGAGAATTGCCAGGCACACTTGGTGGGGCAGCTCCGCAAATTTGTGGCACAGGCAGGAGAGCTGCTGCCAAAAGAAAAATCACAGCAGGGGCACCTATTGAGTGCTTCTGGAACCAGACCAGATCGAGCGGCTCACCATTCCAGCACCAAGGGAGAAAAATAAAAAGCCACATTGTATTTTCTGACTGAAAAAGCCAGTGGAGGTCGAGGTGGAGGAACTATCAGAATTTGTTTAGAGGCCCCCAAGGTCCTAAAATATTGACAAAACCACCCACTCTGGGAACCACAGAACTAGAGAGGAACCAGCCCCTTACAGGAAGCGGGAAGCAGAAAAAGTGCCTAAAAAAGGGGTGAGTGCTAAGCGGCATAGCTCCCTTTCAGACCCCTCCCACCAAGACAGCGCCACTACCTGGTAAAACCAGCCACTTGGCACTGATGAAAACCTAAAGCTCTGCCCCTTGCAATAGGAGCCACAGCTCTACCTGAGACACAGAGGCAAACACAGGAGCCTGTCTAGATTTGGAGAGCAAGAAATATGATTCAGAAAAGGGCACAAATCAAGGTTCCAGTGGCCAAACTAAGTATCAGAGAAGTAGCCAGTCTGACAAATGAACACATTGCTAGATTGACAGACCCACGGTTTAAGATGCTAGTAATAAAGATGCTCGCAGATGTGACAGATATGCTTGAGTACAATAAACACATAAGAGAAAAGTGAAGGCTAGATCAAATGAAACAAAGAAAAATACATATAAAACCAATGATGAAGGGAAGGAAAATGGAATTCAGATCAACAATAGGGGACATAAGGAAGAAATAAACAGTCAACCAGCACAGAAAGTGGAAACAAGAATTGAAAAAAACGAGGAGAGTATTCGGAACCTCTGGAACAAATTTAAATGAACCAAAAGGAGAAGAAGAAAGGGCAAAAAATTGAAAACTTGTATGAAAAAATAATAAAGGAAAACTTCCCAAATTTGCTGAAGGAAATAGACATACAAGTCCAGGAAGCAGATAGAGGCCCAAACAAGCTAGATTCAAATCAAACCACACCAAGGCACATCATAATTAAAATGCCAAAGGTTAAAGATAAAGAGAGAATCTTAAAAACAGCAAGAGAAAAGGAAAGTTACCTACAAAGGTTCCAATAAGACTATCAGCTGATTTTTCAAAAGAAACTTTGCAGGCAAGAGGGGGCTGTCAAGAAGTAAGTATTCAAAGTGATGAAAAGCAAGGACCTTCAACCAAGATGGCTCTATCCAACAAAGCTACCATTCAGAATGGAAGGGCAAATAAAGTGCTTCCCAGACAAGGTAAAGCTAAAGGAGTTCATCATCACCAAGCCCTTATATGAAATGTTGAAGGGACTTATTTAAGAAAAAGAGGATCAAAAATGTGAACATTAGGGGAAAGATGGCAACAGAATAGAGAGCAGTGCTGACAGAATTCTCAAGTGCCAGAGCAGCTGGAGGATAGGGTTGGGAGCATGAGAGATCTGCAGGTCCCTAAGAATTGGAGCACTAAGCATCCAATCTGGGAGCACAGCCAGAGGCTGCAGAGACCTACAGGAGAGCAGGTGACACAGTTCAGAACCCACCAGCCGGCAGGCCAAGGTTGGCTCTGGGCAGTGGTGGCTCTGCCCAGTGGAGCAGCTCTGACTGAAAACAGCTTCAAGCTTCCCAGTGAATAGAAATATGAGCAGTGAAGCGCGGACAATCAGTGCAAACTCTGGAGGGATTGAGGAATTGAACTCCTGCAGGGGAGGGACTGTATAAAAGCCATGCTCCAGAGACTGAGAAAGAGGAAGCGCCTCCACAGGCCAGAGGTAGAGGGGAGAGACCGCGTGAAGCAGGAGTGGGAGAAGGGGAGTACACCTGGGGCATCATGAGGGTTGAAAACTGCGCCACTGCGCCACCACACCACCTGGGGAGAGGGCAGCTTGGAGCTCCAGCGAGAAGGGAGGCCCAACCCCACACTCCTACACTGTTGTGCAGGCTCCCACAGAAACTGCAGCTTGAAAATGCCTGTGGGTGAGAGGGAAACTTGCCACTGGTGCAACCAGCGTGCCCATTGCAGATAGCAAAAACCTCCTCAAAGAGCTGGAGGGGGAGGACTAGCCATCACCAGCACACAAATGGCCCTTCAGGTTCCCCTATATAGAACCAGATGCCTGTCACAGGCCAAAACCTCCTCGAGGAGCTGGAGGGGTAGCCACAAATAGCACTCTGCAGTTCTCCACACAGAACCAGCAAGAGAAGGGAGGGCCCCAAAACTCCGGCAGTGCAAAAACCGAGCTAGGTTGCTGGAGGCTCAGCCTACCAGGGATGTGGCACTAAGAACCAGCCCTGACTGTAACAGCCATAGGTCCAGCTACTCCAAGACCCAGCAGCCTGACTGCAGAGACTTGATCAAGGAAAAGAGGCAGACTCAAGAAATGGATTGCTGCTAATCTCAAGCACCTGAGTTACACTGAGAGCTACATGAACTATTAATCCCTAACATATCCTTTTCAAAAGTCACTTCCAACCCTCACAATGCATAATGAGATCAAAGGAAAAATCAAGAAGTATCTGGAAACAAATGAAAATGAATTCACAACACCTCAAAACCTATGGGGCACAGCAAAGGCAGTCGTCAGAGGGAAATTCATAGCAATACAGGCCTACCTAAAAAGGCTACCAGAAACTCACACAAACAACCTAACCATAAAGCTTCAAGAACTACAACAGCAATAACAAAGAAGGCCCAGAGCAAGCAGAAGGAAGGAAATTATCAAATCAGAGCAAAATTAAACGATAGACTAAAAGCACAATTCAAAGGATCAACAAATCCAGGAGCTGGTTCTTTGAAAAGATAAATAAAAGTGACAAACCATTAACTAGACTCATCAAGAAAAAAAGAGAGAGGACCCAAATAAACAAAATCAGAAACAACAAAGGAGAAGTCACAACCGATACCACAGAAATACAAAGAATTGTGAGAAATTACAACATACAACCATATGACAAGAAATTTGACAATCTGGGTGAAATGGAAAATTTCTGGAAATGTATAATCTACCAAAACTTAATCAAGAAGATGTAGAAAGCCTGAATAGACCAATAACAACTAGTGAAATTGAAGAAGTAATAAAAAAACTCCCAGTGCACAAGAGCCCTGGACCAGATGGCTACACAGGTGAATTTTACCAAACACTTAGGGAAAAACTAACTCCTGTCCTGCTCAAGCTATTCCAAAAAATCCAAGAAAAGGGAAGACTCCTAAACTCCTATTTATGAGGCCAGTATTATTCTAATCCCCAAACCATGTCAAGACACAACAAAGAAAGAAAACTACAGACCAATATCTCTGATGAACATAGATGCAAAAATTCTCAACAAAATATTGGAAAACCAGATCCAGCAATACATTAAAAAAATTAAACACCATGACCAAGTGGGATTCATCCCACGGATGCAAGGATGGTTCAATATTTGCAAATCAATAAATGTAATACACCACATAAACAAGCTGAAAGACAAAAACCATATGATCACATCAATAGATGCCGAAAAAGCATTTGATAAAGGATAGCACCCTTTTAATATAAAAAAAAAAAAAAAAAAAAAAAATCCTCAGCAAGATGGGAATAGAGGGCACGTACCTCAACATAATAAAGGCCATATACTAGAAACCTGCAGCTAACATTATACTCGATGGGAAAAAACTGAAAGCCTTTCCCTTAAGATTAGGAACAAGGCAAGGGTGTTCACTCTCTCCACTTCTATTCAACATAGTCTTGGAAGTTCTAGCCATAGCAATCAGACAAGAAAAAAGAATCAAAGGTATCCAAATTGGAAAGGAGGAAGTAAAATTGTCATTATTTGCAGATGACAGGATAGTATACACTGAAAACCCTCTAGACTCCACTAAAAAACTACTCCACCTAATAACTGAATTTGGCAAAATAGCTGGATACAAAGTCAATATGCAGAAATCGAAAGCATTTTCATACACCAACAATGAAACATCAGAGATGGAAGCTAGAAAACAAATCCCATTTGCCATAGCAACAAGAAAAATAAAGTGCTTAGGAATAAACTTAACTAAGTAAGTAAAGGACTTGTACTTGGAAAACTATAAAACACTGAAGAAATTAAGGAAGATACAAATAAATGGAAGCACATACCATGTTCATGGTTGGGAAGAATTAACATCATTAAAATGTCCATACTACCCAAAGCCACCTCTAGATTCAATGCAATCCCTATTAAAATACCAACATAATATTGCACAGAATTAGAACAGTTAAAAAATTCACATGGAGTAAAAAAAGACCAGACCCTGAATAGCTATAGCGATCCTGAGAAAGAAGAATGAAGTAGGAGAAATCACAATACCAGACATCAAGCTACACTACAAATCCATAGTAACCAAAACAGTCTGGTACTGGCACAAGAACAGGCAAACAGATCAATGGAACAGACTAGAGAGCCCAAAAATAAACCCAGGACTCTATAGGCAACTAATATTCGACAAAGGGGGAAGGAATATAAAATGGAGTGAAAATAGCCTCTTAACAAGTGGTGTTGGGAGAACTGTGTGGGCGCATACAAAAAAATTAAACTAGACCACCAACTTACACCGTACATCAGAGTAAACTGAAGATAGATAAAAGAAAACCAGTGCTACCATAAAAGACCTAAAGGAAAAACATAGGTAAAAAAAAATGCTGATGTCCCATGCAGCAAAATTTTCACTGAAATATCTCCCAAGGCAAGGGAAATAAAGGAACAAATAAACAACTGAGACTACATCACACTGAAAAGTTTCTGCTCAGCCAAAGGAAACATCAACAAAATAAAAAGGGAACCAACCATATGGGAAAACATATTTGCCAATGATACCTCAGACAAGGGTTTGATATCCAAAAATATAAAGAGCTGATATGACTCAACACCAGGGAGATAAACAACCCAAGTAAAAACTGGGCAAAGGACCTGAACAGACACTTCCCTAAAGAAGACATACAAAGGGCTCATAGGCACATGAAAGAATGCTGAACATCGCTAGCCATCGGAGAGATGCAAAATAAAACCACAATAAGATACCACCTCATACCCGTTAGAATAGCCATCATCAACAAATCAACAAACAGCAGGTGCTGGCAAGGATGTGGACAAAAGGGAACCCTGGTGCATTGCTGGTGGGAAGGCAGACTGATGCAGCCACTATGGAAGACAGTATGGAATTTCCTCAAAAAAGCTAAAAATAGAACTGCCTTAAGACCCAGTGATTCCACTGCTAAGATTATAGCCAAAGAGTCCTGAAACACCAATTCAGAAGAACCTATGCACCCCTATGCTCATAGCAGTGCTATTTATAAGAGCCAAGTGCTGGAAACAGTCTAAGTGCCCTTCAGTGGATGAATGGATCAAAAAGCTTTGGTACATATGCACAATGGAGTTCTATGCAGCAGAAAGAAAGAGAGAACTCCTATCATTTGCAGTAGCATGGATGGAACTGGAGAGGGTCATGCTTGGTGAGATAAGCCAGGCAGCAAAAATTAAATACCACAGGTTCTCACTTAATACAGGAGACTAATGAACAAACAAGTAAACAAAACAGACCAAAGGCATGAATACAGGGAACATACTTTCATTGTGTAGAGGGGTGGAGTTGGGGGTAGTGGGGAAGGAGGCAAGGAAAGGGAGCAGTTTAATCAAGGAACTAGCATCGATGACCCATGGACACAACACGTGGGATTGATTATCAAGTGGGGGTGAAATGGGGAGGGTGGGGATAGGAAGAGCAGAGGGAGAAAATGAGATGAGTGTAATGTAACAACAATAATAAAAAGAAAAAAAGAGAGAACAAAGTACAAATTCCTGGAAAAAATACTATGAACATTAAAATGACAACAAATGCAAACTATCAGCAACAGAACCGGAAAAATGAAAAAGAGGAAGGAAAACAAAAACAAACCAAGCACGCAGCCAGAATAGGACCAGAAACATAGGTATGGGGATCACTGGGAGGGTTACCAGCTGGGAGGGGAAAGGGGGTAAAACAGAGAAAAGGTACAGGGGTTAGGAAACATAGTTGGCAGGAACAAGGTAGACGGGAAGTTAAGAATAATAGAGGAAAGGGTGAATCAGAGAACCTACATGTACAACCCATGGACATGTAAGGGTGGGACTGTGGGAGGGAACAGGAGCACTGGGCAGAGGGGAGCAAAGGGAAAAAATGTGAGGATAATTATAACAGTATAATCAATAAAATATACAAAATAAAAAGAGTACATATTGTAGAAATAATCATTAATAATCATTCTATTTTTTCATTTCTGTGTTGTTTATTAGTTTGGGTTTAGTTTAGTTTTGTTTTGTTTTATTTTGCTCAATCCTTTTACACCATGCAGCAATACCCCTCCCTGCTACCTGTTAGTCTGCCCTCTACTTATAAACAGTCTATGGCTATTTCGCTTGTTAGTTCACTTTGTTCCTTAAGAGCCCGCATATCAGTAAAATCATATCTTGTTCCTCTCTGACTGGTGGCTTATTTCACTTAGCATAATGTTCTTCAGATACAACATGATGTTCCCATACTACTGCAAAGGGTAAGATTTCTTCTTTTCTATAGCTGAGTAGTATTCCATTACGTAAATATACCACAACTTTTTTATCCCCTCATCTTCTGATGGCTACTTGAGCCGCTTGCATATTGGCAATTGTAAATAACACTGAAATGAACCTAGGGGTCCTATCTGTTCCATGTATTCTCTTGAATTTGCATTTCGGGTTTCTTCAGATACATTCCCAGAAGTGAAATCTCTGGCTCATAAGGCTGTTCCATTTTTAATTTTGAGAGGTAGCTCCATTCTGCTTTCCACAATGGATATATTAATCTGCATTTCGACCAATAGTACAAGCGGGTTCCCCTTTCTCCACATCCTTGCCAGCACTTGTTTGTTAAATTTTTGATGGTAGTCATTCTAACAGGTTTGAGGTGAAATATCAATGTGGTTTTAATTTGCATTTTTCTGATGATTAGTGACATTGAGCATCTTTTCATATGCCTGTTGGCCATCTGTTTGTCCTCTTTGAAGAAGTATTTATTCAGATACTTTGCTCATGTTTTAATGAGATTGTTTGTGGTTTTGGTGTTGAGTTCTTTAAGTTCTTTATAAAGTTTGAGTTATTAACCCCTTATCAGATATATTGGCAAATACATTCCCCAATCAGTTGGTTGGCTTTTCATTTTGTTGATGATTTCCTTTACTGTGCAAAAACTTTTTAACTTGATGTAGTCCCGTTTGTTTATTTTTTCCTTTGTTTCCATTGGCTGAGGAAATATATCAAGAAAAATATTGCTACGAGAAAGGTCCAAGACTTTTTAAAGATTTCATTTATTATTTTTCAGAGAGAGGGGAAGGGAGAGAGGCAAAGACGGGGAGAGAGACATCAATGTGTGGTTGCCTTTCACCTGCCTCCAGCTACGGACCTGGCTGGAGTCCTGGCTTGCAACCTGGTTATATGCCCTGACTGGGGTATCAAACCAGGGACCTTTGGGTTCACAGGCCGGTGCCTTATCCACTGTGCTACCAGCCAGCACTTTATCCACTGAGGCACCAGCCAGAGCTCATATATGGTCTTTTAATGTATTGTTGGATCCAGTTTGCCAATATTTTGTTGAGGATTTTTGTATCTATGTTTATCAGGGATACTGACCTGTAATTTCCCTTTTTTATAGTGTCTTTATCTGGTTGTAGAATTATGGTAAGCTTGAGAGTCTTCCCTTCTGTTGAACTTTTTGGAAGTTTGAGAAGGTAGGTATTAGTTCTTTTCTGAATATTTAGTAAAATTAATTTGTGAAGTCATCTGGTCCAGGACTTTGGTTTGTTGGGAGTTTTTGATTACTGCTTCAATTTTACCTGTTGTAATCTATCTATTCAGATTATCTGATTGTTCTTGATCCACTTTGGAAAGATTGTATGTTTCTAAGAATTTATCCACTTCATCTAGATTGTCCAGTTTGTTGACATGTAGTGGTTCCTCATATTTTCTTATAGTCCTTGCTATTGCTTTAGTGCCAAGTGTTATTTCACCTCTTTTGTTTCTGATTTTATTTACTTAAGTCCTCTTTTTTTCCTCATGTTCTGGTTAAATGTTTGTCAGCCTTATTTATCTTTTAAGAAAACCAACTATTGGTTTTACTGATTTTTTTTTAATGTTTATTTAAACTATATTTTTGTTGTTGTTTCTGCTCTGTTCTTTATTTCCCTCATTTTACTGAGCTTGAGCCTTGTTTGTTTTTAAGTTCCTTTAAGTGTAAAGTTAGACATTTATTTGAGAATTTGTAGTTTATTGAGATAGGACTGTAATGCTATGAATTTCCCTTTTAGAACTACTTTCATTTGTCCCATAGATTTTAGGTTATTGTGTTCTTATTTTCATTTTTTTCAAGGTATCTTTTGATTTCTTTCTTGATCTTATTGTTAACCCATTCATTGTTTACCAACAAGTTATTTAGCCTCCATGTCTGTGTGTTTTTCAGGTTTTTTTGTTTGTTTGTTTGGTTTTGGTAATTGATTTTTAGTTTCATACTATTTTGGTCAGAAAAGATGCTTGATATGATTTAAATCTTCTTAAATTTATTGAGACTTGTTTTGTGGTCTGTCCTAGAAAATATTCCATGTGCACCAGAAGAAGGATGTATATTCCACTGCTTTGAGGTGAAATGTTCTGATGATATCAGTTACATCCATCTATTCTAGTGTATCGTTTAAGGCCACCGTTTCTTTGTGATTTTCTGAGTGGAAGATCTATCCATTGGTGTCAATGTAGTGTGAAAATCCCCTACTATTCCTGTATTACTGTTGGTCTCTCCTTTTATGTCCATGAAGATATGCTTTATATATTTAGGTGCTCCTTTGCTGGGTGCATGAATGTTTACAAGGGTAAAGCCTGTCGTTGGATTGCTTTTTTATCATCACGTTGAGTCCTTGTTTGTCTCTTACTACAACCTTTGTTTTTAAAGTCTATTTTGTTTAATATAAACATTGCTACTTCAGCTTTTCTTCTATTTCCATTTTCATGAAATATTTCTTTCCATCCTTTTTACTTTTAGTCTATGTGTATCTTTTCCTCTGTTTAGTCCCTTGTCGACAGCATATACAAAGTCTGTTTTGAAAGTATCAGCCATGCAAACTGTTTTAATTATATTGACATTGGCTCAATACAGATCTTTGTATGTGAGTCTTGTTTTCTTACTCATTCAGCTACCCTGTCTTTTGATTGGAGCATTTAAGCCATTTACATTAAAGTGATTATTCATAGATGCATATTGATTGCCATTTTATTCTTTTAATTATGTACTGCTGGGTTTTTTCTTCTTCTTAAAGTAGACCCTTTAACATTTCTTATAATAGTGGCTTGTTGGTAGCAAACTTCTTTAGTCTTTTCTTCTCTGTGAAGCTCTTTACTTCTCCTTCAATTTTGTTTTTTTAAAAGATTTTACTCATTATTTTTAGAGAGAGGGGCAATGAAAGAGGAAGAAAAGGAGAGAAACATCAATGTATGGTTGCCTTTCACCTGCCTCCAGCTACAGACCTGGCTGGAGACCTGGCTTGCCACCTGGTTATGTGCCCTGACTGGGAATCAAACCAGCGACCTTTGAGTTCATAGGCTGGCACCTATCCACTGAGCCACCAGCCAGGGCTTCTTCAATTTTAAATGATAACCTTCCTGGGTAAAGTAGTCTTGTTTGTAGGTCTTTGCTTTTCATTACTTTGAATATTTCATGCCAGTCCCTTCTGGCCTGAATTGTTTCTGTTGAGAAATTAGCTGACATTCTTATGGGAGCTACCTTGTAGGTAACTTATCTTTCTCTTGCGACTTTAAGAATTTCTTTTTTTGTACAAACTTTAAACTTTGCCATTGTAATTATGATATGTCTTAATATAGGACTCTTTGGCTTTGTCTTGTGTAGGACTCTGCACTTCCTGGACATGTGTGTGTGTGTGTGTGTGTTTTCCTTCACCAGGTTAGGGAATTTTTCAGACATCATTTCTTCTAGTAGGTTCTCAATCCCTTACCCTCTCTCTCTCCTTCTAGTACCCCTATGATGTGGACATTGTTAAACTTCAATTTGTCTCAAAGTTCCCTTAAATTAGCCTCATTTTTCTCTACTCTGATTGGGTGAGGATTTTTTTTACCTTGGCTTCTAAATCACTGATTTGATCCTCTGCTTCATCTAACCTACTGTTTATTTCTTCCAATGTTCCTTACTTTAGGTATTGTATTCTTCATTTCTGATTGGTTCTTTTTACTATTTCTTTGCCCTTTTTCATGGTGTTGAGAATTGTTAGAACCATTACTTTGAACTCTGTATCTGATAAATTGCTTGCCTCCATTTCATTCATTTAGCTATTTTACTGAGATGTCCTCTGTTCTTCATTTCAGACATTTTTCTTTTCTCCCCATTTTGGCTGCCTCTTTGTGTTTGTTTCTATGTATTAGGTAGATCTGCTATGACTCCCAGTCTCCATGGGTGGCTATATGCAGGAGGTATACTGTGGAGTCCAGTTATGCAATCTCCTTGATCTCTTAAACTGGGTCCTCCAGGAATGTTCTTTGTGTGGGTTATGTAGGCCCTCCTGTTATAATTAAGTCTTCATTGCAATTGCCTGTCCATGCATAGGATAGACCCTTAGTCTGGCTGACTATGAGGCTCAACCCCAACTATGGGATGCGACCTGCTGTGCAGATGCTGACCACATGAAGCAGAATTTGTCTCAGCAGAGTTTACTGTCTGCCAAGATCTTCTTTTTGATATTGGATCTTACACTGATGTTTTCTGAAACTGACACCAGACGTTTTGGTTTTGAGCCTCTTAGGAGGGATTCCTGTATAGGCCAATGTAAGACACTGCTTGTGACTGGCCTTTGGCAACCTTTTTGAAGCTACGAGTGAGCCACAGTTTGTAGCTGCCTCTGTTGGGCCTGTGTGCATGAAGGAAGGGCCAAGCTGTGCACCAAGGCCAGCTTCTAACAGCACCTGGCCCAGGAGAGGTTCACAAAATTCCCAAGACACCCCAACAAGATCTGCCTTTCTCCTGTCAGCTGCCTGTTAGGCTCAGTCATTGAAAGAGCCTCTGGCTGTACACCTCAGCAAGGCATAATCTCCACAGGGTCGGGTGAGAGGGAGTCCAGAGGATGAGGCTATTGCAATCCCCCAGGCTGATGCCACACGAAGGGCAGTGTTCCGCCTAAGGAAGAGAATGTCTGTGGTATCAGAGAATGACTTAGCACAGGGATCCTGGCAGGTTTCCCTTTAGCTTTCTCCCCAGAACCAAAAACCACAGACTCTACTCACATGACTCTATAGTCTGCTCCTCCCTTTGCTGGAGCCCAGGGTGAGTGGCTGTGAACAAAATTTTGTGTTGGCTTTTTTTTTTTAATTTAATTTTATTGTTGTTGTATTACAGCCATCCCCTTTTTGCTCCCCTCTGTCCTCTTCCCCACCCACCCATTCCCCCCAAAAGTCAATCCCACCTGTTGTCCATGTCCATGGTTCCTTTATACTAGGTTCTTGTCTAAACTGCTCCCCTTCCTTGCCTCCTCCTCCCCCCTCCCCCCAACCCCCTTTCCCCTGCCCACTGAAGGCCTATTCCCTGTATTCATATATCTGGTTCTGTTTTGCTTGTTGTTAGTTTTGTTCATTATTGTCCTGTAATGGAAGAGTGTGCCCGTGTCTCTAGTGTACTCTTCCCCTCCCTAGACAACAAAACCCCACTGCTTTTCACAGCCAGGTGTTACGTGGGCCCCTCTTCCTAGCTCTGGTGCCTTTGGGATGGGGAGCCTGGCTTGGGGTTTACACCCTGCTCTTCTTAGGGAGAATCTTTTCAGATGAGATATTCCCCTGGTACCTCAGCCACTCCCTATAGGAACTGGGGCAGCCCTTTTTGCATCTCCGCCTTTCATACCTGTCTTTATGTGGCTTTTTCTGTAAATCCTTGGTTATGAGACTTACCTTCAGCTAGTCTTCAGTTGGTTATTTAGGATGATTGTTCTATAATTTAATTGTAATTCCAGTTTTGTCCTAAGAGATGGTTAGTGTAACTTCCAACTAATCTGCTACCATCATGGATCTCTAATCATTCAATTCTAATGGTGCCTTCTGATGCTGTTCAGAAGGAGCAACAGAAAATACTTATGTGTCAATTATGAATCCTCTTCAAATAGCACTTGATCTAAAAGTACTATGAATTTTTAAAAATCTCCTTTAGCTGTGGAGTTAGAGAATATTTTTTTGGATTATAGAATGAATTTTTTGTTTTGTTTTATTGGAAATATGTGTGTGTGAACTCCATTATATCAGCTTTAAAGTTTTTACTAAGACTTATACAGTAGACCAGTCTTGTACACTTTGACTTAAATCTATGGTAAATCTAAACACAATTACCTGGGATAGTTATACATTAGGCAAAGATTTTGTTTTGCTTAGCTTTTTATGGTATATGCCCAGTGTTAGGTTTCGATGAAGGTAATTCTGAGTAAGCTAGGAAATAAGGGTCTTGGTGAAGGTTTCCCAGACCAGCACACAGAGCACCTACTCCGAGGAGATGGGGGTAGTAGGAACTGAGTCACAATGAGAAGGCAAGATAAAACTGACAGTAAGATTGCTTCCTTATGAGTAATCAAACAACATGAACCTCAGAGGTAGTTTCTCCAGCTCCTTCAGTGTTACTTGTTTTGCTTGTTGAGCAAGTTGGAAGCTAACATCTGGTGAGCTGCATCCAGAGGCCCACATTATGAATGCTTTGGATTTATACCTTAGAACACACACTGTGACTGGGCATGTGATGGATTGAAAGAAGGCCAGGCATGAACCTCAAAAACAACAATTATTCAGATATAATGAAATGCGTTATGTTTCTTGTAGTACACATAGAAGTGTATAATGCTCAGTCTAGAGTCCCCTTTATGGATGAGGCAACTGAGCCTCAGAGAGGTTATTTGCCGGCAGTTTATGTGTATGAGAATGAGGATATCCAGCGTTAAGCAAAACTACTGGGTTAATTTCTGGGCTCTCTATTATGTTCCATTGATCTGTATGTCTATTCTTATGCCAGTACCATGCTGTTTTGATGACAGTAGCCTTGTAGTATTGTTTGAAATCCGGTACTGTGATCCCTCCTACCTTGTTCTTCTTTCTCAAGATTGCTGTGGCTATTCATGGGCGTTTTTGGCTCCATATAAATTTTTGAAGTATATTTTCTATTTCTGTGAAGTCTGTCATTGGTATTTTAATTGGAATTGCATTGAATCTGTAGATTGCTTTGGGTAGTATGGACAGTTTAATGATGTTA
>PVIW01002187.1:109421-234865 GCA_004026585.1 Noctilio leporinus
GTTAAGTTGATTCCTAGGTACTTTATTTTTCTTGTTGCTATGGTAAATGGGATTTGTTTTTTCACTTCTATTTCTGTTGTTTCATTATTGGTATACAAAAATGCTTTTGATTTCTGGATATTGACTTTATACCCAGATATTTTGCTAAATTTGCTTATTAGGTTGAGTAAGTTTTTGGTGGAGCCCATCGGGTTTTGTACGTACACTATCATATCATATGCAAATAATGACAGTTTGACTTCCTCCTTTCCAATTTGGATACCTTTGATTCCTTTTTCTTCTCTGATGGCTATAGCTAGAACTTCCAAGACAATGTTGAATAGAAGTGGAGAAAGTGGGCAGCCTTGTCTCGTTCCTGATCTCAGGGGGAAAGCTTTCAGTTTTTGTCCATTAAGTATGATGTTGGCTTCAGGTTTCTCATAGATGGCCTGTATGATATTGAGGTATGCTCCCTCTATTCCCATTTTGCTGAGGGTTTTTATCATAAATGGTTGTTGCACTTTATCAAATGCTTTTTCAGCATCTATTGATATGATCCTATGGTTTTTATCTTTCAATTTGTTGATGTGGTGTTATTACATTTATTGATTTACGAATGTTGTACCATCCTTGCATCCCTGGGATGAAGCCCACTTGATCATGGTGTATGATCTTTGTAATATACTGCTGAATCCGATTGGCCTATATTTTGTTGAGAATTTTAGCATCTATGTTCATCAGAGATATTGGCCTGTAGCTTTCTTTCTTAGTTGGATCTTGCCCTGGTTTTGGGATTAGAATAATATTGGCCTCATAGAAAGAGTTTGGGAGTCTTCCCTCTTCCTGAATTTTTTGGTAGAGTTTGAGGAGGATAGGAGTTAATTCTTCTTTAAATGTTTGGTGAAATTCACCTGTGTAGCCATCTAGTCCAGGGCTTTTGTGCTTTAGGAGATTTTGGATTACTTCTTGAATTTCACTAGTTGTTATTGGCCTATTCAGGCTTTCTGCTTCTTCTGGGTTCCGTTTTGGTAGATTATGCCTTTCCAAAAATGTGTCCATTTCATCCAGGTTGTTATATTTTTTGTCATATAGTTGTTTGTAGTAATTTCTTACAATGTTTTGTATTTCTGAGGTATCAGTTGTGATTTCCCCTCTTTCAGTTCTGATTCTGTTTATTTGGGTCCTCTCTCTTTTTCTTGATGAATCTGGATAAGGGCTTGTCACTTTTGTTTATTTTTTCAAAGAACCAGCTCCTGGACCTGTTGATTCTTCGACTTGTAGTTTGAATCTCTGAGTTATTTAGTTCTACTCTGATCTTGATGATTTCCTTTCTTCTACTTGGTCCAGGCTTTGTTTGTTGTTGCTCCTCTAGTTCTTGCAGCTTTGTGGTTAGGTCGTTTTTATAAACTTCTTGTAACCTTTTTTGGAAGGCCTGTATTGCTATAAATTTCCCCCTGAGAACTGCCTTTGCTGTATCCCATAGTTTTTGGGCTGTTGTGTGTTCATTGTCATTTGTTTCCAGGAACTTTTTGATTTCATCTTTGATCTCATTGTTAGCCCCTTGATTGCTTAAAAGCATGTTATTCAGTTTCCATGAGTTAGAGAATTTTTGGGTTTTTCCCTTGAGATTGGTTTCTAGTTTCAAGCCATTGTGATCTGAGAAGATGCTTTGTATGATTTCAAATTTCCTGTATTTGTGGAGGCTTGTCTTGTGACATACCATGTGGTCTATCTTGGAGAATGATCCATGTGCATTTGAAAAGAATGTGTATTTTGCTTCTTTGGGGTAAAAGACTCTGTATACATCAGTTAGGTCCATTTCCTCTAGAGTGTTGTTCAATGCCACAACATCTCCGGGAATTTTTTGTTTGGAAGATCTGTCCATTGTTGATAGTGGGGTATTCAAATCCCCTACTGTTAGTGTGTTGCTGTCTATGTCTTTCTTAAAGTCTTCCAAGATTTTCCTTACATATTTCGGAGCTCCTATTTTGAATGCATATATGTTTATCAGAGTTATTTCTTCTTGATGGATTGTTCCCTTAAGTGTTATGAAATGTCCATCTTTGTCCCTTTTTATGGACTTCATTATAAAATTATTTTGTCTGAAATCAGTATTGCTACTCCACCTTTTTTTTCATTTCCATTTATTTGCTTGATATATATTTTTCCATCCCTTCTCTCTCAATCTGTGTCAATCTTTTGTTCTGAGGTGGGTCTCTTGAAGACAGCATATATGTGGGTCATGTTGTCGTATCCATTCGGCTACCCTATTTCTTTTGATTGGTGCATTTAATCTATTTATATTTAAAGTTATTATTGATTGATACTTATTCAGTGCCATTTTCTCCCTTTGTGTCTGTATTCCTCTTTGGCTTTCTCTGTTTCTTCATTTTATTTATTTACTTATTTTTAAAGCAGGCACTTTAGCATTTCTTGCAATGCTGGTTTGGTAGAGATGTATTCTTTTAGTCTTTTTTTGTCTGGGAAACCCTTTATTTCTCCTTCTATCTTGAATGAGAGCCTTGCTGGGTAGAGTATTCTTGGTTGCAGGCCTTTGTTTACCATGACTTGAAATACTTTTTGCCATTCCCTTCTGGCTTGAATTGTTTCTGTTGAATAAACATTTGATAGCCTTATTGGAGTCCCTTTATATGTTATTTGTCGTTTCTCTCTTGATGCTTTTAAGATTCTCTCTTTGTCTTTGAAATTAGCCATATTAATAATAATGTGCCTTGGCGTTGGTCTGTTTGGGTTGATCCTCATTGGGACCCTCTGTGCTTCCTGAACTTGATTAATGTTTTCACTCATCATGTTAGGGAAATTTTCTATCATGACTTTTTCGAACAGGTTTTCCATTCCTTGTTTCTCTTCTCCTTCTGGTATCCCTATGGATACGGATGTTGTTACGTTTCATGTTGTTCTGCAGCTCTCTTAAACCCTCTTCAGTCTTGTTCATCCTTTTTTAATTCTCTTGTACTGTCTTGGAGTATTTGTCTACATTATCCTCCAACTCGCTGATCTGGTCCTCTGCTTCCTCTAGCCTACTGTTGATTCCTTCTGCTGTGTTCTTCAATTCAGAAATTGTATTCTTCATTTCCTCCTGGCCCTTATTGATAGTTTCTGTGTCCTTTTTCATGCTGTTGTAGCTCTCAGTAAGTTCCTCATAACTTCCCTGGAGTTCTTTGTAATTCTCATGGAGTTGTTTATAGTTTTCTTTGATATGGCTGAGCTCACTGAGCTTCTCTATCATCATTCTTTTGAATTCCTTATCTGATATTTGAGGTGCCTCTGTTTCATTTTGTGGTCTTTCTGGAGATTCTTCCTTTCCTTTTGGTGATGGACTGATTCTTTTTTTCCCCATTGTGGGTGTCTGTTGTTGCTTGCTTTTTTTTGTTTGTTTGTTTTTTCCTTGGGTTAACCTGCTTTGCTTTCTTGCCTTAGTTGAGCACCCTTCTGTGATAGATTTGTGGAGTTCAATGTTGCAGTCTCCCAGATTTTCTCCACTTTTTGTTCTTGGTGAGTCCTTTATTTGGGCTGTCTGGTTGTATTCTGGACCTGTGGGCTTTTAGCAGAAAAAAAAGAAAAAGAAAAAAGAAAAAAGAAATAAAAACGATACTAATAATAAGAAGAAAGTGTTTAGATAGCTGTTCACCCTTAATAATGCCTGATTGGTCCAGATGGAGCCAGGACCTGTGGGCTTTTAGCAGAGAGAGAAAGAGAAGAAAAAAAAAAAAAAAAAGCAAGGGAGAAAGTCACAAGACAAAGAGAAATCAATATTAATAAAGAAAAGGTTTAGGTGTCTTTTCACCCTTTATGATCTATGATTAGTCCAGGTGGAGCCAGGACCTGTGGGCTTTAACAGGAAGAAAAGAAAAAAAGCAGGGAAAAAAAAAGAAAAAGGAAGGAAGAAAAGAATAAAAAAAGGGTTTAGGTGGCTGGAGAATTGAGGAATACTTAGATTGAGGACTGGGAATGCATTGTAGCCAGAGAGTGAGTAGACTTTAATTCAAGAGTAGGGGGAGGGTCTTGGGTATTTAGGTGGATTGGGATAGGGGAGGATTAAGAATATGTGAGAAGCAACTTTTGAACAGGATATGTTGGAGATTAATAGTTCATATAGCTCTCGGTATAACTCAGGTGCTTGAGATTAGCAGCAATCCATTTCCTGAGGCTGCCTCTTTTTCTTGGTCAGGTCTCTGCAGTCTATAGTTTAGCTGGTCTTGGCGTGGCAGGGCCTCTGATTGTCACAGTCAGGGCTGATTCTGAGTTTCAGCCCCCAGGTAGGCTGGGCCTTCAGTAGCCTAGCTGGGTTTTAGGGCTGCCAGTATTCTGGAGCCCGCAGGGTGTCCCCTCCCGCTCCTGGCGGAGGTTCCTGCCTGTAATGGGCACCTAGCACCCCTGCAGGGCAGCCTGCAACCTTGCTGGTTCCTGTGATGACTGGCCCTGACCCTGCAGCTCCCGGAGGAGGCAGCCCCCTCACCTGCTCTCCTGCAGGTCTCCAGTGCCTCTGGCCTGTGCTCCCCTGAGTTCAGATGCTGACCACTCCAATTCTTAGGGACCTGAAGATGCCTCCCACTCCTTATCCTGTCCTCTAGCTGCTCTGGTACTCGAGAACACCATCAGCACTGCTCTCTACTCTGTCGCCATCTTTCTCCTTATCTTTGTCTAGAGAATTAAAGACATCCAAGATGCCTGATGGTGAAAATGTTCCAATATTAAAGCAGAATGAGTGACATGAACTAGTAATGAGTGTGATATTAAAGGCATTTGTGATGATTAGACTTTGTGTTTGTTGGGATAAGTATAAAGACTAATCTATTAAACTTGCTAGGTACATACCACCAGATACTACCAGAGTCTCAGTGGAAATGAATTTTGGTTTTTTTTTCCTTTTTTTTATAATGCCTTCTTGTTTTAATTTCTTTCACTTAAAAACAGTGACAATAAATGCAAAACTATGGATATTAAACAGTGGATAAAGAATAAAGTTCATAATAAATTTAAATAGGTTCTATTTTTCTTTTTCTCTTTTTAAATTTTTTGTTGTGTTACATTTATCCTGTTTTTCCTCCATTGCTTTCCCTTGCTCCACTCACCCCATCCCATCTCCTATAGTCAGTACTCACCTGTCCCTATCCATGGGTCATTTATACTAGTTCCTTGACTAAACTCTTCCCCCTCATTGCCCCTTTCTTCACCCCCCTCTCTCCTCCGGCCACTGTTAGTCTGTTCCTTGTTTCCATGTCTCTGGTTTTGTTGTGCTCATTTGTTTGTTTTGTTCACTAGTTTTCCTGTATTAGGTAAGATCATATGGTATTTGTCTTCCTCCACCTCCTAGCTTATTTCACTAAGCACAATACTCTTGAGTTCCATCCATGTTGTCACAAAAGGTAGGAGTTCCTTCTTTCTTTCTACTGTGTAGTATTCCATTCTGTAAATGTACCACAGTTTCCTGATCCATTCATCTACTGATGGGCATTTAGGCTTTCCAGCACTTGGCTATTATAAATAGCACTGCTGTGAACGTAGGGGTACATAGGTTCTTCTGAATTGGTGTTTCAGGGTTCTTCGGGTATAATTCTAGCAGTGGATTCACTGGATCAAAAGGCAGTTTCATTTTTGGTTTTATGAGGAAACTCCATACTGTTTTCCATGGTGACTACACCAGTCTGCATTCCCACCAACACTGCATTTGGGTTCCCTTTTCTCCACATCCTTGCCAGCACTTGCTTTTAGATTTCTTAATAATGGCCATTCTGACAGCTGTGAGGTGGTATCTCATTGTGGTTTTAATATGTATCTCTCTGATGGCTAATGATGTTAAGCATTCCTTCATATACCTATGGGCCCTTTGTGTGTCCTCTTCAGAGAAGCATCTGTTTAGGTCCTATGCCTATATTTTAATTGGGTTATTTGTCTTCCTGGTGTTGAGTTATATAAATTCTTTATGTATTTTGGAGATCAAACCCTTGTCTGAAGTATCATTGACAAATCTGTTTTCCCATACAGTTGGTTCCCTTTTCATTTTGCTATTGTTTTCCTTAACTGAACAGAAACTAGTTTGATATAGTCTCATTTGTGTATTTGTTCCTTTATTTCCCTTGCCTGAGGAGAAATATAAGTGAAAGTATTGGTGCATAGGATGTCTGCCATTTTTCTGCCTATGTTTTCCTCTAGGACTTTCATGGTGATGTGGCTTATGTTTAACTCTTCTTACCCATTTGAGTTTATTCTGGTGTATGGTGTAAGTTGGTGGTCTAGTTTTATTTTTTTACGTTTCTTTCCAGTCCTCCCAACAGTACTTGTTAAAGAGGCTATTTTCACTCCATTTTATGCTCCTTTATTAATTGACCACAGAACCCTGTTTTTTTTCCTGGGCTGTCTGTTCTAGTCCATTGATCTATACGTCTACACTTATTCCAGTAGAAGAGTGCTTCAATTACAGTAACCTTGTAATATAGTTTGATATTTAGTATTGTTCTCTCTCCTACTTTTTCTTCTTTCTCAAGATTGCTGTGGCTATTCTGGGTTGTTTATTTCTTGATATAAATTTTTAGGTATTTTTTTCTATATCTGTGAAATATGTCATTGGTGTTTTAATAGGGATTATGTTGAATCTATAAATTGCTTTGGGTAGTTTGGACATTTTAAGGATATTAATCCTTCCCATCCATGAACATGGTATATGCTTCCATTTATTTGAATCTTCCTTGATTTCTTTCTTCATTGTTGTGTAGTTTTCCAAGTACAGGTCTTTACCTCCTTGGTTAAGGGTATTCCTAGGTATTTTATTTTTCTTGTTGCTATAGTAAGTGGGATTTTTTCCCCTAGTTTCTCTCTGTGATGTTTCATTGTTGGTGTACAAAAATGTCCTTCAATTTCTGGATATTGACTTTGTATCCAGCTATTTTTCCAAATTTACTTATTATGTCGAGTAGTTTTTTGGTGGGGTATCAGGTTTTTTATGTACACTATCATGTCATCTGAAAATAATGACCATTTTACTTCTTCCTGCCCAATTTGGATACCTGGATTTCCTTTTCTTGCCTGATTGCTCTGCCTAGAACTTCCAAAACTATGTTGAATGGAAGTGGAAAAAGTAGATACCCTTTTCTCACTCCTGATCTTAGGGGAAAAGCATTTAGCTTTGCCCATTAAATATGATGTTGGCTGCAGGTTTCTTGTATATGGTCTTCATTATGTTGAGGTACGCTTTCTCTGTTACCACTTTGCTGTGCATTTTTATCATAAATGGGTGCTATACTTTATCAAGTGCTTTTTCAGCATCTATTGATATCATGCGATTTTGTTTATGTGATGTATTACATTCATTGATTTGAGAATCTTAAACCATCCTTACATGCCTGGGATCAGTCTCACTTGATCATGGTATATGATCTTTTTAATGAATTGCTGGATCTGGCTTGCCAATATTTTGTTGAGGATTTAAGCATGTATATTCATTGGAGATGTTGGCCTGTAGTTTTCCTTCTGTGTCTTCATGTGGTTTCGGGAGAAGAATAACACTGGCCATAGAAAACATTTGGGAGCCTTCCTTCTTGGATTTTATGGAATAGGTTGAGAAAAGTAGGAGTCAATTCTTCCCTAAATGTTTGGTTTAATTTGCATGTGTACCATCTGCTTCAGGGCTTTTGTGAGCTGAGAGTATTTTTATTACTATTTCAATTTCACTAGTTGTTATCTGTCTGTTCAGGCTTTCTGCTTCTCCTTGATTCAGTTTTGGAAGATTATATATTCCCGGAAATTTGTTCATTTTACCCAGGTTGTCAAATTTTTGTCATATAGTTGTTCATAGTAATACAAGTCCTCTGTATTTCTGTAGTATCAGTTGGGATTTCTCCTCTTTCATTTCTGATTTTATCTGTTTGGGTCTTCTCTCTTATTTTTGATGAGTCTGGTTAAAGGCATGTCGATTTTGTTTATCTTTTCAAAGAATGAGTTCCTGGATTATTGGTCCTTTGAATTGTTCTTTTAGTCTTTATATCATTTAACTCTGATCTGATCTGGATTATTACTTCCCTCTACTTGCTCTGGGCTTTGTTGTTCCTCTAGTTCTTTTAGGTGTATCGTTAGGCTATATATGTGAGCTTTTTGTATCCTTTTAGGTAGGTCTGTATTGCTATGTGCTTCCCTCTCAGGATTGCCTTCATTTGCATTCGTTTCCAGAAACTTTGTGATTTCTTTCTTAATCTTATTGTTAATATAGTCATTATTTAATAACATGTTATTCATTCTCCATAAATGTGAATGTTTCAGGGGGCGGGTTTCTTGAGATTGGTTTCTAGTTTAAAGCCATTGTGATCTGAGAAGATGCTTAATATAATTTCAGCTTTCTTGAATTTATTGAGGCTTGTTTCGTCTCCTACATGTCTATCATTGATAATGTTCCATGTGCATTTGAAAAGAATGTGTATTTTGCTTCTTCGAGGTCAAAAGTTCTGTCAATTAACTTCTTTTGATCTGGAGTATTGTTCAATGCCACAATATCCTTGGTTTTTCTTTACTTGGAAGATCTGTTCATTATTGATAATGGGACATTAAAATCTTCTACTACAAGTGTGTTACTGTCAACATTCTTCTTTAAGTCCTCTAAGATTTTCTTTATATATTTGGATGTGCCTCTGTTGGGTGCATATATGTTTACAGGGGTTATATCTTCTTGATGAATTATTCCCTTAAGTATTATAAAATGTCCTTCTTTGTCTCTTTCTATGGCTTTTGTTGTGAAATCTATGATGTCTGATATAAGTATTGCTACTCCAGCTTTTTCCCCATGTCCATTTGCTTGAAATAATTTTTTCCATCTCTCACTTTTAGCCTGTGTTGATCTTTTGTTCTCAGGTGGGTCTCTTGTAGACAGTGTATATGTGGGTCATATTTTCTTACCCATTCAACAATCCTGTGTCTTTTGATTGGTTAATTTAATTCATTTACATTTGAGATTATTACTCACAGGTACTTCATCATTGTCATTTTACCTCTTTGTACCTGTGTTCCTCTCTGTCTCTCTCTCTGTTTCTTCATCTTCTTAAAGCAGAACCTTTAGCATCTCTTGCCACACTGGTTTGGTGGAGGTTTATTCTTTTAGCCTTCTTTTATCTGGGAAACTCCTTGTTTCTCCTTCCATTTTGAATGAGCATCTTGCTAGGTAGAGTAGTCTTGGTTGTAGGCGTTTGTTCCTTTGTTTTTCATTGCTTGGAATATTGTCTGCCATTCCTTCTGGCTTGTAGTGTTTCTGTTGAAAAATCAGTTAACCTCATTAGAGCCCCCATGTATGTTGTTAGCTGTTCCTCTTGCTGCCTTTAGGAACCTCTCCTTGTCTTTGAAATTTGCCATTTTAATTATGATGTGTCTTGGAGTGGACCTCTTTAAATTCATATTTATGAGGACCCTCTGTGCTTCCTGAACTTGTGTGACCTTTTTCTCTCATCAGGTTAAGTTTTCTGTCATTACTTTTTCAAACAGGTTTTCTATCCCTTGCTCCTCTTCTTCTCCTTCTGATATCCCTGTGATATGGATATTATTAGGTCTCATGTTGTCTTACAACTTTCTTAAAACATCTTCATTTTTTTTTCAGTCTTTTTTCATTTTGTTCCACTATCTGGTAATTATTTTTTCTACATTGACCTCCAGCTTACTGATCCAACCCTCTACTTCAGATAGCCTACTATGATTCCTTCTACTGTGTTCTTCAATTGAAAAGTTATATCCTTCTTGGCCAGCCGGATCCAGCAATACGGTAAAAAGATCATATACCACAATCAAGTGGGTTTCATCCCAGGGATGCAAAGATGGTTCAATATTAACAGATGAATAAATGTAATACATCACATAAACAAGCTGAAAGACAAAAAACATATGATCATATCAAAGGTGCCAGAAAAGCATTTGATAAAGTACAGCTCCCTTTTATGATAAAAACCCTCAGCAAGATGGGAATAGAGAGAATATACCTCAACATAATAAAGGCCATATACAAGAAACCTGAAGCTAACATCATACTCAGTAGGCAAAATCTGAAAGCCTTTCCTTAAGATCAGGAACAAGGCAAGGGTGTCCACTCTCTCTACTCCTATTCAACATAGTCTTGGAAGTTCTAGCCATAGCTATCAGAGAAGAAAAAGGTATCTAAACTGGAAAGGAGGAAGTAAAACTGTCATTATTTGCAGATGACAGGATAGTGTACATACAAAACGTGATTGACTCCACCAAAAACCTACTCAACCTAATAAGAAAATTTAGTAAAATAGCTGGATATAAAGTCAATATTCAGAAATCAAAAGCATTGATTTGGTATACATTATTGGTGTGTTTGCATACCAATAATGAAACATCAGAGATAGAAGCTAGAAAACAAATCCCATTTACCATAGCAACAAGAAAAATAAAGTACATAGGAATAAACTTAACCAAGGAGGTAAGAGACCTGTACTCAGAAAACTACAGAACATTAAAGAAAGAAATTAAAGAAGATCCAAATAAATGGAAGCATATACCATGTTCATGGATGAAAAGAATTAACATCATTAAAATGTTCATACTACCTAAAGCAATCTTTAGATTCAGTGCAATCCCAATTAAATTACCAATGACATATTTCACAGATATAGAAAAAATACTTCAAAAATTTATATGGAACCAAAAATGCCCACGAATATCCACAGCAATCTTGTGAAAGAAGAACAAGGTAGGAGGAATCAAAATACTGGATATCAAACTATACTACAAGGCTACTATAGTCAAAACAGTCTGGTACTGACATAAGATTAGACATATAGATCAATGGAACAGAATAGAGAGGCCAGAAATAAACCCAGGACTCTATGGTCAATTAATATTTGACAAAGGGAAAGGGAACATAAAATGGAGTAAAAACAGTCTCTTCAACAAGTGCTGCTGGGAGAACTGGACAGCAACATGCAAAAAAATAAAACTAGTTCACCAACTTACACCATACACCAGAATAATCTCAAGATAGATAAAGGACTTAAACATAAGCAATGTCACCATAAAGGTCCTGGAGGAAAATATAGGCAGTAAAATTATAGATATCCTATGCTGAAATATGTTTACTGATACTTCTCCAAGGGTAAAAGAAATAAAAGAACAAATAAACAAATGAGACTATGTCAAACTGAAATGTTTCTGTTCAGCTAAAGAAAACACCAGCAAAATTCAAAGGGAACCAACTGTATGGGAAAACATAATTGCCAATGATACCTCAGACAAGGGTTCAATATCCAAAATATATAAAGAACTTACACAACTCAACACCAGGGAGACATACAGCCTAATAAAAAATGGGCAAAGGACCTGAACAGACTACTTACTAAGGAAAATATACAAAGGGCCCAGAGGCATATGAAAGAATGCTCAACATCACTAGCCATCAGAGAGATGCAAATTAAAACTACAATAAGATACCACCTCACACCTGTCAGAATGGCAATCATCAACAAATCAACAAACAAGTGTTGTTTGATTTGTTGCGAGTATGTGGGAAAAAGGGAACCCTAGTGCACTGTTGGTAGGAATGCAGACTGGTGCAGCCACTATGGAAAACAGTATGGAGTTTCCTTAAAAAACTCAAAATGGAACTGCCTTTTGACCCATCAATTCCACTACTAGGATTATACCCAAAGAACCCTGAAATGCAAATTCATAAGAACGTATGTACCCCTATGTTGATAGCAGCGCTATTTACAATAGCCAAGTGCTGGAAACAGCCTAAGTGCCCATCAGTGGATGAATAGATCAAAAAACTTGGGTACATTTACACAATGGAATACTACACAGCAGAAAGAAGAAAGGAACTCCTGCCCTTTGCAACAACATGGATGGAACTGGAAAGTATTATGCTTAGTGAAATAAGCCAGTCAGTGAAAGACAAATACCATATGATCTCACCCATTTTAGGACGCTAATGAACAAAACAAACAAGCCCAACAGAAACAGATACATCAATACAATGAATAGACCTTCAGTGGGGAAGGGGAGGGAAAGGGGGAAGGAGTAGGCAAAAAAAAGGAGCAGTTTAGTCAAGGAACTAGCATGGAAGAACCATGGGCATGGACAATACGTGGGATTGACTTTGGAGGGGAGTGGGTGGGTAGGGAAAGGGACAGAGGGGAGGAAAAGGAGGATGAATATAACAACAATAGCAAAATTTAAAAAAAAGAAAAATTATATTCTTCATTTTCTCCTGGTTCTTATTGATAGGTTCTGTGTCCTTTTTAATGCTGCTCTAGTTCTCAGTAAGTTCCTTGTAGCTTCCCTGGAGTTCTTTGTAGTTTTCTTTGAGCTCACCAAACTCATTGAGCCTCTTTATGATTATAGAATTCCATGTCTGATAATTGCTTGCCTCTATTTCATTTATCACTCTTTCTGGGGATTCCTCCTTTCCATGGGAGTGGTTTCTTTCTCCCCATCTTTAGGTGACTTTTCTTGTTTGTTTCTGCTTCTTAGATGGATCTGGTTTGACTTCCTGTTTTAGTGTGTGACCTTCTACGGTTGGAAACCTGTGGGTTCAGTGGTACAGTCCACTGATCCCCTAAACTTTATGCTCTTGGGATGCCTTTTATTTGGGCTGTCTGTTGTACTTGGGTTTTTGTTGTGCTGCTCTTTGGTGGGTCCTTCCCTCCTATAGCTGACTGAATCACTCTGCCCACCACATCTTGTGTACTGTGTCTTTACTTCCTGGATCCGCCCATCATTATGTCAGATTGTGCCCCAGTCTGGGCCTTGGCAGCTTGTTTGAGACCAGCCGAGATCCCCTGTTTTTGTTTGTCTCCTTCATTTGTTAATCCAGTGGATCTGTGGTCAGTTATTGGGCTTAAGCACCACTGGGCAAGGCAGATTAATTTCTGTCAGCTGGGCTATTTCTTCTCCTCAGGCTGATACCACTTAGAAAAGAGTAGTCTGCCAGTCACATTGTGATGAAGTGGCCTCTTCTGTCCGTGGTTATAGGCTTTGCTCCAGCTAGTGCTATCTTGGGTATTTCGGTGATTTCTCCACAATTACATTGTAATTCCAGATTGTTCCTGGGAGGAGATTGTTGCTGCTCCACTTACTCCTCTACCATCTTGGATTCTGAGTAGAATGATTTTGAATGACCCACTTAGTATCACATTTTCATACAATCATTATTATTACTCATACTTTATTTTTGAAGTTTTTTCTTCATATTGTAAAGAAGTTGACATTACCCTTTTTCAACTTTTGAATGTGTTTATTTTGATGCAAAAGATATTATGAGAGCATAGCATCATTTTTTAATAAATCCTTGTAAATGGTTCCATTCCCTATTTTCAGAATTTTCTTACCCTTGCTTTCCCAATGAATTCTAATTACCTGTTAATCATTAGCTCTTTGTTCATGTAAATAAGCCCTTTAATCTCAGTTTTCCAGCTTTTTTTTTTTTTTTTTTTTTTTTGCTTGTGTGCTCTCCAAAACAGCTCTTGATAGCCCTTGTGATTTTCCCATGTTCTGTGACTATGTTTTCTTCTCAGTCCTTTCTTACTACTGGTAATCCTACTAATTGACATCACATCTTTTATATTTCTTGCTATTCTTCCTGTTCATAATCTGACTTATTGTGAAAGGTAAAACAGTATCAGAGCCCATGAAATTACAGATCTAATGCTTATTGTTTTTTAATGAGTATTCAGAGAGATCTAGAAATCAGAACCTTACTGAAAGGAAGCTAAAGAAATATACAATATATTATTCTCTCCCTTTAAAAGTTTATTGATGAATAATTCACATGCCGTAAAATTTACCCATTTATAATATAAAGTTCAACAGTTTTTATTACATTTACAGTGTTCTGCAGTCATAACCATAATCTTAGAACATTTTTGTGACCTCATAAAGAAAACCCATATGAGTTGACTACCAACTACTCCTTCCACCAGCTGTGATAATTTCTAATCTTTCTGTCTCTATGGATTTGCATCCTTTATTATCCAGTCTTAATGCCACTTACCCTATGTAATCTCTCCTGATTTCCTCCATGGAATTAGTCTCTTCTTCAGTATGGTAGAATGAAATAAACAGAAATTTTGGAAGCAGAAAGCCTTGGGTATGATTCTGAGCTCTTCCACCTACAAGCTGTATTTCCTTAATGACAGGTAGGTAGGTAGATAGATGGATAGATGGACAATCTTAACTCTTCATTTTCACAACACCTTGGATGGTTGTCTTGCAAATTAAATGAGATAACATTTATAAAATGTGTGGTGATACCAAGTAGATACTCTTAACAGTGTTTTTAAATAACATTTATAACTATTTGTATTGCAGTTAGTTGTAAATATGTCAGTCTTTACTATAAGGTTGTAAACTCCTTCCAGGTAAGGATTATGTGTAGCAGTAATTGTAGTAGTTATTATTGCATCTTTTGCAAATACTGTGCCTATTATATATGAGGTCCCTAATTATATATCAGTTAATGTCCCTAAACATATTCAGCCTTTTTTTTTTTTTTTTTTTTGGTATTATGACAGTTGACAATGTATTGTGTTTGTGTATGATTTCTCCTTTCTAGATGACTTAAAATGGATCCTTTTTTCTATCCTTTATTTTTTCAGCTTTTATCATTTTATTAGTCAAGTGTCAGTTTATAGCTAGCTGCCAAAATATTAAAAGTTTTGAAGTAGAATCAGACCTGTAGATAATTTGAAAGCAGTATGTTCATGTTCTTAAATACTCTGTAATACCAACCCATACCATTTGATCCATGTTTGCATCTACATATAATATACCTTAAATATGTATCCTAAATGAGCTTGTTGATAATATGAAATACCAATGAAAGTTCCCATTTTGTGTATACAAGGCCTGTCCAGAAGGTATCCAGCCATGTTGTAAGAAAAATAGAGACATTTATTGAAGAATATAAGAGATGCAAGAAACATTGCACATAGGACAATGATGTCTCAGTCCCCTTCAAAGTAGGCACCTTGGGACATCACACAGTTCTCCCAATTGCCATCATATTTCCCTAAATCAATGGGCTGACATGTCTTCCCTTTCAAAGGTGATTTTAGTTATGGGAAAAGGCAGAAATCACAGGGCACCCAATCTGGGCTGTAAGTGGGGGCAAATCACCTGGGTGGTTTGATGTTCCTCCAAAAAGAGACATCATTCATGAGCAGGCATATTGTCATGATGAAGCTGCCAATCACTAGTTGCTCATAGCTGCAGTCTTCAGAATCATCTAAATAGTTTCCATGGAGGAATGTTCAAGCTTAACACAAAATTTGAAGAAGATTCATTGGTCTATTTGTTCAGTCATTTTGAATACGACAGCAACACAGTAAACATGCTCACTGTAGTGTCTACCTCCTCCACTGACTACTAACTACAGCGAAGTCATTGTTCACACATGCACATTCCAGTCCACTCTCCTTGGCTGCCAGGTTACATCGATATCACACAAACCATTCTCATTATATTAACAATGGCTAATTTTCAGAACGGACCTCGTATATATAAAACCAGTGATGGACATGAAGGAAAAATAGTCAAAATGAATGACAACAGCCTACTAATATGAGTACAGACAACTATGAAAGTAAAATTTCATAACAGAATGAAGATAGCAAGACCAGATTTATAGCCAGACATGGTATGTGCATCCATAGTTCTAATGTTGCATCTCAACCTGGCCTTGGTGAGTTTTCAGCATCTGTTATCCATCAAGATAAAGAATGACTTCAAAGTGGCCCTATCTAAAGTCATGGTATTTTTGGCTGTTCTTTATTTCCCTTCCTTGGAAACTTTTGTTTCTAAAAGAAGCTGGAGCCCTCTAATGGTCTGCATCTCCACCCTCCTGGCCTGCAGCTGAGATCTGGAGCAGTACTGTGGTCAGACTAGAACTTTCCTATTAGCCACATTGCAACTCTGGGGTGTGATCTTCTGAGATGACAACACAGAAAAGAGCCATAGGAGGCTGAGCACACAGCCTGGCAAAGTCTGCAGAGGCAGCCACATGCAAGCACAGAACACCACATACCTCTAGCCAAAGAAATTCTAACAGGGTGAGATCAGTGTGAGACCTGACTTGCGTTCTTGCTGTAGCTATGCTACCACACCTTGCTGTCCCTTTTCTCCATTTTTGCCTTCTCAAGTGGTCTATTCTGCCTGGTCTTCTAGTTGCCACTAGACCCATAGCACTTGGGGCATCCAGCTGGCAGTCTTGGCAGGCTCACCCTTGTGCTTATTTCTTGGCTCTGTTGTTCTAATTAGCTTGAGCCAAATCAGCCCTATGCCTCACAGAAAGTTTGAACAAATGGAACCTCCAAAACAACTCTTAAAAGAGCACGCTTCTTTGTAAGAAAGAGATACAGTGATAGATGAACAGGTACACTTGTTTCTTCTAGACCAGTTATCCTGGCAGTGGTATTATAAATGTCCTGAACCATCACATTTATTCACACAGATAGAAAAAGAGAGTAAAAGATACATGAGCATCTTGACAACCACTTGATTGATTATATAGTAAGAATAATGGCCAGGTATTTCACATTGTACTGGTACTTGTCAGTGCCTTCAAAACAAACCCATGCATTGTTTTAAATTTCACTTTTCCCATTGAATACACTGAGTTCAAGGACTGTGACACACCTGATTTTGGTACTGGATCATGACTATAGATACTCTTAACAATTATGTGTAGATGGGGGAATTAGTGGTCATGTGAGTAGCTAGCTGAGCAGGTGATGTGAAGTTGTGTATTCTTTAGGACAATGGAGATGTTCCACACATTCTGTCATGTCTCTAAGGAGACTGACTAACAGACTAGTGAAAGAGGAATTGCCAGGATTACTTTGCTGTAGGAGAGAAGTGAAATCTAATCCTCACCAATCTCATACAAAATGAGATGCTTGAAGTCCTTGCAGAATCTTCAGTCAATGTAAACAAGCGAGGAAGAGGGACAAGAGTAGGGACACTTAGGGAGGTGCCCAAAGAATAATAAGAGCAGCTCTTGAGTGAGGGTGTTAAAAAAGAATGAATCTAATTGATAATGATTTAAGTATATTAAAGCATTTGTTACAATTAATGTAGAACTAAGAGAGGTCAAGAAAGAGTTCAGCAATGAATAGAGCATTGAACATTAAATGTAACAACATATTGTTGACTAGCAATTTTATAGCAAAAGCTAATGCAAGTGCAAGCAGACAACAATGTTTGGACTTGAAAACAGTTTCTTTGTGACTGGTCAACAATGTGTTAATTACCTGAGAAGGAAGGAACCCATGATTTGAAGAAAAAAAAAAAAAAAAAAACTGAGTCATCCAGGGGAAACTGGCAGTGAGAGGTTTTTCAGGTACATAATAGCTGTATTGCACAGCTGCTTCAAGAGGCCCTCAGCTGTGTTCTGGTGGACATTTTACTTACCATAGCCCATAAGAGAGTTCTTCCTCTTGTCTCTCTTGTGGATCTGAGTACAGGTGTCAGAAGCTCCTGCAGGAGAAAACAAGAAGAGAGGACCAGACTGTATTGGAACTGGGAAGAAGAGTAAAATAAACATCAAAATGTCTTGTATATCTTACAACTTAAATAGATTTGGAAAATTTAGGGGTGGCTTATTCAGCCCTGCGCCACGAGTCTTTGCACACAGATAAATTATAATAGAACACTTACTATCCAAGAAAACCACAGACATTGAATACAGAGAATCTGAGGGTCTTTGAAGGTCTCTCTTCTCAAGAGCTATAGAAAAGTGGAAAACTACAATGACAGTAAGGACAGTAAATCTTAACTTTAAAACTTAATGTAAGTAATTTCACTTTTTATTCTGCATCACCTTTCTCACAGAAAAGAGTAAGATGAGATTTCCTAAAATGATGTACTGTGTACAACAGTTAATATATATTTGGGAACAAGTGTCATTCATCATGGTGGACTACCTGGCAATTTGCCTTGATGTTTAAATTTTAAATTTTTTTCAGGTGCTTCCCAAAGAAGAGTATCTGGTGTCTGTTTTGGGGGGGCTGGGTGGAAATCAATGGCTAGTACAGTCTGAGTTGAGATGCAGCAATAAAGCCCCTCCCTCAGGGCTCTCTTGACTTTCTGTCCCTGAGGTAACTGTGAATTACCTATCTCCTCTGCTTGGAGAGCCTATGCTCAGTTCACATTTAGTAAAATCAACACAAAGGATATATTTGCATATTAACATAGGTGGCTTCTTAAGTATGACTACTTAAAAGTTTACATAAGAAGAGACTGTTTCCAGTCTCTGGGGAAGGACTGTATGCTGTGGGACAAGTTCTCTGATTGCCTGTTAGAACATGTGAATTTTTTTTTTTTTTTCTTCTTTCAATTTTTATTGTTGTTGTATTACATCCATCCCTTTTTTTTTTTCTCCCCTCTGTCCCCCTCCCCACCCACCCTTTCCCCCCAAAGTCAATCCCACCTGTTGTCCATGTCCATGGTTCCTTTATACTAGGTTCTTGTCTAAGCTGCTCCCCTTCTTTGCCTCTGCCTCCCCCCTCCCCCAGAACATGTGAATTTGATGTGCACACATTAGCTTTTTTTTTTTTTTTTGAGGTGAAATTCACATAATAAAATTAACCATTTTGAAACATTCACATTGTTGGAGGATCTTGCCTTTAATTTGTAAAAAACACAACATCTGTGAAGTATAATAAAGTGAAGTACAATAAAGCACAAGGTGCACCTCATATTCAGCTTTGTATTAATACATGTTTTGGGACTTCAGTGTCTTAATAAAAATTCATAGAATCATGGATTCTTATTGTTGGATGGGCCCTTAAACACTGGTTGCAAATTATTTGCTGATTTAGTCTCAGCTGCAGCAAGTTTGAACTTCTCTGATGGCAGGCATACTGCTCTGCCGCATCCCATTTGTTATGTGCAATTCTCACTCCAGGAAAGTTCTCTCCTATCTTGAACCTAAATCAATGTTCTTGGATCTCTGACCCTTGAAACTGATGCTTCCTCCTGGGATCATGCATAATTGATCTGTATGTTTTAATGCATATGTCATGCATGCATAGTTACGCTCTGAAATATGTATATTACATACATTATATGTAGCTCTCATTATATCCTAGTTGTTCTCATTAATTAAAGCCTCTGAAGTTCTGGGTCATGGTAATCTTATTTTTACCATTTAAAAAAAAAAACACTTCAGAAAATTTTCTACAGCAGATTACCATTTTATAAGCCCACCAGCTATGTATGATGGTTCCAATTTCTACACATCTTCATCAACAGTTGTTATTTTCTTTTTCAATAGGCTAATGGATGTAAAGAGGTATTTTCACTTTTTCCTTTCTAATTTATTTGTCATTTATTTATTTTTCTTATTGCTTTGGGTAGAATTTCCAGTGCATTGTTGATTGGAAGTAGCAAATATAGGCATCGTTGTCTTGTTCCTGACCTTACAAGGAAATTTTCAGTCTTTTACCATTGAGTAGAATGTTAGTTGTAGGTTTTCCTAAATGCCCTACATCAGATTGAGAATGTTCACATCTTTTTCTAGTTTGTTGAGTGTTTTTAACATGAAAAGATATTAGATTTTGTCAAATGCTTTTTTCGCATAGCCTAATTTAGCATTTTTTTGTGTTATACATTATATGGTTAGGACATAGTTACAAACATGATAATTTTTAGTAGAGATTGTGTTATAACCAAATTAAGATAATTGTTTTGATAACACTGACCTCTTCACAGGTAGTATGAGTACGTTATAATAACAAAATGATTCTATTTCCTTTTTCCTATCCCTTATATCATTTATGTCATTCCTTTCACTTGTATATAAGTATACATAAGCACACATTTACATGTGTAAGATATACACATAAGCAGACAACCTAGTGCATTGTTGCTATTTCATTTTGAACAAATTATCTATTAGATCAATTAAGAATTAAAATCAAAGTCTTTGAGCCCTGGCTGGTAGCACAGTGGACAAGATGCCGGCCTGCAAACCCAAAGGTCGCAGATTTGATTCCCCAGCCAGGGCACATAACAAGGTTGCCAACCAGGTCTCCAGTCAGGTCTGTGGCTGGAGGCAGGTGAAAAGCAACCACACATTAATGTCTCCCTCTCTGTTTCTCTCCCTTCCCCTCTTTCTAAAAATAATGAAATAAAATCTTAAAATAAAAAAAAAATAAAATAAAATAAAAGTCTTATTTTACCTTCATTTCCGTGCTTTTCATTTCTTTATGTTGATTTGAGTTTCTGACCTATGTTCCTTCTCTCTAACAGAACTTCCTTTACTATTTCTTGCAAAGCAGTTCTGCTGGTAACAAATTCCCCAAATTTTTGTTTGTCAGAGAAAGTCTTCATTTCTTCTTCACCTTTAAAGGGTCATTTCACCAAGTACAGACTACCAGGTTGGTGGGTTTTTCCTCTCAACACTTGAAATATTTCTGAGAAGTCAAATGTACAGTAATGCATAGCTGTGTTCCTTTATAGCAGGGGTGTCAAACTCATTTTATCCTGGGGCCACATCACCCTTGTGGTTGCCTTCAAATAGCCGAATGTGATTTTAGGACTGTGTAAATGTAACTACTCCTTAACAGTTAAGTGAGCTGGGTAAAAACAAGGTGCCCGGCTGATAAAACAAGGTGGGGGGCCGTGCATGCGCCTTGTGTTTGCCTGTGCTTTATAGCTAAGGTGTTTTTCACCACTTTGGCTTCCTTCAGTATTTTTTTCTGTATCTTTTGTGTGTGTGTGTGTGTGTGTGTGTGTGTGAAAATAATATAAATAGGTATAGGGTTTTTTTGTTTGTTTGTTTGGGTGGCTGGCCTTCTTATTCTGCTTAGTGTTCTCTGAATTTCCTGATCTGTGGTTTCATGCCTAACATTAATTAATAAAGATGGAGATGAGAAGACTCCAGCTGAATTTAGAGATGGAGGTGATGACAAGCTACCCTGCACAGGACAGGAGTCCCAGGGAGTGGTGATGGTGACATAAATTACCACCTATACTATACGAGTCAGTATCTCAAGCACTGGGTGTCAGCACTGCATGTCCAAGGCAACCCTTTCATGTAGCAGAATAGCTCACTGAATAACACTTCCAACCTATTTAATAGCATGAAAAAAAATGCCAGAGCAAATCTCTCAATTTTCATTTGATGCTGCAAGTAATCTCATATATTAAAAGGCTGAGTTAGGCCAAAAGTCATGATACTATGAAATAACCCAGGTGCTGTGTTCATTTTACTCTCAGCCATGTTCATTTAGCTATATCTGATACAAGATGGAGTAGAGATACAGTTGTGGGCACCAGGACACAGGCTCTTTATGCTGCCAGGAACTGTGATCTGAGGCAGACTAAAGATTCTCTGAGCTTCAGACCATTCTTCGGTGAGATGAAAAGATGGGAGAAAATCACCACAGTCCCTTCTAGCACTAACTAAAAGTCCAGACTTTCTTGTAGCTGTGTAAAGAATTTAAATAGTGATCATTTCTTTTTCTTTTTTTTAAAGATTTTATTTATTTATTTTTGAGGGGAGGGGAAGGAAGGGAGAAAGGGAGAGAAACATCAATGTGTGGCTGCCTCTTGAGCACGCCCAACTGGGAATTTGGCCCATGACCCAGACATGGACTGTGACTGGGAATTGAACCAGAGACCCCTTGGTTCAAAGGCCAACACTTAATCCACTGAGCCTCACCAGCCAGGGCTAGTGATCATTTCTTTATCAAAAGATTGCTTCCATCCTAGAAAGTAAGTCATTTAATAAGGAATTATTACATTTACTTAATAACTTAAAATATTTTAATGTATTACTTTATCTTAGATATGATATATTTTACAACAGAAACTTAAGTACCCAAAGTGTGTGCACGTCTGTGTGTGTGTGCACATAAGTGCTTAAGAAATTGCTGAAAGTATTTTAGCTCTGCTTTTGAACATTTTCTCTGCTCCCTATTTGTTAGAGAACTAAATCCAAGATTGTCTGGAAAATTGGCTTTGTGCACAACTGGACCATGTGATTCCTGCCCTCCTCCCACCTCAGTGCTCAGTGAGTCCCTGTACACACTGTTCAGTAAACAACTTAAGAGAACCAGGGCCTCCAGTTCATTCACAGAGTATTTGGAAAGGGCTGTCTTTATGTGGCTTTGACTTACTGACTGAAGTGGAATGGAGAGTTATCGTTTGTGTTTTCATTAGTTCTTTTTATAGCACTGAACCAGCTATAGCTGGTTAACATTAGCCTGGGCCACCTATTAGTGTGCAGGTCTCTTAGGCAGGATAAAGGGCTTTGATGGAAACAGATTTTGTTACTCATGATATCTCTGACTGTGTTTACTTGAACTCAGTCTGTTAGGGGATATGATTTAGGATGGCTCTGTTAAAGTACAGGAATTCCCTGGGTGCCCTTCAGGTCCATCGTTGAAAAAAACAAACAAGGGACTCAAAAATATGGATAGCTTTCCCTGTTGAATTAGCCATCCTTCCCAGATCATGCTTCCTTGGATGACTCTTTTTAAAGAGAGCTATGATATTTTCCCATCTTTGTTTTTAAAATTTGGAGGAGAAAGTTGTTTTAGCCACAGCAAGGAATTATATGGCAATGATTTTCAACCGGTGCAATGCAAGAATTTTTAAAACATGCAGCACATGACTCTTTAATTAAGAAACTGACCTTTCTCCCCTTGTCAAATAAGAAAATGACAACAGCCTACACAATAATAGTTATCCAGTGTGAATGAATCAAAGTTATACCTATTTTTTGTCAGATCTGGGAAAAAATGGAATATATTTCTTGGCGTGGCACAGAATTTTAGTAATTGATGTGTGTCATGGGATGAAAAAGGTGAAAATCACTGTCACAGGGAATAGAAAATAATTTTCCCAATCATTTATTATGGATAACTTAAACAGAACTATTGATATTGCTATAAGTTGAACTCTGAAGGTAAATTTTAACTTTTTAAGAATCATTACTAGCTAGATAGAAGTGAATGTATGTAATAGAGAAAATGGAAATGGGAAATAAAAAACATTTCAATTCATGGTTAGGGCTGTGTGTTTCCTTTTGTACCTCATCAGGATCCACTTAACATCCACTGGTTCATTTGTACTGTTTGTTTGTTTGTTTTGATAAGCTAATGTTTAGAATTTATTTGTTCAGAATATGTAAAAAAAGAAAAAAGGAATGAGGAGTTGAAGAATCTTTGACTTTTCAGAGTTCACAATTCAAATATTCAGAGTCAACATACAGTTTTCAGTTATAATTGTAGTTTATTTTCTAAAAGGCCAGTGAAATTCAGCTCCTTGATTTATGTGAAATTTACACATGACAAACCAAGTTTTTCTAATTACAGGGTCCAGAATTCAGCCATTACCCTGGGATGATCTGACAAAACTGAAGGGCCAAACTATTTTATTGTTTTAGATTAGTTAAGTGATGATAACTATGAGCATTTACAGTATTATTTTTAAATTGGCCCTGTGGGGTTTTAAGACAGAACTGAATGTACTGCCAGATATTTTTGCAGGAGTCACAGATGTAAAAGAGAATTTTACACACACACACACCCTTGACAGCACCCAAATGGAACATATTTGAGTTAAACTCTTTGGAATGGACTATTTTTTTAATGGTGCAGGGGTAGGGAACATTTTTTTTCACAAGTTTTTTCGTTACGTATTATAAAATATTTATATTTAATTCAATTGAGACAGGCCCTTTACTGTGAGTGACTCTAGTGAGAATGAAATATCAGATTAAACAACCATCCCATCTTTTTCAAACAAACAGCAAATTTTTGCCTACTCTGAAATTTGAGAGTTAACACGTGGTACCCAGGCATGAACGAGGCTTGGCAAAACTCAAAATACAAGCAATATTGCTCAACATTACACTGTTTCACTGTTTGTGTTCACAGCTCATCTTGTGCATGAAATAACGTGACCATTTAAATGGCAGTCTAACCCATTAATATTTTTAGTGTCATTGTAAATGATAAAAGCAATATGGTGACATCTATAGAAAGTTTCAATTTTGTACAAATCAAAAAATTATTCTATTTCCACTTCATATATAATTATTTTATATACTATCCTCTTGGGTTTTTTAGTATTATTCTTTTTTTTTTTAGGATTTTATTTATTATTTTTAGAGAGAGGGGAAGGGAGAGAGGCAGAGAGGGAGAGAGACATCATGTATGGTTGCCTTTCACCTGCCTCCAGCTACGGACCTGGCTGGAGACCTGGTTTGCAACCTGGTTCTGTGCTCTGGCTGGGAATCGAACTAGCAACCTTTGGGTTTGCAGGCCAGTGCCTTATCCACTGTGCCACCAGCCAGGGCTTAATATTATTCTTTTAAGTTGAAATCATGAAAGATTTTTTTTCTTAGCCCAAAGAATGACTCCAAACTATAATAATCTTTACTCCCTGTGTACAAAGTTTCAATTTGACTTACAGAAAAACAAGGGGACTTGGTTGGGAACATACAATATGCCAGGATTTGGTGTTTTTGTTTGTTTGAGAAATTAATGAATTAAAGCTTCCATGCAGTACCTGCTGGTGGCACTCTGCACAGCAGTAATGGAAAAGGCCAGTACCTCAAAAAAGTGGTTGTGAGTTTTCCCCTTGCCTAAGCAGTCTGCTGAAATGGCAGAAGACTCATCTCAGACCAGCTAGAACTCGAAACCAAATTTGTCTGACTCTTGAGTATTTAAAGCTAACAAAACACAAGGCAACTTGCATTGATAATATGTTAGCAACCAAGTTATTTCACGTTCTGTAGCTCAGCAGAACAGTGACCATTTAGAACCACTGGTCATAATATAAGAATGGTTAGTCTCATTCACTAATGGAAACTTGCACTGATAAAGATAGTAGAACGGATATGAGTAATATTTTCCATTTGAAGTGTGAGCAATTAACCGTCAGCTTCACCTGTCAAGGGCCCAGCTGTCAAAACAGGTGTCTATAATCAGGTGTTTGGGAAAAGTAACATTAATAACATTAGATCTTGATGTTAGAAACACGTTTTTTACCAAAGAGCCACCTATTCAGTAATCAGAAAATTGCTCAGACTCTTTGATAAAGGTAAACATTAAGTGAAACAGATAACAGAACCAACAGAGAGGGCCATGTGAATGAGAAGAATGTGACTACCTATTGTTAGACATCTGTGCCATGCTACCTAAAGTTACATAAGATGATGTAGATAGGTTTTTCTTTTCCCTTTTAAGACAAGACACAGAAGTGGTTTTAAAAAATAAAAACAGGTATGAGTATGTCAACAAGTAGATCTCAAACATGAAGTAAGGAAGAAAAGTGAAAATGAGCAAGAAGGAAGGTCACTTTTAGTCCGACATCACTGTAGAACTATTTTCATATATTGTTTGATTTAATCTTTATTATATTTTTCCCTTACCATTTAATTCTCTTATACTCCCCTCCCCCCAGCAGTCACCACACTGTTGTCGATGTCCATGAGTCCTTTTTCATTTTTGCTCAATCCCACCACCCTCCTAACTTCCCCCCACCCCTTAGCTATCATCCTGCTTTCTTTACATTAGTCTGCCTCTATTTTGCTTGTTAGTTCACTTTGTTCATTGGATTCCACATATGAGTGAAATCATATAGTATCTGTCTTTCTCTAACTGGCTTACTTAGCATAATGTTCTCCAGGTCCATTCAAACTGTCGCAAAGGGTAAAAGTTTCTTCTTTTTTACGGCTGAGTGGTGTCCTGTTGTATAAATGTACCATGGCTGTATTACCCATTTATCTACTGATGGACACTTGGGCTGCTTCCATGTGTTGGTGATTGTAAATAATGCTGCAATGAACATAGGGGTGCTTATGCTCTCTCCAATTAGAGTTTTGGGATCCCAGAAGTGAGGTTGCTGGGTCAAAGGCAATTCGGTTTTTAATTTTTTGAGGTATCTCCATACTGCTTTCCACAGTGCTGCGTGCACCAGTCTGCATTCCCACCAACAATGCAAAAGGGTTCCCCTTTCTCCACATCCTTACCAGCACTTGTTTCTTTGATTTATTGATAATATCCATTCTGAAGGTGTAAGATGGTATCTCGTTGCAGTTTTCATTTGCATTTCTCTGATGATTAGTAACATTGAACACCTTTTCATATATCTATTGGCCATCTATATGTCCTCTTTAAAGAAGTGTCTATTCAGGTCCTATGCTCACTTTTTAATTGGATGTTTGCTTTTTCGATGTTGAGTTTTGTAAGTTCTTTATAAATTTTGGATATTAACTCCTTATCAGATGTATCAGTGAATATGTTCTCAAATTCTGTGGGTGTCTTATTTTGTTGACAATTTCCTTTGCAAAAACTTTTTAGTTTGATATTATTCATATATTTTTAAAGTAATGTTTTATTACTTACATCAAAACCAGAACAGAGAAAGCTTATACTTTGGATTGAGTCCATGTATGTCCTTTTATACCTCAGACGAGTGGACACATCTTGACTTTTCTGAGTACTGAATGAAAGCAGGTCATATAATACCAAGGAGTGATTTGTCTGGAAAAGTCTGATCACTGTCCTTTGTGAAGAAGCACCTTCTCATTCTAAATCTCTGTTAGTGTTATAGATGTTTAAACTTGCATTATTACCAAATCAAAGTTACAATGAAAAGTGCCCACATTGCATCTCATTATTTCTTGGGCCTTGTTGGTAGGTAGATTTATGGTGAAAAAACTAGTAATTTATTTTTTAATTATGTTTTTCATTTATGCTGTTACTGTTGTTCCAATATTTTCCTCATTGTCCCCCTCCACCCAGCAACCCCAGTGGGTCATGCATATAAGTTATTTGACTACTCCATTTCCTATACTGTACTTTTATATCCCTATGGCTATTCTGTAACTACCTATTTGTACTTCTTAATCCCCTCATTTCTTCACCCATTTGCCACACCCCTGTCCCTTCTGGCAACCATGAAAACACTCTCCATATCCATGATTCCATATTTGTTCTTCCTGTTTGCTTAGTTTGTTTTTTAGGTTCAATTGTTGATAGATATATATTTATTGCCATTTTATTATTCATAGTTCTGATCTTTTTCTTAAGCCCATTTATCATTTCATATAATAATGGTTTGGTGATAAACTCCTTTAGTTTTTTCTTGTCCAGGAAACTCTGTATCTATCCTTTGACTTTAAGTGATAGCTTTGCTGGGTATAGCAGTCTTGGTTGTAAGTCCCTGCTTTTCATGACATTAAATACTTCTTGCCAATCCCTTCTAGACTGCGAAGTTTCTTTTGAGAAATCAGCTGACAGTCTTATGTGACTGTACATAGATAACTTCTTTTCTTTTGCTGCTTTTAAGAGTCTCTCTTTATCTTTAACCTTTGGAATTTTATTTATGATATGTCTTGGAGTGGGCCTCTTTGCATCCATCTTGTTAGGGACTCTCTGGGCTTCCTGGTCTTACATGTGTATTTCCTTCAACAAATTAAAGAAGTTTCATTATTTTTTCAAATGGATTTCCAATTTCTTGCTCTTTCTTTTCTCCTTCTGGCATCCCTATAATGATTATCTTCAAACACTTGATATGATCCTCATTTTTTTTCTGGACTTTTTTTCTTCTTCTTATTCTGATTGGTTGTTTTTTGCTTTTTTATGTACCAAATCATTGATTTGATTATTGGCTTCATCCACTCTACTGCTGTTTCCCTGTAACTTGTTCTTTATTTTAATTAGTATACCCTTCGCTTCTAACTGGAAGTTAGAATCCTAATGTTGTTAAAGTCCTCACTAAGTTCCTTGAGCATCCTTATCACCAGTGTTTTAAACTCTGCATCTGATAGGTTACTTATCCATTTTGTTTAGTTCTCTTTCTGGAGTTTTGATCAGTTCTTTCATTTAGGCCATGTTTCTTTGTCTTCTTGTTTTGATAGCCTCCTTGTGTTTGTTTCTATGTATTAAGTAGAGCTGCTTTGACCCTGTGTTTTGGTAGTGTAGCCTAATGTAGTATGTATCCTGTAGGGTCCAGTGGCATAGCCTTCTTTATCTCCTAAGCTGGGTATTCAGGATGCACCCTTTGTATGGGCTGAATGTACCCTCCTCTTGTAGTTGAGCCTCAATTGATATTGGCAGGTCAATGGGAGGAATTTACCCAGGGCGGTCAGCTACAAGGATAGGCTCTGACCACTGACTGCCACCCTCCCTACCCTCCATGGAGGATCAGGTGCGCAGGAGCAAGATGGTGATGTCTGATGTGGTCTGTAGTTGTCCATTCTATTCATATGGAAAAGTCACAGTTAACAGTTTCAGTGGACCCTTAAGTTGAGTGGGATGGAGTGTTAGCCAGGTTGATGGTATCTCAGATATGGCACCTACATGCCAGCTCTGTGACTCTGTGGAGGGAGGGTTCAGAAGCAGGTCAGTGGCCTCTGCCTGCCTATCTGTCTTGGAGAAAGCTGTCCCTGAGCCCTTGCCTTGATGCAACACTTTAGTTCCTCCTTGTATACCACTGGCACTTTTCAAGCTTTTACCCCAGTGCTGGATCTCAGAGGGAGTGGGTCTGAGTAAGTCCATGTGTGGCTTTTTTAAGAGGAATTGCTTGGAACTCCAGACGTTTCTTTCACCTACTAAATCCCCAGTGGTTTTTGCAGCCAGAAGTTATGGGGACTTATCTTCCTGCCACTGGAACCCTGGGCTGGAGGGCTGAGTATGGGGCTGGTACTCATTACTACCAAGATATCCCTCCTGAATTTTTATACACCACATGTGGATATGGGAGCAACCCATTCCACTTCTCCACCCCTCCTACCAGTCTAGATGGATATCGTTTCTTTAGTTCTTCGGTTGTCAGACTTCCATTCAGCTCGATATCTGACGGTTCTGAGTAAGTGATAGTTCTGTATTTTAACTGTAATATTTATGTGGTTATGTGAGGAGGCAAGTCATGCTTACCTATCTATAGTAATTTTTTAAGAATTTTATTTATTTTAATTTTAGAGATAGGGGTAGCGTAAGAGAAAGAATAGGAGAGAAACATCAAACCAGCGATGTTTCATTTTATGAGATGGTGCCCAGACAACTGAGTCATGCCTGTCAGGATGGAAATAACAGGAAATTTTATTACTGCCTAACACAAAGCCCACAGGCATATTTTGGTTGTGAATGCTAAAATCCTATTCAGCAAAGTTTTAAACTTTGTGTTATTTTTTGGTGGTTTTTTTTTAATTGAAATTTTTATTGTTATTAATTGTAGAGTCACATGTAGTTGTAAGAAATAAAACTGAGAGATCCCACATATGTCCTTTACCCAGTTTTCCCCAATGGTAGCATTTTGAAAAACTGAAGTACAATATCACAGTCTATTAACATTGACTTGTTCAGATTTTCCCAGTTTTACTTGCCTGTGCATATATTTTGTTTCATGCAATTTTATTACATATATAGGTTCAGGTATGGACCACAGTCAAGATACTGAACAGTTGCAACACCACAGTAATCCTTCCAGCTACCCTTTTATTACCACACCACATTTCCTGCTGCCCCACATCCCTCCAAAAGTACAGAGTGTGTTCAGTCAATTGGCAAAATTTTAGTAAAATAAACAACATCTCACAAAATGTTATATTTTGAAGTTAATTTATTATATGTACATAAACATAGCCATTATTTTTAAATTGTTCAAAAAAATCTCCATTTGCTGCGATAATAGACTCAATTCAACTTCGGGATCTTGAGCTTTAATTAACTTGTCTTTATCCATGGACATCATCATGTTTTCAGTCTTAGTTTGAACAGCCTCTTTATTGGAATGAAGTTGTTTATTAACTTCTCTCTCACAAATGCATACTAATCTAAAGGATTTGCATCTGGTGAACTAGATGGTCAGATTTCCTTTGATCAGAATTCAAGAACATTGACACTGAGACATTCTTGCACCTTTTTGGCATTCTGTGCTGGTGCACCATCTTGTTGGAAAATAAAATGATGTCCATTTACAACTTGCTTCATCCATGGTACAACTACTTCTCTCAAAACATCAATGTTAACATCCTGGATCTTCACTAACGGTTTCCTGGATTCTGCATGCAATATCTGGACTTGTGCGATCCTCGCATTCCTTATGCATTTTCTCTGTTGGTGTGGCAACATCAGGATCAGCATCATACACCTTCTTCACATTGTCAACTGTATGTAAAGGGATGTTATTGAAATGGGCAATTTCCTTAGCAGTTGGCCCTGCACGCAGTACAAAAATTTTGATTGCTCTAACATTGTATTCCTTCGACATGACGGTTACTCTCAGAATTTAATACTTTATATCTGAAACAATGATGTTAAATCATAACCTTAGAAACCTAGTTTTTCAAAATTAATAAGAAGCACATGAAATAAGGAGATGCAAAGTTATTGCCAATTGATCGCGCACACCCTGTATTTCCCACTACCCACCTTACTGCCCAAGCCCCTGGCAACCATTAATCTGTTCTCCATTTCTCTTAATTTTCTCCTTTCAGTGATATTATGTAGAATGTATAACTATACAGCATAACCTTTTAGGATTCTTTTTTACTCAGCATGGTTCCCTGGGGATTCTTCCAAATTGTTGCATGTATCAGTAGTTTTTTCTTTTTTTTTTTCCTGAGAAATAGCAATCCATCACAGGGGTGGAGAAATACCCCTCAGCAGAAGTTTTTTTCTTTTTTATTGCTGATTAGTAGTATTCCATGGAGCTGTTGTCTCTTCTACAACCAGATGTTGAGCACTTCAGCTCCCCGCACTAACTCCAGAGCCTCGGTTAACGATAGGGAGGTGGTCAGGAAGTTGTTGCTATGCCTCCAGCTCTAGCACTGCTCTGTGTGGGCTGCAAACTAAATCAGCAAACTAGATGCCTCATTCCTGCCATTTTGACATAGCAAAGCAACTGGTCAGAACCTGAGTTATTGGTTGATGTTAAGCTTGCTAGAAGTAGCAAAATCAAGCCCTCTGCTTTGACATCACTGCTGCCTTTGATTAACAGGTTCTAAGTCACATCAGGGACTCTAGCTTCAAGGGAACCCTAAGATACGTAGAGCATGCGTCTCAGCCTTTGGAGTTTAGGATGGCCCATAGAAAGAAATTGGAATCCATTATATTCACCAAGTTAGAAAAAATTCAATAGGAAAAGAGAAGTATAGCCTTAGCAGAGTAGCTCTTGGTTAGAGCACCGGCCTGATACACCAAGTTTGCAGGTTTGATCTCCAGTCAGGGCACATACAAGAAACCACCAATGAATTCATAAGTAAGTTAAACAACAAATTGATTTCTCTCCTCCCCTCACTCTGAAATCAAATTAAAAAGAGAAAAGTAAAAATGTATGAAAGAAGTAGAGGATAACAGCAAAGCTTCATAATCCTAAATTTTCATTTTAGAATGTCATTACCTATGGAAGGCAGGATGTAAAAAAATATATTTTTATCTTTTAACTTAATGATCTATGTTTTTAAAAGAATTCAAAATCTCTGGTTACATTACTTGATAATAACCATTAAAACTATAAACTTTCTTGCTATAGACTATAGCTATTGAACTGTGATTTAAAAGCAAAATCTAATTAGATGCTAAAAAGTGGTTATATATCAATTGAGATGCACTTTAAATATCTTTGAAATAAACAAACCTTAGTGAAAGTAGATATTCCATACATTAACAAATTAAATAAAACTAATCAATTTTTACCTTTCCTGTGCTGTTTGCTTCTCCATTGCATAAGCTTGTGTTATTTCTGTGATGTTACAAAATTCATCATAGATTCATTTCTGCTTTACGTTAGAAGCAAGATTCAACTCAACACAAGTGCCTATTCTCAAAGGGCATTTTTAGAACATAATCATTATGAATAGTCATTGATAAGAGTTATTAAATAGTGTTTAAGAATCACAGTACTGAAGATTTAATAGTTCTTGAAACTTTTAGATAAAAAGTGGTGGTTAAACAAGCACAACTGGATGCTGTATGTGGTTGAGACCTTCTGTTCATTATTCAGCCTATTAAGAGGATATGGACAAATTTTCAAGAGAGGGTGAACCAAATGAAGTTTTGGAGCTCTAACACAACGCTGCACAAAAGCCTTTCAGACTGTCTCATCTTTACCCAACCCAGCCCATTTCAGACCTGAGTTAGAAGATAATGAATTCCCAAAATAGTGTCTTGCCCAGTAGTGAACTGAAATGGGATACCTGCCAGCAGGCTGGGCAGAGGGGGAAATGAGCACTTTTAGGAGATCTAACCTGATGTAGCCATGAACTGCTGGGGCCTAAGGGCAATGGCAGATCTGTTTGGCAGTGACAGGCCTTGATGTGGTGATCTAGCCTAAAATGGTGTCTGTGCTTGTATTCGAGTAGCCCCTGAAGGCCATACACAGTGTGTGGTAAACAGTGACTTTTGGAGGGCTAAGGAATTGCCTTGTACTTGCTGTAGGCAGCATTGTCTCTGAGGCCTCTCATAAACAGTAACTCTAGTCAAATGTTACTGTTTATCTTGTTTTTAAAATGTCATCAGTAAGAGAGGCAACTTCAGTGAAGATTGAAAAGGCCGTTTTGAATTATGTGTCTGTTCATGGAAGACTCTCAACAAAAATGTGTGGTGGAAAGCAAGGCCATGTGCAGATATTTCCAATCTTTGTAAGTTTGGGAAATGATAAAGGTCTTAGAGTGGATCTTATTCATACATGAGGATTTTGGTATATTGAATCTTGTGTAATGAATGTTGAATACTCTCATTTATTCTTCTACTGCAATCAAAACCTTTTCTAGTATATTATCTTCTCGACCAACATGTTGCACATATCAAGGTTTACAAAGGCCTTAGAAGATGAAAATATATACAAACTGAGGTGCTTCTCTAAAGTGAAATGTATTTTAAGCCAAATTAATCCCATCTACTTATTTGTGATACAGTAATACTTAGATGATTAAAGATACTTCTATAACTGTGGTCTTCTATTTTAGAGAAAACTGTAATTCAGTAGTTAATAAGATGTTTCTTATGTATTGTATACAAAAAGAAGCATTTGCCATGAAGGAACTTTTAACTGTGTATTCAGAAGCATTAATATGAACTTCATTATTCGTACTACAAACAAAATAGTAATTCAGCTATATACTATTATGACCTTTTATAGCAATACCTAACTCATTTTTTTAATTCATTAACGGTTGGATTTTTCCATGGCGCATTTAATTCAACTATATAAACTTCTTGAGGTCATTTGTCAGAGTGACATATGGATGCTGTTTTTTTTTTTTTTTTTTTTAAGTTCATTTATTTTCAGAAAGAGGGGAACGAAGAGAGAAAGAGAAGGAGAGACACAATGTTCAAGAGAGACATCAATTGGTTGCCTCCCTCACGCCCTCAGCTGAGGACCTGGCCCACAACCCAGGCATGTGCCCTGACTGGGAATTGAACCAGCCACCTTTCAGTTCGCAGGCCAGCGCTGTCATCAGAGGCTTATAGTTTTAGTGTTCACATTCTGGAACCCGTGGGCTGCACTCTCAGTCTGTCCTAGCTACACTGAGGCTACACTGGTGCCTGGTCCTTAGCAGTGATCCTGCTAGCACAGAGCTAAGTTACATGGCCCAGCCAGGATTACCAACAGGAAGGAACCCTGGGGATCACAGCCTCCACTGTTGACCTCCCCAACCACCCCCCAGCTCACACACCTGGCAAAGTAGGAGAAATAGGACAGCCAAGCATAACATAAATCTGAATGGAGGCTGAAGTTGCCTTTCTCTGCTTCTTAGTTGAGTGCTCAAAATGATTTGCTATCATTATCAGGCATAATATTGCTCTGTGATATGAAGTAACTTGGGCATGGGTATCAGGGTTACCTTGGAATGACTAGCCAGGGAAAGCCTAGGAAGGAGTCCTTTGAGGTAGGACCTGAATGAACAGATGAAGCCAGCCATGAAAAGCTCTGGAAGACACTTTCCAAGCAAAGAAATCAACTGTTGCAAAGAAAAGGATGAACTTGTTGTGTTCCCAGAGTAGAAAGGAAGCTAGTGCAGCTGGGGCATAGTAAACTTAGTGGCTAAGACAAGAACAGAGAGGAGGCAAGCAGCTTCATTCCAAGTGTGGTGAGAAGTCTTCAAGGATTTAAGCAGGGGATGGATGTGATCTGATCTGTACTTTGAAAAGATCACTCAGGCCCCTGTAGATAAATGAAACATGGAGGCATTTAAAAAATTGGAACAAGAAATGAGTCAGGAAGTCATTTCAGGAATTCATACAGGTAAGACTGGTCACCCAGATCAGGGTGCTAGTGAGGAAGTGGTGGAAAGTAGGGAGATTCAGGATCTGTTTTAAAGATAAGAGTTCACGGTTGCTGATGATTGAGTGTGGGATGATAGAAAGAGGGGAATCACCCAGGTTGGTGTGGCTCAGTTGTTTGGAGCATTATCCTGTAACCTGCAGGTTTGATTCCCTGTCAGGGTACATACCTAGGTTGCAGGTTAGAGCCCCAGTCCCGGCACATAATTGTTCCTGGTCTGGGCATGTACAGGAGGCAACCAATCAATGCTTCTCTCATGCATCAATGTTTCCCTGCCTCCCTTCTTTTCTTCCTTCCTCTCCTTCTAGAAGCAAGAGGGAAAAATGTTCTTGGGTAAGGATAAAAGAGGAGGAGAATCAAAGAGTATGAGGTTGTTGATTTGATGGCGGTGTTAGTTACTGAGTTGGGGGTGACTTGGGGAAGTTTAGCAGTGGAAGTCTAGAGTTCCAGGATATCCTTGTTGAGGAAGAGGTGCCCATTAAACACTTGAGCTGGAGAAGTCAAAACAGATATGAACTTGTAGAGAAAAGAGGTCAGGAAATAAAAGGCACTGTGCCCAGATAAGAGTTGCCTCGTTTACACAAAATCACCATACAATAGGCAACATCCATGTCTAAGAAGCAGAAATGAGTGAAAACCACTTTTTTTTTTTTTCAATTAAAGCATTCTTTCCCACAGTGGAGCAGAAAAGAAAGTTCCCAAGTGTATATAGGAACTTGGTAAATAATGTACACATATATATTTCAAAGCAGTAGGAAAAGTTTAAAACTATTTAATAAATGACATAAGGGCAACAGGTGATCCATATGGAAAAAAATTAAAAAATAAAACTCTCATCCTATAGCAGGATACATTCCAAATGGATGAAATATTTAAACAAACCTGAAACTATATGTTTTAGAAGAAATTATGGAAGAATTATATATTTTTTCTCTTTTTTCTTTTTTGTTGTTTTCTAACATTTATTCCATCCCCCCCCCCCCGCCCATTATTCTCCCCTGGTCCATCCTCCCCACCCCCTCTCCCGCAGTCAATTCCCACATGTTCTAGTATAGTTATACTAGTTCCTTGACTAAACTGTTCCCCTTGTTTGCCTCTTTCTCTGTTCCTTGTTTCCATGCCTTTGGGTCTATTTTGCTTATTTTATTCATTAGTGTCCTGTATTGGGTGAGATCATACGGTATTTGTCTTTCACTGACCAGCTTCTTTCACTAAGTGTAATACTCTCCAGTTCCATCCATGTTGTAGCAAAAGATAGGAGTTCTTTCTTTCTGCTGTGTAGTATTCCATTATGCCAATGTACCAAAGTTTTTTAATCCATTCATCCATAGATGGGCACTTAGGCTGCTTCCAGCACTTAGCTATTGTAAATAGTGCTGCATACGTTCTTCTGAATTGGTGTTTCAGGATTCTTAAGGTATAATTCTAGCAGTGAAATCACTGGGTAAAAAGGTAGTTCCATTTTGAGCTTTTTGAGGAAATTCCATACTGTTTTCCTTAGTGGCTACACCATTCTGCATTCCCACCAACACTGCACTAGGGTTCCCTTTCTCCACATCCTTGCCAACACTTGTTTGTTGGTTTGTTAATGATAGCCATTCTGACAGATGTGAGGTGGTATCTTATTGTGGTTTTATTTTGTATCTCTCAGATGGCTCGTGATGTTGAGCATCCTTTCATATGCCTGTGGGCCCTTTCTATGTCCTTCTTGGAGAAATGTCTATTCAGATCCTTTGCCCATTTTTGAATTGGGCTGTCTGTCTCCCTAGTGTTGAATTGTGTAAGTTCTTTACATATTTTGGAGATCAAACCCTTGTCTGAGGTATCATTGGCAAATATGTTTTCCCATACAGTTGGTTTTCTTTTCATTTTACTAATGTTTTCTTTAGCTGATTAGAAACTTTTCAGTTTGATGTAGTCCTGTTTGTTTATTTGTTCCTTTATTTCCCTTGCCTTAAGAGAAATATCAGTGAAAATATTGCTGCATGGGATATCTGCAATTTTACTGCCTCCATTTTCCTCGAGGACTTTTGTGGTAGTACTGCTTATGTTTAAGTCCTGTAGCCATCTTGAATTTATTCTTGTGTATGGTGTAAGTTGGTGGTCTACATTTTTTTCTTTTTTTCTTTTTTTTTTTTTTTGCATGTCAGGAGAATTATCTTGAAGTGGAAGTTTCTATTTTTCTAACTGGAACTTAACATCCCAAAGTTCCAAAAGAAAATATTAATAAATTCAATTAAACCTTCATGATAAAGTCAAAAGTTAAATGGCAAACTGGGAATATAGTATATTTGCAATGTATATTACAAAGAGTAAATCTCTGATATACAAAGTGCTCACAGAAATTAATAGAGAAGAGCCAAAAACTCAATATAAAAATGATCAAAGGCTATAAACACATAATTTATAGAAAAAAGAAATATATAAAAATATGTTTAATGTCTCATAATAAATGCAAATTAAAATAACATTAGTATTAAGTTTGCCTAAAACTTTGATAGCCTTTGTTTGGTGAAAGGAAACAGCTAGCACTCACTTAGATTGGTGGGGGAAGAACAAATTATTACTACCCTATAGAGAGGGCTGCAATTTTGTGTGTGTGTGTGTGTGTGTGTGTGTGTGTACCCACATACCTGTATAATTTATAAACATTAACCCAGGACTTTCACTTGACAATATGCCCACAGATATACATGTAAATATGTGAAATGCAGAATTATTCCTTGCACCATTGTTTGTGATAGCAATAGTGGAAATAGCCTAAATAGTCACTATCAGATGATTAAATTATATGTTCATAAAATGTAACTATAAAAAGTATCACTCCATGAAGCCATATGGAAAAATTTATTACAAGGGTTAATTACAAGAAGCAAGGAACAAAGTGGTATTTGAAATGTGCTGTATTCCTTGGAGATATGTATGTATCAACTCTGGGATGATATATAAAAAATAACAGTGATTATTTGTAAAGGGCATATAGGCCCTAGGAGAATAGAGGACAAGAATGGCAGTGGAACTTTTCATCATATACTGTGTACTTTTACATTTTGAACTATATACTATTTAGAAAAATTATAAGACTTCTTATACACAGTTATTGCCCCTGGAACTTTTAAACATTACACTATTTTAGAAAATACTACATAACATATATCAATAAATATATACTCTTTGACCCCATAATTCCTAGAAATTCAGTTCATGGGAACAAGCAAAAAAATACATACACACTATTCTTCATGGTATTAATGACTTTAATAATGGAAATAAATAGAAGCACCTAAATATTCAGTATAAGCAGGATTATTTAATTATGACATGTGCTACATAATAATAATATTAAGCCACTCACTGCATAATACTGTAAAGACCATGTGGAAACATTCATCCACTTAACAAATACTTACTATGTGCCTACTCTGTGCCACATATTGTTCTGGTTATTACAGATGCAGTGATTAATAGAACCCTCCCAAAAGACAAAATCTACACACTAATAAAACTTACATTGGGAATGCCTGGCAGCAGACAGGTACCACATAAGAATAATGGCAATGACAGCAAATAAAGCTGGATAAAGGGGATAGTGAAGGCTGTGGGTTTGCTATTTGTACATTAGGATCAAGAAAAGCATCGTTGAGAAGGAAATACTTGAGTAACAATCCCAAAGAAGATGAGCTAACAAACCATGCAGGTGTATGAGGAGAGGGTATCCCAGGCAAAGAGAGTGCATACACAAGTGAGGCAAGGCTGTGCTTGGCATGTTCTCAAAACAGCAAAGAGGTCAATGTAGCTTTTCATCACATTGTAAATGAGGGTCAGAAAAGTGGAAAGAGTAGTCAGGGTTCTGGTTATGAGAAGTTCTAAAAAGCCATGGCAAGACTGTTTCTACATGTGATGTAAAGCCATTGGAAATTTTTGAATGGAAGAGGAAGTAACTGTAAATGCCTATGTGAGAAGAAAGATGTCTACCTCCTTTGGTAAGGAGATGGTGCATACCAGAAGGTAGAAAAGGCAGTGCTTCATGAATAATCTAATGTGGAGGATGAAGGAAAAGGATGAATGAAGAAGGATTCTAAAGTTTGGACAATAACATAAATGGTGATGTCATTAAATTAGACAGGAAGTTCAGGAGGGCAAACCGATTTGGAGAGAGCAAGGAAAACGGTGGGTTCAGTTTTAGACGTGTTGAGTTTGAAGTACCTGTGAGTTACAAGCATAGAAAGGGAGTAAACCAAAATGAACTTGTGCTAGTATAAATTCGTGGTTTTCAAAATGGATAAATGGATGAATAAACAGAAGTAAATGTGTATTAATGTGTGTGAAAGGGCATTTGTGTCTACAGTCCCTAGCTCTCTACTAGCAGGTGCAGAGGCAGTTAGTGCTCTAGTAGCAGTGAGCATGTTAGCATCCAGATATTAACTCCTCAATGGCTGAAAGAAACATGATTCTGATGAAATGGCTGATTTTAGGTTTGGATGAGAGAAAATAGAAGATGAGCCTTGAACATTTTGATATGTCAGAAAGTAAGAATATCTTCAAAAAATGATGGAAACATAGCAATAGGATACAGCAGTGAGCCTGAAAGGAGCTGCCACTAGCCAAAATAGGGGAAATTTGAGCATCAAAATAAAATGATAGTTATTGTATAATATAAGAACCCATGAGTTCACATTGATATAAAAAAGTGAATTAGAAATTCACACAATGTTTTTTCACTTCAGAAGGAAAATATTTTACAGATGAGAAGCCTAGCAGATGTGACCACCTTAATCAAGTAATAAAATCATCAGTAATGGGGCATGCTGAACTGTTGTGCCAACTCTTTAGAAGAACATAACATCACTTCTGTGTTATTCTTACCAATGACACATAAGCTGGATCTCATCATGAGAAGCTATCAGACAAACCCAAACTGGGTGTTTATATACTACAAAATTACGGGCCTATATGCTTCAAAAATGCCAAGGTCATGAAAGTCAAGGAAAGACTAAGAGAACCCTTGCAGGTTGCAGAGGGTTAAAGAGGTATGACAATTGAATGCAACACATGATTCTGAATTATCTCCTTTTGCTACAAAGGGCATGACTGAAACAATGGGTTAAGAATGAACAGGGTCTAAGAATTAGGTAGGGATATACCAATGTTCATTTTATGGTTGTTAGCAGCTATATAGGAAATGTCCTTATTAACAGGAAGTTACTCTGATGCGGGGTAGGGGAGCATGCTTTGTACTATATTTAGAAGTTTTAGTAAAATTGAGCCATTTTTCAGAAATTCCTAAATTATCACAAAAGGGAATAGGAGGTGAGTAAACGGAAGTAAGTGGGCCCATGCTTTATAGGAGGTTGGCAGGAACAGGGGCAATGCAGGCTGAGGACTGCTCCAACCTTTCAGTGTGCTAGTCTGTTAGTCTACATGCAAAACATTAGGATAGATGGTAGTGATTGCAAAACAAAGACCTATAGCAGCAAGTATCTTGTGTGCCCAGACCAGGTAGTAAGATGAGGCTAGGTAAGAAGTTTGAAGGAATGTCAGCTGGTATGGCATGCAGTCCTGTGGGCCAAGGTAGGTGGGCTAGAAATGGAGCAAGTTCATACCTGGGAACCTTTTCTCTGATAAAGAGTTGTCTTCTGAAAGTGACCCCTGAGCATGGTTTAGTCTTTGAAATTGAAATTACTTAATTGTAAAATACCTTAAAAACAGTTGAATATTTCTCAGAGATATTGTCCCTAGAACAGGTAATCCTAGGATTGCAGAAGAATTTACAAAATTAGCTTTGATACTTGAAAATTTTAAAAAAGGCTTGTATATGTATGCCTTTTGCCTAGGTAGTTTGTGTTTTATTTGGTCAAAACAGGTAGAACACATATGTATACTTTACACACAGAGATGATTTATAAGCCATCACGATGGACAAGACTGGTTTCTAGGTCAGTCAGCTTGAGTGTGAAGCTCTGATTCAAAAGCAGATCAGTTAAGAATGAGGAAGCAAACACTGTTTCTTGTTGTGGCAATAGGCCCAGTAGAGTAGTTAGTGCCTTTACCCACCCATCCCTTTACTCTCAACTGGCTTTCTCATTGAAATGACAAAATCCTAAAGATTATCTGAGTGACTTTCTTCTCATTTCTCCCAAGATTGCATATAACTAGTGTCATTCTAGCTGCCTAGGAGCATCATTATCCATTACATGAAATACAGCCATGAAGTATGGGGGCTTCATTCTCTCATAGAACCCTGGTTGAGAAAGACTGCGATGACTGGTTTATCCAATATACTACAGATATTTGGTGATGCAGAGGAAGTTATGGGATGCTATAACTTACTTATGGCACTGCCAAAACATGTGTCCCAGGTTTGGTGCCTTGTTCTTTTTTGTTTTGTTTTGAAAGTGTTTTATGGGGTTTTTCTTCTTTTTTTTAATTTTATTGTTGTTGTATTACATCCATCCTCTTCTTGCTCCCCTCTGTCCCCCTCCCCGCCCACCCATTCCCCCCAAAGTCAATCCCACCTGTTGTCCATGTCCATGGTTCCTTTATACTAGGTTCTTGTCTAAGCTGCTCCCCTTACTTGCCTTTGCCTCCCCCCTCCCCCTAACCCCGTTCCCCCTGACCGCTGAAGGCCTATTCCTTGTATTCATATATTTGGTTCTGTTTTGCTTGTTGTTAGTTTTGCTCATTATTGTCCCATAATGGGTGAGATCATATGATATTTGTCCTTCACTGACTGGCTTATTTCACTAAGCATAATACTGTCCAGTTCCATCCATGTTGTTGCAAAGGGTACAAGTTCCTTCTTTCTTTCTGCTATATAGAATTCCATTGTGTAAATGTACCAAAGTTTTTTCATCCAATCATCCACTGATGGGCACTTAGGCTGTTTCCAGCACTTGGCTATTGTAAATAGTGCCGCTATGAACATAGGTGTACATAGGTTCTTATGAATTGGTGTTTCAGGATTCTTTGGGTATAGTCCAAGTAGTGGAATTGCTGGATCAAAAGGCAGTTCCATTTTTTAGTTTTTTAAGGAAACCCCATACTGTTTTCCACACTGGCTGCACCAGCCTACATTCCCACCAACAGTGTACGAGGGTTCCCTTTGCCCCGCATCCTCGCCAACACTTGTTGTTTGTTGATTTGCTGATGATTGCCATTCTGACAGGTGTGAGGTGGTATCTTAATGTAGTTTTAATTTGCATCTCTCTGATGACTAGCGACGTTGAGCATTCTTTCATATGCCTCTGAGCCCTTTGTGTATCTTCCTCAGTGAGTTGTCTGTTCAGGTCCTTTGCCCATTTTTTAATTGGGCTGTCTGTCTCCCTGGTGTTGAGTCGCATTAGTTCTTTCTATATTTTGGAGATCAGACCCTTGTCTGAGGTATCATTGGCAATTATGTTTTCCCATACAGTTGGTTCCCTTTGAATTTTGCTTATATTTTCTTTAGCTGAACAGAAACTTTTCAATTTGATATAGTCCCATTTGTTGATTTGTTCTTTGATTTCCTTTTGGTGCCTTGTTCTTTACTCTGCATTCAGCTCAGACAACTTGTCTCTTCAGATTTCATTGATGAGTAGGCATGGAAAAATGGGAATACCAAATGACACTTCTTTGAGAGTACTTGGGAAGTAAATGAGAGGATATAAGACCACATTCTGCCTAGGGCTGCTGAGTAGATTTAGCACGATCTTAACAAACAAAGATCCCTCCTTCCCTCCCTTCCTCTTTTCCTCCTTTCCTCCCTTCCCTCATTTATATTGTTCTAATTTGAAACTTCACCAGGACACCAATATTTTCCATACTATTCCTACAGTGTATCAATGTAGAGGTCTTACTTTGTGAATTCCATATGTAAACAATTTTGATACCTGAGGGTAAGAACTACATCATATACCTTCTCTCTCCACAAAGCCTGAATAAATAGCTGTCAATTAATTCAACTTGGTACACCAAGTATATGCATGTATTGATCATCAGTAATGCATAAGACTCTGAGCTAAGGGCTGATACAAGTTTATGAGAGAATAAAAAATATGATCCCCATCCTTAAGAAATCTCCTGGCAAAAAGGAGAGAGAAAAGATCTGTTCAGACTTTTACAATACGGAGTAGAAAGAGAAAATTCTAAACTAAAATAAAGGTAAAAATAAACCAATTTAAGTACAGAGAAAAAAGAATTCTTTACACTATTGCAATGAAAGAAGTCTTCATGAAAAACATAGAGTTTGAATTTGACTTTGGAAAGTGAGTGTTCTTAGATAAGTAGAGGTGCCAAGGAATGCCAGATTAGAGGAACTAATGGGAGTCAAGACTCGGGTGGGAGGAGATTGTGGAGCTTGATCTTCTTAGGCTTACACACATGCCAAGAGACAAGTACGAATCATTGGATACCTTTGAAGGCCCATGACTAATTGAGTGGCATGATTAACTATGTCTGTTAAGAAAGCTTACTTTAGCAGCAACCTATAATAGGAGAAGAAAGGGAAGAATGAAGTTGGGAGACTAGTTGGGAAGTATTTGCCAACTATATGCCAACTATATCAAGAAGGCATCAGAGTTCACAAGCAGAACAAGATAATGATAATAGGAATGAGAAGGAGGGATGATACTAGAATATGGAGGTAAGTGGATAGGCTGTAGCAACTGGATGTGAAAAAAGGAAACAAAGAATACTGTTAAAGGCCCTGGCTGATAGCACAGCGGGTAAGGCGCTGGCCTGTGAAACCAAAGGTCACTGGTTTGATTCCCCAGCCAGGGCACATAACCAGGTTGCAAGCCAGACCTCCCAGCCAGTCTGTGGCTGGAGGCAGGTAAAAGGCAACTATACGTTGTTTCTCTCCTTCTCTGCTTATCTCCCTTCCTCCCTCTCTGGAAATAATAAATAAAATCTTTTAAAAAAAAATACTGTTAAGTTTTGAAACAGAGTGGCTGAGAGACTGACTAGGCTCATTACACAAAGAGGTATCATGCAGGAGGAGGAACAAGTTTGGACAGAGCTTTGTTCATAGAAGACAGAGCTTTGGCAGCCCTCTGCATATGCTGGCAAAGTGATGGAACTATATGAAATGAAATACCAGCCAATTACTTGCTTTGTATTCTCTGGACCTAAATAAGTACAGCAGCAACTTTAGTTTGTGTACCCTAGGGAGCATAGATGCATTCATACCACTCTTTGCCAGTGATAGACTAAAACTTTGATTAAATCCTTTCCTTTAGAAAATTCAGACTCTTTCTTTCTTTCTTAAAGATCTACGCTCACATAACACATTACTTAGTTTTTTAGATATTTCTGGCATGATGTATACATTCTTTAAAATGTATAACCTTACATTTATGATCAGCTGATTTGTGACAGGATGATAGTTCATTGAGGAAAGAATAGTAATTCCAACAAATGTCACTGAGACAACTGAATACCCACAAGCCAGAGAATTGAGTTGACCCCTACCCCACACTATAAGCAAGAATTAACTCAAAACAAATCATATACCTAAATGTAAGAACTAAAACTTCTTAGAAGACAATAGGAATATATCTTTATAACTCTATGGTTGAGGCAATGGTTCCTTACATATTACAATATAAACACAATACAACAAAAGGAAAATGCATAAATGAGCTCATCAAAATTAAAAACAGCACAGTGGATAAGGCACCGGCCTGCAAACCCAAAGGTTGCTGGTTTGATTCCCAGCCAGGGCACAGAACCAGGTTGCAAGTTAGGTTTCCAGCCAGGTCTATAGCTGGAGGCAGGTGAAAGGCAACCATACATTGATGTCTCTCTCCCTCTCTGCCTCTCTCCCTTCCCCTGTCTCCAAAAATAATAACATCTTTTTTTAAAAGTTAAAAACTTTCGCATTTCAAAGGACATCATCAGAAAAGTAAAAAGACAACACTGCTAAAGGGAAAAATTTATTTGCAAATCACATATTTGATAGGGAACTTGTACCCAGAAGGTAATGAAGAATACATACAACTCAACATAAAATAACCTAAATAAATGGTCGAAGGATTTGAAGAGACATTTCTCCAAAGAAGATATACAAATGACCAAGAAGTACATGATGATCAACATCATTAGGCATTAGGGGAATGCAAGCGAAACCACAGTGGGATACCACTTCATACCCACTAGGATGGTTATTTTAAAATAGACAGAAAATAATAAGTATGGACAAGGTTGTGGAGAAATTGGACCCTCATACTCAGCTGGTGGCAATGTAAAATGGTGCAACCACTTTGGAAAACAGTGAGTTAACATATAACCCAGCATTTGCACTCCTAGGAACGTATCATGAGAATTGGAAACATAGGTTCACACGGATGTTCATAGCAACATTATTCATAAGAGCAAAAACAAAAACAAAAGTGGAAACAACCCAAACATGCCATCAGCTAATAGATGGAGAACCAAAATGGGATATATCTGTATAGTGAAATATTATTCAGCAACAAAAGGGAATAAAGTACTGACACATGGTACAACATGGATGAACCTCGAGATCATGCTAAGTGAAAGAAGCTGGACACAAAAGGCACATGTTGGCTCTGGCAGTGTGGCTCATTTGCAACATTGTCCCTTAACCAAAATGTCTTCCATCAGTTTGATTCCCAGTCAGGGCACGTGCCTAGGTTGCAGGTTTCCTTCCAGTTGGGGCATATTCCAGACCCGTAGTTCTCTTTCTTGCATCTGTGTTTCTCTCCCTCTCCCTCCCTTTCCTTCTCTTAGGATAAAAACAAACACAAAATGACATACAATGTATGATTCCATTTAGGTGAAACATCCATATTAGCAAGTCCGTAGAGAAAAAAACGAGATTAATTGTTGGTTGCCAAGTACTCAAGGAAGGAAAGATTAAGGAAGGAGGCTGCGTAATGGTAAGATTGTTTTTGAAGAGCGATGAAAATATTCTAGAACTACATAGTGCTGATGGTTGCAGAGCATTGTGAATGTACCTAATGCCACTGAATTGTATACCTTAAAATGGTAAATGGTATGATAGTATTTTGCCACAATAATGAATTTTGTGATTTATAAATTATGTCTCAATAATGTTGTTATAAATTAAAAGGCATAATAGAATGCATTCATCACCAGGAGACTGTACTGAGGGGGAAAATCCATTCCCAAAAATTATATACTGGATAATTCCATTTTTAAAACATTTTGAAATGACAGATTAATGGCAACATGAGAAATCCTTTTGGTGATGAAACTGTTAGTAGCTTAACTGTGCTGGTGGCTGCTATAGAACAACAGTTTTCATCTCATGGCACACATAAACTAATTACTAAAATTCTGCGGCACACCAGAAATGTGTTTTTTTTGCCAATCTGACAAAAAATAGGTATAATTTTGATTCATTCACACCAATCATCATTGTGTTGCCTGCTGTCACTTTTTTATTTGACAGTCTAAGGGAAAGGCTGTCAGTGCCCCTGACCATATAGTCAGGGATCACATGTTTTAAAAATTCTTATGGCACAGTGGTTGAAAATTGTTGGTGTAGGATCCTACATAGGTGACATAACATCATAGCACTAAATATATGTGCACACACTAGCACAAGGCAAGTCAGTGAAATATGAATATTGGTGGGTCGTATCAATATGAGTATCCTGCTTGTGATATTGGACTATTGTTTGGTAGAATATAGTACACAATTGGGTAAAAATGGGCAACGTATTCATAGAATCTCTCTAATTGATATATCTTACAACTGCATGTGAACCTAGATATTTTGATTATTATATTAATAGATATTTCCATTAATAAAAATATGTCATAATAACTATGTATCTGAAAACTTGTTTTATAGGCAAAGTTCTAGTAACACATAAAATGTGCTCTTCCTACTCTTGCTTGGCACAGTTGTATTGTTATCTTCATGAGCGATAACCAAAAGCAAAGTCCAGGAGGGCAAGAGTTAGTTATGTCAGCACTTTATTTGCGTCTTCCTTAAAGATCAAGCTTGCAGCAGGTGGTTTGATTTGGTTTGGTTAATGTCAGCAATGCAGTATTTTCCAAAATAGAGAGGATGTATCAGTGTAGAAAAGGCCTGTCTTGAGGTTTTTTGGCATTCTTTTGGTTAAGTCACTTTTAAGCAAAGAAAGATTTTTATTCCTTCCTGTTCTCTGATATTACAAAGTTTACGTGTCACATTTTTATTTTTAGCGAAGAGAAAATATGATTTTTTTTTAATGAATAAAAACCACATTTCTGGGTAAATGATCCTGTTAACATCCCGTCATGTTAAAAAGATAAACAGCAGGATTAACTGTTTACTTTAGGAGCACAGTCTGGTTGTTTTTCAGGAGAAGAACATAGTGTCCTGCTGTATCTGTTTCCCGTCTGCCCTGTGGGTTGGTGGAGCTGGGGAAAGGCCCTCCACCCACTCAGCTCTCTCTCTTTCCTCTTCTTCCTCTTTCCTCCTTTTTAGTGACTCTTTCCTCTCATGTTCACGTTAAGACTCTCCTCTCCTCTCCCCATTCTTCCTTTCCCTTTTTTCTTTTGCTTTTTTTCTCACTTCATCTATTTTTTTCTATTTTTCCCTTAAATTGAGGCTTAGTAAGGGATTATAACACGGAGAGAAAGATCCTTGTTGATCTTTAGAGTCTGCTTAAGCTGACACTGACCTAGAATAAAATAGCCAGGACTGACTCTGATTCCGGGAATTCTTGGTGGACTGCTAAGAAGTGCTCTCATAACTCATGTAAACATCCCACGTGTTCACTTAAATCTCCTCTTTCAGTATACACGCACACAAACACATCTGCTGTTTCTCTTTTTTGTGTGTATTTGTTAAATTGAGTTAGTGATTGAAAGGGGAAAATGAATATTTTTGGGGAAGTTGGGAAGAAGCATTTACTACTTCAAAGGAATTAAATTCTAGTCTCACTAAAACTCCCTCTGCAGATGAATAGTTTAGCTTTTCTTCTTGTGCTACGTTCCGTTGCTTTTACAGATTAACAATACATGTATTGATGTTTTCAGAATTTTTAAAGTATTTTGTGATTAGCATGATGTGATAGTAAGCTGGTAAGAAAAGGGAAAAATATTCTTAAAGGCAAATATGAACTCCATAATAGACTTTTATACTTCCAACTTGATATGACTGACTGAACAGTGAACCTCTTATCGTTATTATTATATGTTGCTGGGAATGTGCTGTGGAATGTAGTTTCATTTGGCACTGATTTGAGTCAGTTCTTCTAACATGGTGCAGGCTTTACCCTCATAACTCAGAAATGCGTAGAATTAGATTCCTGCTGAATGGCTCCTTGTGGCCAAAACAGGAGATGCTGCTAAAACGCTGTACTTTTTGACTGCTGCCTTATTTTTTCAGCTGGGATAGGTAGAGCATGGCTGGATGGGGGCAGGGGTAAGCTGAAGACACTGGGAATTTGAATGATTATTTATTGCTTTACCTCACAAACAAAACTGCAATGGCTAGATGATGAAGGCAGCATGGCAAGGTTAATCACCAGTTGGTTTCCTGTGTGACAGTATCATTTCTGTGTGGGATGATACGCTGTCGAACACCTTTCTCTAAGCCCCCTCACACAGGAGTATCCCTTTTGTAAAGATGCGCAAACTTGCTTACAGACTTATGAGAGCTGGCACGTGATCAGACAAAATCATCTATTGTCAATGAATTCCATTTGTAACAAAGTAGGTTGTGCTGGTGGGTGAAGGAAGCTAAGATTTGGGCACAGATTTAGGTGTGGGCACATAGCTCATTATGAAACAAATTAAGGTGCTCTGGATGGTACAGGCCCGGAGCAGCCAGAAGCCTACCTCCATCAGCAGCAGGGCCCAAAACAGAGCCTCTCTTCTCCTGGCCAGCCATTCCCCAGCACCACATGCTTAACATATAAAACTGGGAGGAGGAATTTTATTTGGATAAGGGTGTATGTTTTAGGCCTGGATGCAACATTGATCTTAAATAAGTGGCATTCGCTTGCAAAATTAATCATTCTAAGAATCTTGAATGTCAAACTCGGTGCCATGGAATGAATGCAGTTCTGATGCTCTTATGCTAACCACTAAAATTTTACTTCCTCTCTGTAAGACATTACTCATTGCTATTGTAGGATTTATCCAAGTTAATCACTTCTAAAAATAGCAAAGCATAGGGTACCTACCACCAGGACCATGCTCAGTGCTGTATGGAGTGTGTAAAGTCTCCTGCAGACTAAGCCCTGGCTTGCCCATCACTGGCAGCAGGGAGTTTGTTATTAACTGAGTGTGCATTTCACCTTGTCCAATGGGTGTTCTGTAGTAGAAGAGCAAAAAAGGATGTACTCAACCTGCTTCCCAAAGTGGGAGCTCAATTTTGTGAACACTGGTCATCAAGTAATGCCAATTACTTCAAAATGGTTCAAAATGCCAATTGTAACCTCTACATGGCTTGGCTAGCATCTCAGTTCACAGTATTTCAGAGCTTTTTAAGGCGGTGCTTGTTTCAATTGGTTGTCCTACTAAGCCTACTAAGCTTGTCTGGTCAGAGACCTCAGGTCCTGAACTACAGCCTTCTATATAGATATATGAGGTCTGCCCATGTGACCTGCCAAATGTCTACTGTGAAAAGTAGACATTTACTGAAAAAGATCAAAAAACATTGGACATAGGACAATGATGCTTCAATCCCCTTCAAAATAGGCACCTAGGACCTCACACAGTTCTCTCAATTACCATCAGCTGCCCCTTCATACTTTCCTGATCTCATCAATGGTCTGATATCTGTTCCCTTTAAAAGGTGATTTTAGTTTTGGAAAAAGCCGGAAGTCGCAGAGCACCAAATCTGGGTTGTAGGTGGGGCTGAGTCACCTGGGTGATTTGATGTTTTCAAAAACACTCTGCATGAGACGTGATACATGAGTGGGCACATTGCCGTGATGAAGCTGCAAGTAACCAGTTGCCCTTAGCTGCAGCCTTCTGAATCATCCAAATAGTTTTTGCAGAGGAATGTTCAAGCTTAATGCAAAATTTAATGCAGATTCATTGCTCTACTCGCTCAGTCATTTTTAATGTGACGGCCACACAGTACACATGCTCCCTCAGTGGTGTCTGCTGTCCCCATTAACTAGTAGAGTGAAGTCATCATTGTTCAGGTACATGCACTCCAGTTTACTCTCTTTGGCTGCCAGGTTACACTGATGTCCTCATGCAACCCGTTCTTGTTATATTAACAATGGCTGGACTTTTTCTGGACAGACCTCCCGAGCTCTTCCACACATATATTTCTGCCACCTGCTTTGAGTCCTGTCCTCCACTGACCAGTTTGGACTTCCACGTTTTATGTTAATCATCTCTGTCTCTGCCTGCTTTCTGGCTTAAATCCCTTGACCAGCCTGTGGATCCCATAGCTACGTTCTTTTAAATGAGCCCCACATCTGGGCTGCCTAACCCTGAAGCTCTTCTTTGTTCTCCACTATCATTTACCTCCTGAGAAGTCTTAGGCCAGTGTAGATTCTTCCCTATCCCTCAATTATCAGCCATGACCCATAGTCTTTTGTCTCTACCTTGAAGTGTTTCTCTAACTCATGCTTGCATGCTGACAGTCAAGAGGATGGCAGTTGTGTAAGGGCTGGGATCAGAGGGTGGGGGTGAGGGCCCACAGGATGAATTAACAAGCTGATACTTCTCCCAGGAGGTGTTGACCTAGTGCTACCAGAGCCACAGGTTTCTTAAGACAATGGGAAGTTTAAATTTTATGTAATATAACCCAATATTTAATATTTGTTCCTAATTTTTAAAAATGTTCACTTAACACTGTAAACTAAAACTAACTGCCAGCTGAACTTGGCCTAGAATGCCATTTTTTTAGCTTCACAATTTCCTAATGGACATCTGTCGTTGATGAAGGCAGTAAACTCCTACTGGCTCCAAGAAAATACTCTGTAAGTTCTTTGCACAAGTCATTTTCTACCTTGTCCTAAAGAGTTATATTTCTAAATGAAAAAAATGTATCTATCCTAGTGTCACCCCATTGTTGATTCATTGATAGCAAGAGGTAAGTAACTGTGCTAGCTGGCTCACGTGTCGGTTATTTTCCCACTCCTGCTGCCCTGGTCAGGTCAGCCTGCTTACACAGGCCCGTCACCTCACAGCCCTTCCGGTCCTCAGCCCCCACACAGTTGAACATCAGATAGGTGCCAGCCACACCCAATCATGAAACTTGCTCCACCAAGATGATGCCTCTCTACTGCTTGCCCCACCCAGTCCTTTCTTTCCCCATACCCTTTTCTTCTTTCTTTACAAATGCTTGTTAAAATTTAAACTTTTTCAAAAATATAATTTTGATTTAAATTAAGAATAATGCATTGGAATTCCCCAAATTACCATTTACTCGTACTACAACTTTTCCTTTTTTTCTCCTTCCTTCCTTCCTTTCTTTTTTTCTTATTATTTACTAGCCTTCTTTTAATTTCTCAAACATGGAAAAGCTCTTTTCTATCACCAGGTTTCTCTGTTGTAAATGCTTTTTTCTCAACCTTTTACATAACTGGCTTTTCCTTTGTCAGGACTTAACTTAAAGATCACCTCTTTTAAGAAAACCTCCTTGACTACCCTGGCTAGACCATCCCACTGCAGTGCTGTTTCTCAAGGCACTCTGCTTATTTTCTTCCTAGCATCACCAAAACTTGTAAGTGTATATATATCTCTGTGTTCTCTCTTTTTCTAAGGAGGCACAGAGAGCAGGATTGCACATTTTCACATACCTATCACCTCACAGAGGGCCTAGGCAAGTGGCAGTTCTGCTGTAATTAACACAAATAGATGGATCTCAGCTTCACCAGCACACTGTTTTAGTGCACGATGACAAACTCATAGCAGCCATTGTTATTGAGAATCTTGAGGAACTTACTTCATGGTTCTGCATCCTTCTTTGCTTCCCTACATCTTTTGCACTTCTATTGTCTGACTTAGTAATTCTGTACTTGTTTCAGTTCCTGTGTTCAAAACAAATTAAGGTGTCTTTTAGGAAAACCGTAAGAACAACTCACATTTAAGTCTGCAAATTTCAACTGGGAAATTTCCAAATACTCTCAAAACTCACAAATAATGGCTAAACATGTGTCTTACTCAACATATGCTAAATATCCAGAAGAGCTTTATTTCTAATGGAAGTAAATTGAAGAAACAAATAGAAGATTGACTTCTAGAACAGTACAGTGAGGACACAGTAGACTCTCCCCCTAAGAAAACAAACATTTTAACTGGACAAAACTATAGATAAATAAATAAATAAATAAATAAATCATTGAAAGCCTCTGGAAATTGTCTTAAGGGCATACAGCAAATGGAGACACATTCCATCAAAGGAATCAAGGAAATCCAAATATCAGTAAGAATGCATACCTGGCCCATGAGCCATGACCTATATTTTTATTTGTATATCTGATAAACTACATTTTAGAAAAAGCATTGCTAGCAACATTTTGGTTATAGTGATGATTTTTGAGAAATACCTGTTAACACCTTAAAGTATTAATGTTGGATAAAATATAATTTAGAAATATTTTAAATTGATTACCACTTGTTCACTCTTGTATATTTAAAGTCATGTCAAATATGTTTACATATCCATTCAATTGTATTCTTACAGTTTTCTTACTTAATATATGGTCTTGAGCCAAATACTAAAACTTTCTGAGCTTCTGTTTTCTGTGTGCTCAGTAAGACTAATCAAAGCCTAGCTCTTAGGCCTTTTGAGGATAAAACAGTGCAAATAGAACAGGGCTTGATGCTAACCAACTGCTATCAAGATAAATTTCTGGCCTGTATACACTATGAAAAATGAATGTTTGTATTTTAAGTTTCTAAGTTGTGGAGTAAATATTGCAACAGATTGCTAATGTAGTAACTGATCAATAAGGCAGACAAAAAGTTAGTAAAAATATTGAAGATTTGAAAAACACACTTAAATAACATAGATCATGTACAAAACCCTCTCTCTACTTAACAAATAGATATGCATTTTTTTTTTCATTTGAAACATACATAAAAATGGACTATGCGCTAGGCTATAAAACAAGTCTCTAAACATTTAAAAGAATCATTTTTACAGAAAATATTCCTCTTACATTAGTGCAAACAAATTAGAATTAACAACAAAAATATGTTGTAAATGTTTATAGAAAAAAAATTAAGTAAGTTTAAATGACTCATGAATCAAAGAAGAAATAGTGACAATTTTAAAATACCTAAAACAAGCCCTGGCTGGTAGCGCAGTGGATAAGGTGCCGGCCTGCGAACCCAAAGGTCGCAGGTTCGATTCCCCAGCCAGGGCACATAACCAGGTTGCAAACCAGGTCTCCAGCCCGGTCTGTGGCTGGAGGCAGGTGAAACGCAACCATACATTGAAAAAAATAAAAAATAAAAAAATAAATAAAATAAAATACCTAAAACTGATAATAAAAGTACTAAATATATCAGCCCTGGCTGGTGGTACTGGATAAGGTGCTGACCTGCAAACCCAAAGGTTGCCAGTTCAATTCCCAGCCAGGGCAACATAACCAGGTTGCAAGCCAGGTCTCCAGCCAGGTCTGTAGCTGGAGGCAGGTGAAAGGCAACCATACATTGATGTTTCTCTCCCTCTCTCCCTTCCCCTCTCTCTGAAAAATAATAAAATCTTAAAAAAAAAAAAAAAAAGTACTAAATATCAAAATATATGTGATATCATTAGTTAGATATTTAGAAGAAATTTTATAGTGTAAAAGCCTATTTTATTTTGGAAAGCAGGAAACGAGTTTATTGAATTCACTATACTATATGTTGTTTTTACTTTTTTACTTTTTTGCATTTTTTAATTAAATTTATTGGGGTGATATTAATTAATAAAATTATGTAAGTTTCAAATGTGCATTTCTATGATACATGATCTTCATATTGTACTGTGTGCACACAAACCAATGTTAGATCATCATCCATCACATCATACGTGGGTATTTGACCCCCTTAATCCTTTACCACCCCACCCTCCTTACTTCTGGTAGCCGCCATACTACTACTGTGTCTTTGAGGTTTTTTTGGTTTTTCTTATTTGTTCATTTGTTGTTTTCAGTTTTATAGCCCACATATTAGTCAAATCTGATGGTTCTTAACTTTTTCTGGCTTATTTTACTTAGCATATTCTCAGAGTTCATCCATGTTGTCACAAATGGCAGTATTTTATCTGTTTTTATGGCCGAGTAGGATTCCATTGTATATGTGTACCACATCTTCCTCATCTAGTCATCTAGTGAAAGAAACTGATTCCATGTCTTGGCCACCATAAATAACGCTCCAGTGAATGTAGTGGTGCATATATATTTGTGAATAAATGTTTTCAAGCTTTTCTGGTAGGTATCCAGAAGAGGGGTTGCTGGGTCATATGGTAATTCTGTTCTTAGTTTTTTGAGGAACCTCTATACTGTTTCCCATAATGGCTGTACCAGTTTAAATTCCTGTCAGTGGTAAATGAGGGTTCCTTTTCCTCCACAATCTCTCCAATATTTGTTATTACTTACTATTACATGGCTTCTTGATAACAGCCATTCTAACAGGTGTGAGGTGGTATCTCATTGTAATTTTGATTTTCATTTCCTTAGTATCTAGAAAACTGAGCATCTTTTCATTTGTCTGTTGGCCATTTGTGTATCTTAGGAGAAAATTCTGTTTAGGTTCTGTGCCCAGTTTTTAATTGTAATGTTTGTATTTTTGTGATCTGTTGAGTTGTATGAGTTCTTTATATATTTTTTAGATATTAACTGCTTGTCAGAGTTGTTTACAAATATCATCTCCTGTTCAACCTTCTTGTTTTATTGGTGGTTTCTCTTTTTTAGTTTGATATAGTCCTGTTGATTTATTTTGTCTTTACTTCCCTTGCTTTGGGGTCAAATTCATAAAATATTCTCTAAGATCAAGGTCCATAAGTTTAGTACCTGTGCTTTCTTCTATGTAATTTATTGTTTCTTATCTTATATTTAGGTCTTTGATTCATTTTCAATTAATTTTCATAAGTGGGGACAAACTTTAGTCTAATTTTATTCTGTTGCATGTGGCTATCCAGTTTTCCCAGCACCATTTATTGAAGAAATTTTTTTCCTCCATTGTATACTTTTGATTCCTTTTTCCAAAATTATTTGCCCATATATACATGGGCTATTTCTGGGCTCTCAATTCTATTCCATTGGGTGTGTGTGTGTGTGTGTGTGTGTGTGTGTGTGTGTGTGTGTTTGCCAACACTATGCTGTTTTGATTACCATCACTTAGTAATAATACCTCCTGCTTCATTTTTTGTTCTCAGGATTGCTTTGGCTATTCAAGGTCTTTTGTGGTACCATACAATCTGATGAATTATTTTGTTCTATTTCTTTTAAAAATGTCATTGGAATTATAATGGGGATTACATTAAATCTGTATATTGCTTTGGGTAATACTGTGGACATTTTACTATGTTGATTCTTCCAATTCATGAACATGGAATATCATTCCATTTCATTATATCTTTTCAATCTTTTTTTAATAATGTTTTGTAGATTTCAGTACGTATATCTGTGGTTAAATTCATTCCTAAGTAATTCTTTTTGTTGCAATTGTAATTTAAACAATTCACTTTAGAGAGAAAGAATGCTCAAAATTAATGAGCTAAGCCTAAACAAAAGAAAAACAAACTCATATATACATAGAGCATTTTTATGTTTGCCAGATAGGAGGGGAGTTGTAGGGGTCAGTGGAAAAGGTGAAGGGATTAAGAAGTACAAATTGACTGTGGCCACTATGGCTCAGTTGGTTGGAGTGTCATCAAGTAGACCAAAAGGTCACAGGGTCAATTTCCAGTCAGGGCACATACCCAGGTAGCAGGTTCAATCTCCAGTTGGGGAGCATACAAGAAGACAACCAATTGATATTTCTTACATTAATATTTCTCTGTCACACATTGATGTCTCACTACTCCCCCGGTTTTCTCCCTCTCTCTTTTTCCTCCTTTCCTCCTTCCCTTCCTCTCTCTTTAAAAGCAATGAAAAAATGCCCTCAAGTGAAGACTTTTAAAAAAGAAGTGTATATTGATAATTTCAAAATAGGAGATGTAAAGTACAGCATAGGAGATATTGTCAATAACTTTCATAATAACAATGTATGTATGGTGTTAGATGGATACTGGACTTATCAGGGTGATCACTTCATAAATTATATGACTGTCTAACCACTATGCTGTAAACCTGAAACTAATATAAAATAGTTAGCAGCATCAACTGTAATTGAAAAAAAATTAAAAATAAAACAAAATAGAAAAAATTAATGACATAAACAAAGTGGATAAACAAAGCCAAGAATTGGTACTTTTAAATGATTAATAATAATTCCATAATATAATTCATAAAGGAAAGAAGATGTAAATAAACAATAGTTAAAAGGAAAAATGGAGGCATCAACTTCATCAGGTATTAGAAACACAGTAAAAAGATACTATTTTATCTTTTTGCTAATAAATTTGGAAACATAGACAATATGGACAAACCTAGAAAATAAAACTTACCAAAATGTCTCAAGAAAAAATCAGAAAGCACAAGTGGTTCACTTATTATTAAAGACATTGAAATGATAGGAAAAAGCTTCGCTGGGACAGAAGAGGGGGAGCAATGGAGAAGCACAAGAGCCAAATAATTTTTATTACTAAATTTTTTTTTTTAAGATTTTATTTCATTATTTTCAGAAAGAGGGGAAGGGAGAGAGGCAGAGAGGGAGAGAGACATTAATGTATGGTTGCTTTTCACCTGCCTCCAGCCACAGACCTGACTGGAGACCTGGTTTGCAACCTTGTTATGTGCCCTGGCTGGGGAATCGAACCTGCGACCTTTGGGTTCGCAGGCCGGCACCCTATCCACTGTGCTACCAGCCAGGGCCTAAATTTTTTAACACTATCAAAAAATAGATCGTATAAATCCTATACAGATTTTTCAAAGAAATTAAAAGGAATACCTGTCAAGTCATTATATGAAGCTAATACAATTAATATTGATACCATGTCTAATGTGAGAAGTAAACTTAAAGGTCAGTGTCACTCATGGACTATGTACTATATAAAATATAGTACATAGATCCTGGCTTGTCTCAGCAGTAAAATATTTATCAGTTGTAAAGTTATAAATATGATTTATCACATTAGCTAAAGTCCTTTCAATTAATACAGAAAATGCATTTGATAAAATCTAATACCCATTCATGATTTTTTAAACTTCTCAGCAAACTAGAAATCTTTAACCTGATGAAGCATGTCGTAATTTAAAAGAAAATAAATAGAAACTGCCATGGCTGGTGTGACTCAGTGGATTGAGCACTGGCCTATAAACCAGAAAGTCACAGGTTCAATTCTAGCCAGGAAACACACCTGGCTTGTGGGCTATGTCCCCAGTTAGGGGTCAACAAGAGGCCACTTGTCAGTGTTTCTCTCCCTCTCTTCCCCTTTCTCGAAAAATAAATAAATAAAATCTTTTTAAAATAATAAACACAACTATATGCAGTCTAGGCACAGATCTAACCAATGTTGTTCAAGAACTATATGGAGAAAAAGTATATTATAAAAATTGACCTAAGTACCCCCATAAAGGAAAACTTTATTATAAAAATTGCCATAAGAGGGATGGATGTAATACAACAACAGTGAATTTTTTTTTAATTGCCATAAGTAACCTGCAAAGAAAACACTGATCTGCTTGTGCCACATATTGTGTAAATATGTGTAAAAAGGGCCCTCTAAGTTAGGGGCCCTTATTCCTGTTAAGATGAGTAAATTTAAGCTAACTGTAGTTAGCAACTTTTTTAAAGTCCCAGAGTTAATAACATAGTTCTGCCTCCCTGGGAAGCCATTTATGTAAGTTCCCTTGAAAATAATATAATTTATGGAAAACACCCCTGGTGATTCAGCAGAAACAAGTAGATCATGGGGCCCTTTTCTGCTCAGACCTGTCACACTGGCACTGATTTTAAGAGATAGTATTTCACAGATCAGGAAGCAATGACAAGTGGGTGGAATTCTGTGAGTACTGCTGATAAGCTAACTCTGATTTGGACTTTTGAATCCCACAGTTCCAATCCAGTTGAACCAGTGGGGACAGTGACTGCACCTCAGGCCAGAGCCATTGTGTTCCTGAGCCTCATCTAGGAACTAGGAGTGCGTGTGACTGGGCATGGAAAAGAGGAGAAGATCAGTAATAACACATCTCTAGGGCAAAAGAATAAATAACAGCACCCTTCTTTGGTTATTTGAGGATAAAGGCAAATGTTAGAACAAATTAAAAGCAAAAGTGTTAAGTCAATTTGCCACCTCTTCCTTCTCAGTACATCAAAAATTCTAACTTACAAAACAGTGTGGGTGAGGTGCATTCATATTGTCAAGCAGTTATTGACTTAACTGCATGGGAGTGGGTTTGGACTACCCTGGTTCTGCCCTCTTAGGGCCTGGGACTTCCTCCTTAGGAAATGGAACCTGATCCCCAAGGATTTGCCTCAGTCTGCCTAGTTAGACATGGAACAGAAAGGTAGGTCAGGTAATGGAATGAGTAGAGCTTTGAGGAAAAAACATTGAAGCATTTTACTCCAAGAGGTTATGAAATGGAAATAGTCTATAGCAGTAATTTCAAACTCTCATCAATGAGACAGAGACAGAGACATTTTGGTGGGGATAGAACCCACAACCAAGGCATGTGCCCTGGCTGGGAATTAAACCCTCAGCCTTTGAGGTTTGCAGGATGATGCTTCAACCAACTGAACTACTGGGCTAGGACCTCTGCCCATTTTTTTTTTAATTGTATTGTTTGTTCTTGTAGTATTGAGGTGTATGAATCGTTTTTACATTTTGGATAACCCTTTATCAGATGTATCATTAGCAAACATCTTCCATTCAGTAGGCTGTCTTTTCATTTTGTTGATGGTTTCCTTTGTTACGCTAACACTTAATTGTTTGATATAGTCCCGCTTGTTTATTTTTTTTTTCTGTTGTTTCCCTTGCCTGAGGAGATATATCAGAAAAATATTGCTGAGAGAGATATAAGAGATTTCACTGCCTATGTTTTCTTCCATGAATTTTATGGTTTCTAGTGTTATGTTTAAATCTTTAATCTATTTTGAGTTTGTTACTTTATATGGTATAAGAAGTAGTCTAATTTCGTATTTTTGGCTTTTTAATCATTTATTAATTTGCCTTATAGGTGTGGGCTTATTTCTGGAATGTCTATTCTGTTCCATTGACCTGTGTGTCTTTTCATCCTCCCTTTGAGTCTTTGTGTGTATTTTGGTCTGAAATGGGTCTATTGTAGATAGCATATAAAGGTGAGGGAAAAAGTAAGTTTACAGTTTCAAGTATAGGAAACAAAGAGTTTATTCTTGTATTGTTTATTAATTATTATATTATGTACCTGTAGTATTTGTCTTATTGTTAGGTTGTGTCCTTTTTGTGACTTATCTTTTAGGCATTGACGGCTGGTAATTTAAACTACTTTTTCCCCATCCTGTGTTTATGTGTCTTGTTTTCATATCAATTCCTATGTATTTTGATTGGAGAATTTAATTCATTTACATTTAAAGTGACTATTCATAGGTATGTATTTATTGCCATTTTGTTCTTTATAATTATGTTCCTGTTTTTTCTTCTGTCTTCTTAAAAACTCTTAACATATTTTGCAATACTGGTTTAGTATTAATGAACTTCTTTAGCTTCTTTTTGCCTAGGAAACCCTTTTTATTTTCAAGTTTAAATGATTGCCTTACTGGATAGAGGCAATCATTGACTATATGTCTGTTCTTTTCACCATGTTGAATATTTTATGCCAGTCCCTTCTGGCCTGACATATTTTCCTTGAGAAATGAGCTGACAGTTTTATGGGCTCTCCCTTGTAGGTAACTGTCTCTCTCTTGCTTTTAAGATTCTCTCTTTGTCTTTAAACTTTGCCATTTTAATTATGATGTGTATTGGTGTGGGATCCTTTGGGTTCATCTTGTTTGGGGCTCTGCGTACTTCCTGGACTTGTGTCTTATTTTCTTCGCCAGGTCAGGTAAGTTTTCAGTCATTATTTATTCAAATAGGTTCTCAATATTTTGCTGTCTTCTTCTTGTATTGCTATAATGCAGATGCTATTAAGCTTGTCATTGTCCCAAAGTTTCTTTAAACTATCCTATTTTTTTTAGTTCTATTTTTTTTAATTTTCTGATTGGGTCTTTTCTGCTTCCCTTCCAATTTGCTGATGATCCTCTGCTTCATCTGATCTGCTATTAATTCCTTCTAACGTATTTTTTATTTCAGATGTTGTCATAATGTCTGACTGGTTCCCTTTATGTTTCAAGTGTACGGTTCTAGAATATATCATCTGTATATTGCATTGTGCTCAACACCCAAAGTGTAGCCTCCTTCCATCAACATATATTTGACTCCCTTTATTCTTTTTGTCTTGCCCCACCCTCTGGTAACCATCATATCTTTGTGTCTATGAGTTTGTTTAGTTATTTACTTTGTTTTATATCTCATATATAAGTGAAATTATACGGTCCTTGTCCTTTTCTGTCTTACTTATTTTACATAGATTATCTTGCAAACCAGGAGGGCCTTGTGGACCTGGGAAACTTTATCAGGAAGTCTAGACTATTGCGCTGTTCCCTTTTGCCAGGACAGTGTTTAATGTTCATAGCTTCAGATTTAACTTTCCTTTATTCATTCTTTGTCATCTGTTTTATTTTCCAACATTTTTTATATAGCCTTTTATTTGAAATAGTTTTGCTCCTCACAGTCTATTTAATGATATTATTTACTAAATTTTTTTTAGGCTTCAGGAAATATTTTATGAGAGCATGTCATTTGATGGTAAACAAGACTTAATATACCTGAATTATGAAGTGAGAGGATTGGAAATTTAGTCATGTATAGGTTTTTGTAACTACTGCTCTTTGAACTTAAAAATTAGGGGGCATCTCATCAAGTCACTGGATATCCATCAGACCTTTGTTGCTGCCAGCTGGGACACTGGTTTTTATTATGTTGGGTCATGCATGTCTGTAAATATGCTTTTTCTTTTCAGAGAAAGCATCTTGTTGTTATTCTAAGCATAATGTCACACTGAAGCTTTTCTCAGTGTTGGGTGTCCATACAAAACATGTTACCTGTTATGGGAGGCAAGGGAAACAGGTGCTCTTTCTGGCAATCAGTAATATATTTGACTTGAAAAGATGACCTATTTATGTGCTTTTAAACTTCATTTGGCTTTAGTTTTATGTCAAAAGAGAAATCTGTCTCCTGTATTTTGCAGATAGTGATCAAACACCCGCATGTACAAATCTAAAAAAAAAGGTGCATGTTAAATTCAGCTTCATTTATTTTGATTCATCCATTTAGGAAAATAACTACAGTGGAGTTCAGTGAAATCCTGATTTCTGTATTGAATCAAAAACCATCTCCTAAAAGAACAAATGTGAATGCTTTTTTTGTAGAGTCTGCCTTCTTGTACAAGATGCCTATGGAATGTTCAGCGAAGTGCACTTAGAGGGCACCATCTTTAAGGACAGACAGTTGGAAGGGAAGTCCTGCAGCCTCACAGGAATGAAAGTTTTGCAGAAGGCCACCAGAGGAAGGTGAGGAGACATTCTAATAACACCCTGTTTGCTATAATGGCTGGTTATTTCTTTCCTTTTTTAAAAAAGATTTTATTTATTTTTGCGGTGGAGATAGAGGAAGAGCAAAATATCAGTCTGCGAGAGAGACATCAAGCAGTTGCCTCTCACACATGCACCAACTAGGGACCAGGCCTGCAACCCCACAATGCAGGCAAGCTTGTACCCCAACTGGGAATTGAACTGGCAGCCCTGTACTTCACAAGATAATCAATGCCAACCAGCTGAGCCACACCAGTCAGTTGCTGGTTCTTTCATTAGTCTTTTATCTCTAACTTTATTTTAAAAGACAACAAACAAGGATCTTTAAATTTGCCTGTAAAATAAGGCCAGGGGTTGAGTGAAATCCATAAGGTACCCCTAGAGGGAGTGAGAAATTATCATTGACAACAAAAATTATTATGCAACTCATAATTGTATTAAATGTAAGAAGATTTTATATTGTTATATATGTATGTGTAATTTAATTCTAAAAATATGTTTTCTGTATATTTTCAGAGCTCTAACAATAAGGCAACTCCATATGAGTCTGTTTTTGTAAATGAAATTTTGTGAGGAGGTATCTTATAAGCTAAACTTTTAAGTTGTCATGTATTTTTTTTAAATATTTTATTTCATTATTTTTTAGAAAGAGGGGAAGGGAGAGAGGCAGAGAGGGAGAGAGACATCAATGTATGGTTGCATTTCACCTGCCTCCAGCCACAGACCTGGCTGGAGACCTGGTTTGCAACCTGGTTATGTGCCCTGGCTGGGGAATCGAACCTGCGACCTTTGGGTTCGCAGGCCGGCGCCTTGACCACTGTGCTACCAGCCAGGGCTGTCATGTATTTTTATTTCTGTAACATAAAGCTTTATTCTCAGTCAACCTTCATGGCACTTCACCCTAAAATGTTGTTTTAGGGTTGGACCTATCCAAAGCTGGCCCAAACTGTGGCTGTTGTACCTCCAATAATCATCTTAATCCTGTCATATAGAGAATTCGTATAAACCATGAATTGGGGATTTGCTCAATCTTCTTATAACCCCTCTTTCCTCAAATAGTGTATTATTATAATTCTCTTGATGTTCATGTTTTGTGTAATTATAGTAACATCTGAGCTTATAATAGTATCTGAGGGAGGTACTTGATTTTGAAGCAGTTATTGATAGCATCTTTCAATGGTTTGTATAATGACCATTCTAGCCATCATTCTAAATCGTGAGCAGTTGCTGAGCATTTCTCCTGACTGACTTCCATAGACAGTCAGCCCTCCCACAGGCCTCAACTCCGTCTTTTCTGTCTTTCCTGTATCTATGCAGATGAGCAATGGCTCTGCCCATGGGCTTGTTCTTTGAAAGATGTGCATTTCATAGATAGATCCCCAGTAAATCCTGGGCAGATACAAGAATATTTTATTGATCCATGTAAGTTTGTCTTGTAATAAATGCTTTCTATTTTTTAATAAAAAGGTAACTGTATTATAATGTAATCACCTTATAGATTGAGGCAGGGGGATTGGTACCCAAATATTTGGAAAACATATGAGACACGTAAAAACCTTTACTTTGGGGATGGAAGCAGTGGAAAGCACAGGGAGAAAACTGGGACAACTGTAATAGTGCAGCAATAAAAAAGTTGTGTTTTTTTATTTTAATTTTAATTTTTTTTAATTTTATTGTTGTTGTATTACATCCATCCCCTTTTTGCTCCCCTCTGTCCCCCTCCCCACCCACCCATTCCCCCCAAAGTCAGTCCCACCTGTTGTCCATGTCCATGTTTCCTTTATACTAGGTTCTTGTCTAAGCTGCTCCCCTTTCTTGCCTCTGCCTCCCCCCTTTCCCCAACCACTTTCCCCCTGACCACTGAAGGCCTATTCATTGTATTCATATATTTGGTTCTGTTTTGCTTATTGTTAGTTTTGCTCATTACGGGACAATAATGAGTAAAAAAGTTTTTTTAATAAAAAAGTTTCATTGGGTTATATGACCCTTATTGTTATTAAGGCTGAACCTCCTTTTAGTCCTCAGAATCTTAAGCATCTGAAAAGGGTAGGTATAGTTATGGTAAAAGAGATTGCTGCCTCGGCATTGACCTGACAACATTAACCCCATCAGAGCCACTTAGGAAGTTGTCATTCTTGGCATGAACCTCCCACATAAGCACCACAGGCCACCAGTAGTCTTCTGATGGTGGTAGAGCCTTGCCAGGGGCAGCAGTATTGCTCCAGCAATCAGGTTTGCTGGTGTGCTACAGGCCAAAGGGGGACTGCTCCACTCCAGGAGACACACCTCTTGCTGGAAACTGGGATGTAACTTCTTTTGAAAATACTACAGCCAGGACTGGAATTCAGGGGTCTTGGACTCGATAAATTTCATGTTCTGTTATCATTATGTGTACCTAATAATATTTCACCTAGTTTTTGGGGTAACACTAGAAGTTTTACTCCTACCTACAACATTGCCATAGGAAATGGGTTTTTTTTGTTTGTTTGTTTGTTTTTATGGGAAATGCACTGAGTAGTTCAAGTTAACTTACAAACTTTTGGAAGCCACTCCTGTTTTATGCTGGTAACTAAATATCTGATCCTTTTTGTTAGCTTGGGATTAATTTCTTTATCTTATATATAATATTGTTTTGGCATACAGTCATCCAAATGAATATTTAGATTATCTTTTTGTTCTTTTAGAAACTATTTTTTCAAAACAAATTATTAAGTAGTTGTGGAATGCTGGGTATTATAATTGTTTATTAGTGATGTCATTCATTGTCAGTCAGTCATCCATCCATGGCCCAGCAAACACAAATTGTCTTTCTTTATTTTCCAAATTATTGTTTCTTAGCAACTCTTATAAACTTCAACAAAATATACTTCTCATACATCTTAATAAAATACACTTCAAAAAATCAAGCTAAGATGATTAATTATAGTTATGTAATCCTAATATCTACTACAGAAAATAACTGTTTTACCTATCGGAAGATGTTTAGGCTAAGTTATGGAGTCTTTTAGATCTTGGCTACCAGCTTTTACCTGGTCCATGGTTATAGAGGGTGCATGCAATGAGTTGGCAATAACTTTGCATCTCCTTATTTCACATGCTTCTTATTAATTTTGGAAAACTAGGTTTCTAAGGTTATGATTTAACATCATTATTTCAGATGTAAAGTATTAAATTCTGAGAGCAACCGTCATGTAAAAGGAATATGATGTTAGAGCAACCATGCATGCATTTCTGGACTGCATGCAGGGGAAACTGCTAAAGAAATTGTGAACTTCATTAACATCCCTTTAAATACAGTTTACAACTTGAAGAAGGTGTATGATGCTGATCTTGATGTCACCACACCAACAAGGAAAGTGCATAAAATACACAAGGACCACACAAGTCCAGATATTGTACACAGAATCCAGGAAATCATCAGTGAAGATCCAGGATGTTTACCTTGATGTTTTGTGAGAAGTAGTGGTACTGTGGATGAAGCAAGTCGCAAGTGGACATCATTTTATCTTCCAACAAAATGGTGCACCAGCACAGAATACCAAAAAGGTGCAAGAATGTCTCGGTGTCAATGTTCCTGAATTCTGGTCAAAGGAAATCTGGCCATCTGGTTCACCAGATGCAAATCCTTTAGATTAGTATGCATGGAGCATTTGTGAGAGAGAAGTTAATAAACAACCTCATTCCAATAAAGAGGCTGTTCAAGCTAAGATTGAAAAATAATGATGTCCATGGATTTAAAAAAAGTTAATTAAAGCATGCTCAAGACCCTGAAGTCAAATCAAGTCTATTATTGCAGCAAATGGAGACTTTTTTGAACAATTTAAAAAATAATGACTATGTTTATGCATTTACGTATAAGAATAAATTAATTTCAAAATATAACACTTTTGTGGTATGTTGTTTATCTTAAATTTTGCCAATTGATTTTGCACACCCTGTAGTGTAAGAAAATCACTACCTACTATTGCTTTGAAGTGGACCAACGACCTTAGAACTGTTGAGACAGATGTGCTGTTGGATTATTCCACATGGAGCACCCTCATTTTGGAAGGCTTACAGAAAAATAGCTATCATATCTTTTCCATTTCTCTGACATATTTTTTGAGTTGAATGTTTATACCTACTGGTTAAAGTAAGAGTCGGAAAAATAGCCTGGAAATAAAGGAAAAAACTACCATTTTTAAAACAGCCTAAAGCATGCTTACTAAGCAGAATGTGCTTTCCCGCTCCAAAGGTCTTCCTGATATTGACTCTGACTGTTCCTAAGGCGTTTCCAAACCTTTGTCCTCCCAAGTGGCCTGTGTAGCTGTTTAGTAGGTCAGGCAAGCTGAAAAGTAACAGTCTTTTGGTGTCATTCTATATGAACTTTATCTTTTTATTGCTGATTATTATATTCTTTTATTTTTATGTGATAAGGCAATATTGGAGGGAAAAAAGAAATTTCCTGAAACATGTTAACCCTGTACATATGGATAATATAGCTAGCAAAATTTTTTTGAGGGTGGGGAACCTCTTTTGGTTCAAAATTCTGCTAATAATGATGTCTCAAATTATTAAAACAAAACTAATGTCTGTGTCTAAAATGTTAATTTATAATAATATATTTATTTTATTAAAATAATAAAAATGTTATTATTTTATTTAGATCTCCTGAATGACCCTTTAAGAGTGATGTAGTGGAGAGAATTTTATTGCAGAGCTTAGTCAGTTGCCACTATACACAGAGAGGGCTGTACCTGAGTGTTAAGAACGACAAAAAAGCAATAGATACAATCTTTGGCTTTGAATTGCATCCCTTAGAACAGAAAACCATACAGACACAAATGTTTAAGCAATTGATGCTTTAAGTGACTAGATCTTAACTGACCAACCTCAGAAGATTCATGAAAGAGGTGAGTGAGAACCAGTGCTTTAAATGCCTTGATCTAACAGAAGGAAAAGTCCTCTTCAAATTGGTAAAATGTTGCCTGCAAAGATGTAAAAGTAGGATAATAAAAGACGTATGCAAAAGAGTAAGAAAAAGACAATTCACTTATTTATTCTGTAAATATTTAATGCCTCTGTGTACTATGCCCATGGTTAGTTGCTACAGCATTGAGCTCTGTCCTAGGCTTGGGGAATTCATCCTAGACCAGAATATCCTGAGGTGTAAAGTCAGCTAGATGAAACTGATAAAGCCTTGAGTCTTACAATTAGAAAGATTGTGCATTGATCCAAGAAAAAATTAGAGTCACTAAGAGTCTTTTTAGAGAATAAAAGATGTAATAAAAGTGAAAATGAGCTCTGACCAGATTGCTCAGGTGGTTGGAGCGTTGTCCTGTACACCAAAAGTTTATGGGTTTGATCCTTAGTCAGGACATATATCTAGGTTGCAGTTTCGATCCCTGATTGGGGCATGTATGGAAGGCAGCTAATCAGTGTCTGTCTGTCTCCCTCTCCTCTTGCTCTCCCTTCCTTATTTTCTCTCTACAGTCAATAAAAGCATACCTCAGGTGAGGATATTTTTTTTTAATGTTTAATGAAAATGAATTCAAGATTATCCTACTGTTGTAGCTATAATAGATTTGACGTAAAGGGAAATTTGTGCAGCTATTGAAGGAAGACCAAAGTTGATTTTTAATTTCTGATCTGTATAGGCAGCTCTAGTGAGAGCTGTGGCAAGTACCAAGAATATAAGATAGACCGCTTCCTCCAAAAGCTCACAGACTAGCAGGAGAGCCCAGGAAGAGACCCAAAAAGGCACCAAAGGACAAGTGCCTAATACAGACAGCTGTAGACTGATAGCAACCACCTTTGAGGGAGGCTCAGAGAATGGGGTTAAGGTTAGGATCCCTGGAGAGAACAGGAAAGGCCTGGTGCAATGGACTAGAATGAGGAAAAGAAGGACAACCTCCATTGTCTAAACATTTCATTTGCCTCTCCTGAGAAAATGTGAAGATAGGAGAGCACTGCTGCCTGAGCAGTTTTGATGACAGAGTAAAGAGTTGAGCATTTGGGAGGGGTGCATTTTAGAGATTAATCCAATAAGTAGTTATTGTTTAAATACCAGCTTTTGTTTTCAGGATAACAAACAAAATACTGATCAGTGTTTTACTAGAAGCCAAGCTTAGTCAGCCTACTCAAAAACTAACCCAAAGATCAGGAAAATAAAGCCCCTCAGATGTCCTCATCCTTAGCATTACACTCGTGGTGGTTGGTCCCACCACTCTAGCAGGCTCCATTTCCTGGGCCTACAGCCCTTTGCTTTTTCTCCTGGGTCTTATTTAAGCATCACCTTTCCCTCACAGGCCACCTTTGGTGCCCCTGCATTCAGGGTCCTAGCATCTTTTCCCAGCACTGCGTCTTGCCTCCTGCAGCAGTTTCTGCTGGATCACCCCTTTCCCTTCTCCACCAGGGCAGGCAGTGTCATAGTGCTGCTCACTGAGGTGCCCATGCCCATGCCCAGGGTTGTGTGGGATTCTCTCCAGAGAGCAACATTTTAATGTAAATAGGGATGACACCACAGGCTTAAGTTTGAATATGTCCAATTTATTTTTATAATTATGCAAACATCACACTTGTATGATGAGCTTTGGGATGGATTCCCTGCCATGTGTCCAGCTGACCATCTGTGATTCACACCAATTTATTGACACACAGACCTTCTTACAATCATTGTGGCAACCTCTGCCTGGTGCAATCAGTAAACATTGACATTGGTGAGAGCATCTAGTGGCCAGTAGTTCAGCCTGGCCTGCCAGTCATTAGGATCATAAGGGCAGGGGCTATTTCTTACTCACCATCATATTTCTTTTATCTGCTCTCACCCCCATCTTTCAAAAGAGAGCCTGAAACAGAGGTGAGGGTGACTGGCCTAGGGTCACACAGCTGGCTAGGGGTCAAGTCTCCTGAGGAGATTCTCACCTTCCCTCCAGCTGGATGTGGCCCATAACACACAGAAGTGCAGTAGAAGCAAATTATTAGGAAATGTTCAGCACAAGTCGACTGGGCTGGCTTAGGGTTATCATTGCAGATGCTCCTTTAACAGGAAATATATTGTAGTGAGAGTTCTCCTTGGGTAAGAAACTTAAGTAGTAATTTCCTTCCTTTGATTTTTCTCTTTGCAAAAAGGCCATTCTTTCAAAGAGCCACATACTTCCCTTGGGGTTTAAGGTACAGAATCTCTTTGCTAATTGCTGTGGTGGGAAACCCGCTTTTGAAACTAACATTCTTAAGATGTCTCTCTCCCTCTCTGCCTCTCTCTCTTCCCCTCTTTCTAAAAATAATAAAATAAAATCTTTAAAAAAAAGAAAAAGAATTCCCTTATGATTTTGAATAATAAAATTGGTGCTAGAGGGTTCTACCACTTTTCTGCAGGGAGAACACATTGTCACTGAAAGAGAATGTACTAAATCTTGATACCAAGGATGCGCAGAGATGCAAAAGGAAGCTCCCCCTGAAGGAGCACCATGCTATTAATTCAAGCCCTTAATCGTTTAGTAAGTACATTTTGTGTTGCCCCCATGGGTTTTAGTGTTTTCTTTCTGCCAGTGTTTCTTACCATTAGCATTTTAACTCAAAAGTAAATCTTTTTACTATCTTTTAACAGTAGGGTTGGGGGTTTGTTTTTTGTTTGTTTGTTTGGGGGGGTTTTCATTGGGTTTATTTTGGGGGGGTCTCTTTAACAACTGTGTAGGGAAACAAACAAAAGCAAAACAGTACATGAAGTATAAATAAGCAACTCTTTTCATGAGTGTATTATCCCCTCTTCTGATAATTAATATTTGAACATCATCTTTTCTTGTCAATATTGGGTTAGCCAAAAAATTTGTTTAGTTTCTAAGTAAAAAGAAAGATACATTTTTTATTTTCACCAATAACTTCACTCTATGAAGTTACTTTCCATAGAACTTTTTATTTTTCTGTCCACAACATAATTGAAGTAACTCCTTATAAGCTCTTGTAATAAAATAATGGGTTCTAATTATCTAGATTGTGACTTTTCTTTTTAACAGAGCATTTTGGAAGGTAAAATAAGCTCTAGTTATCTTTGGAATAATTACATTTTAGGAAAATGAAGTCTATTTCTTAATTATTGTTTGCTTCATCACTATTTCTGAGTGTTTTTGTTGACACTGAACTGACAATTATTTTTAGTTAGTGATTTTTAATCAAAGATTAATAGAGATTACAACTTTTATTTTTATTTTACAGGAAAAGTATTTTTTGAAATGTGGGGTTTTAGTCCCAAATCAGGCAAATCACATTTACATTGTATGATCTAAAATTTCAACTGTTTATTCGCTTCCTTACATATTGGTTGATTAGCTTCCAGTGTACTTACTGGTAAATTAAATTAACTGCAACACCAAGGAAAACAGGAAAATGTGAAAGAGACAAATGGGTGGAGCTACCATTTTTCAAATGCCATAAACCACATTAAGTATACATGTTGTGTATTATCCTCAAAATAACCTGCTGAAGCAAATATTATTTTATTCATTCAACAGATGAAGAACTAAATATTCATCAACATTAATTCTAAACCCACTTTTAAATGACTCAACAGCAAATTCCGCTTCTATTATGCCATCCTGTTGTGGGATTGAGAGGTTCAGGGTGGATGGTTCATGCCCAATGCCTGATTAAGAAATAAATCCTTCCCTTCTGTTACTCTCTGTGACTGGGGTAAGGTGGGGATCAGGGCAAGGCATGAGAACCTCCACACCACAGGCTGCTGCTCCAATAAGATATACAGTCCAGCCCTGGCTAGTAGCACAATGGATAAGGCGCCGGCCTGCGAACCCAAAGGTCGCAGGTTCGATTCCCCACCAGGGCACATAGCAAGGTTGCAAAACAGATCTCCAGTCAGGTCTGTGGCTGGAGGCAGGTGAAAAACAACCATACATTGATGTCTCTCTCCCTATCTGCCTCTCTCCCTTCTCCTCTTTCTAAAAATAATTAAAAATAAAATCTTTAAAAAAAAAAAATATGTACACTCAGTAATGCCAGTTTCAGAAACTGGGTGCTAACTTTGCTTTCCCTAGGTAGTTTGTGGAAAAGATCCTGTACTATCTTTACATCACCATAGTTTTCTCCTTGCAGCGGTACAAGTTGATTTATTAACTAGGTTGGAGCCGGTCACTTGGTAAAGTGTATTTTGCATTCTAGTCTTCATTATTTGACATGCCAGTGTAATTTGTTTAGATAGTACTAACAGGTTCCATCTTTGAGAAAGTATATAAGTATCACTACACACTTATAATAATGTTTGGTAAAAAAAAGAAAAAGAAAAAAAATTGTATTGCTCTTTCCAGGACAACATAATACCATCCACTTTGCTCCTGGGAGTTTAAGGATCAGAAAAACTGTACATGGTGAATGGACCACCACATTTTACAGAAAGGGGTGTTTCCAAGGGAATCTGAGGGAATTTACAAAGTCTCAGTCTTTAGTAAGGATAGGAGCTCATTTGCCTGTGGCAACAGAAAAAAAAAATATATTATCAATGTCACTAACAAGGGACTACTGCCTTCCTGTGATCTCTCAAAGGCAATTTACCTTGAGTTCTTTCAAAAAAAAAAAAAAAAAAAAAACACCACTGTCCTACAACATGGCAGTCTTACACTGCTTGGAAAGATGGCACTGCTGGGATTCCCAGCCTACCACTTGATGATGTAAAAACTGAGACATGTTTGAAATCTTTCATGCAGGAAAAAAAAAAAAAATGCAAAATTGGTGTCCATCTTAGTCAAAATGTGAAATTATTTGTGGCTGAAATGTTAACAATGAACTTCACTTGTTTGAAAATAATTTCAGTACAATTGCATTTGTAAAAAAATGTTTTGTTAACACCCTAATCACACAGGGCGTGCTCTCTATGTGCACCTTCAATTGTTAGATTATTATCAGTACCCTAATGGATCTCATGAAGCTTTAGCCAATAAAAGTTTCTCTAAGGCGGATAAGGTCACAATGGTATGGGATAAAAAGTGTGTTGGTAATAGCAAGTACAGTTGTTGACAAGACAGCAGCTTCCTGATGTATGGGGAACAAAGCAGCACTACATTGCAACAAACAGAGAAAGTGCTATAGTTGAGCTACCCCAAAGTAGCCTCATTTATGATGTTGTTTAGAATTCTAGTTCTTACTGAGTTTTGTGCTGTTTATGATTTTATGTCTGCCAAAGTGACAGCTTCCAACTTGAAAGGTAATTCTGTGTTTCAGTTTGGAACTCATCCTAACACAGCCTGCTATAGACCTCATGGACACAGATTAGTACTGGCTGGATTTGGAAATTAAAGGGGATAAATAAAAGTGTGGGATATTAAAAACTACAAACTTATTTCTAAACCAGCAACCTCTGAGTCTATATATTTTACTTCTTGCCCAGATAGCATATTTTAACAGCCACATGTGTTCCCAGTACACATATTAATAATTGGTACAAGATTTGGCATTGTACTAACTCTGTCTTTCACAAGTATAGTATGTCATCAAATGCAAAATTATGGCAGGTTTCTTTTTTTTTTTTTTAAGATTGTATTTAATATTTCCAGAGAGAGAGGAAGGGAGAGAGGGAAAGAGACATCAATGTATGGTTGCCTTTCACCTGCCTCCAGCTACGGGTCTGGCTGGAGACCTAGCTTATAACCTGGTTATGTGCCCTGGCTGGGAATCAAACCAGTGACCTTTGGGTTTGCAGGCCAGTATCTTATCCACTGTGCTACCAGCCAGGGTATATGGCAGGTTTCTTGGCAGCCATTTCTAGATGGGATGTTTCCAGCAAGAAAACAAAACAAAGCATAACTTACCAAGTAGTTCCAAGTGATACCCAGTTAAGAACCTAAAGCTGTAACAGCTTATATAGTCCCAGCTTTAAAAAACAAACCAGTCACCAATTCCTAACGTCACAAGAAGAAACCATTTCAGAATATGAAACCACAACCAGGAAATGATAAGCCATTATCAAAAACAGCCCTTAAGAATCAAAGGAAGCATGAAGCTAAGAGAACTGCAAAGCAGGAAGCACAAGTGACAAGAGTTCAGATTTGGCACCTACTTCTGCCCCACAGTGCTCAGCACAAATACTATCTCTCAGGCAACTTCTGGAGAGCCTGAGATAGACCAAAAAGTCAAGAAACTAAAGGTGGCAATGGGCAAAGAGTCGGGAAATGAGAACAGAAAGGGACTTTCGGGTAATGGGTGCATGGTGCAGTGTGCTAATGATGTTTTATTGAGTTGTGAGCTTGAAATCTATATGGTTTTGCAAACCAATGTCACCCCAACAAATTCAATAAATGTGTTTTTTCTTTAAAAGAAGAAACTGAAAGCAGTCAAACAACCGAAAGAACAAGTAGTAACTGGAAAAATGCTGGGAAAAAAATCAGTTGGAGAAAGCCCTTCTCCAGGTGCTAGAAGATTAGGAATTGGGTTTTAAAGATTCATAGAAAGCAAGTTAGTTACCAGAAACCAGTGCAAACACATCTTCTGTTAAGTTCACTGGTGTATATGGAATATTCATCTGCTCACATTTAATGTTCATCTGTAATGTTAACTATTCAAGATTCTGCATATATGTGAAATTATTTAATAATACTTTGATGTCCTTAAATACTTACTATTTAATAATAAATTGGTGTTTCATCCTGCAGTCTATATCATGTCAACATATGATTATGAAAAAGAGACATATGAATTTTCCAGCTAAGCTTGACTGATTGAAAGACAAATATTGTTTTTAATAGGGGATGGTATTTACCATATAAGTGAATAGGAGATATAAAGGGTGTGTGAGATAAATTGGCAAAATTTTAGTAAAATAAACATACTATACAAGTGTTAATTTTGAAATAAACTTATTCTAATATGTAAATATATAAACATAGTCATAATTTTTTATATTGTTCAAAAAAGTGTCCATTTGCTACAATAATAGACTGGATTCGACTTCAGGATCTTGAGCATGCTTTAATTAACATTTCTTTATCCATGGACATCATCATGTTTTCAGTCTTAGCTTAAACAGCCTCTTTATTGGAATGAGGTTGTTAATTAACTTCTCTCTCACAAATGCTCCATGCATACTAATCTAAAGGATTTGCATCTGGTGAACTAGATGGCCAGATTTCCTTTGACCAGAATTGACACTGAGACATTCTTGCATCTTTTTGGCGTTCTGTGCTGGTGCACCATTTTGTTGGAAGATAAAATGATGTCCACTTGCGACTTGCTTCATCCACAGTACAACTACTTCTCCCAAAACGTCAAGATAAACATCAGCAGTCACCTTCAAGCCTTGTGGAAACAAAGTCAGGGTCATGATATCTCCTTCATTGCTGACAACACCTCACAGGTCACTGTAGCAGGAAATTTCATTTTCATGACAATTGGGACTTCATTAAGATTCTCGCAGAGCCACCTGTTTCTTCTGTTGATAGTTTGGTCCTGCTGAAACTTCTTTTCATCAGAGAAGAAAATCAGAGGGTTTTTTTCTTTGAGATTTTTTAAATTTGTTAGCAGTTTCCTTGCTTTTTCAAAGTGCCTTTCCTTTGTTTGCTGTGTCATAGACTGGCCTCTTCTAAGAGAACACAGGATCTGTATCTGGTACCTTCAGCAACAATCCTGCAAAATGTCTTGTCCGACATCTGCAGTTCTCTTGCTATGGAGCACATAGACTTTCCTGGATCTTCATTGATGATTTGGATTCTGTGTACATACAATATCTGGATTTGTGCCATCCTTGAGTACCTGATACGTTTTTCTTGTTGGTGTGGTGACATCAGGATCAGCATCATACACCTTCTTCACATTGTAAACTGTATGTAAAGGGATGTTATTGAAGTCCACAATTTCCTTAGCAATTTGCCCTGCACATAGTCCAGAAATTAAGGTTCCTCTAACATCCTATTCCTTTGACACGGTGGTTGCTCTCAGAATTTAATACTTTATATCTGAAACAATGATGTTAAATCACAACCTTAGAAACAGTTATTCAAAATTAATAAGCAGGTAAAATAAGGAGATGCAAAGTTACTGCCAATGTATCATGCACCCTGTATATTTTAAATTTAAAAAAGTAAGTTTGTATCTATCAAGAAGTATGGTCTGATGGAGTTTGTGGGTGTTTCTGCCTCTACACTTTTGAAATAAAACAGGTACCTCATGGGACATGAAAAAAGACCAAAACTGTTTGCAAAATTCCACATAGCAACATGTTGCAGGAGTTCCTTATTTCCCATGCAACTAACTGAGTGTATGCGTAATTTCCTGCTCAGGCAGAACAGAAATGTGCAAAGAACTTGTTTTATACAAAGTTGGAGTAGATAATGTTTTTATATCCCAAATCTTGAGGTAGAAGTTGATTAGAAAGGACATTTTTAATGAACTATAGAAATGATCCCTGAAAGTATAGTCTTAGAAAGGACATTTTTAAATATAACTATCATCTAGCATATATCCTGTAAAATGTGAAGCATTCCAGAGTTACAGATTTATCTTACATATGTTTATATAAATTTAGACATGAGTTAAAGGAATAGTACAAAAGGCTTTATTTCAGATGTGTGTTTAATTTCTTTCTTTCTTCTTTTTTTTTTTTTTTTGTTGTTGTTGTTGTTGTTTTGTTGGGGGGGGTTGTTTTATTTTGTTTCCCCAACTGTCTACAATTTGAAAAGTTTTTTCATGAAATTCAGTGAACTAGGCTTGGGAAATGTTTAGTAATGTCCCACATATATAAGTTATTTGTGGGGTATTCTTAGCAGAGGGTGGTGGTCTCTGGGATCAGAATGACTGACTTAATGCTTAATGTCCTTTCTGTCTTCATGACCTTGGGAAAGGCACATCTGTGCACAGCTGGATATCTGCTTGGGATTTGAGTACAGGTGTGGAGGTATGGACCCAGCAAATGATACATTTTAGTGAATATAACCATCCCAACAGTGTTGATGAAAACCTGTCTTACAGTATATATTCTGTTGTTTTGCAGTATTTTGCATCATCATAATAGAAGATTTAAATCTGAAATAATTTCTTGAAATTTAGCTATCAATCAGAGCAGCCTTTTCTGAGAACTGTCCACATCTTTATACAGACATTTATACAAACTCAGGTGAAAGTGATGTATTTTTCTTAGCATTTTTAATATGCTAAACCGTGTTCTCCTTAGCTTCCATAAACATTGAGCATCAACAGACAGACTCTGGTGCAGTCAGCCTACCCAGAGCCATAGACTCACTCCCATGGGTCAGCAGAGTTGATTCAGGCAGCAGCATGCGAGGCTCACCCTGGGCACGGGGGACACACACATAGGGGAACATGGACCTCGTGCCCCCAATCCTGCCTATTGTGACTGAGGAAAAGGAAGAGCAGGTATTCCAAAACAAAGGTTTTAAAGATTGTCTAGCTTTCCCTTGGCCTTTCTTTGCACCTTTTCCTCAGCCCTCATACTGCTCATTGGGTCCCATGTAAGCATCCCAGTAAAGATGACAATGTTACTATTTGACTGCGGAAGTCCCAGCTTTTTGTTTCCCAGAAGCTTGGAGATACATTTGGGTGTGAGCTGCTAAAAAAAATGAAGGAAAGAAAAATAATGTTTGTAGCAATATCAGTAAGCAGAGCTGAGGGTGTATTTCACATCAAGGTTAGATGTCTCCTTGCTGGAGACCACTGTCTTAAGTTATATTTATTTAACAACAGCTTTATTGAGATGTAACTTATATTTCATAAAATTTACCCTTTTATAGGTATACAATTCATTGATTTTCACATTCACGAAATTATGCAACCATCATCACCATCCCATTGCAGAACATTTTCTGACCCTATAAAGAAACCCTAGACCCATTACCCCTGAAGACACTTATCTGCTTTCTGCCTCATGGATTCGTGTATACTAAATATTTCATTTAAATAGGAACATATCACCTGTGGCCTGTGCCAGTTCTTCATTCCTGTTTATGGCTGCCTAATACTCTATTATACCAAGTTCATTTATCCATTCATCAGTTGATAGACATTTGGATTGTTTCCACTTTCCGGTTATCATGAATAAATACTGCTGTGAACATTCATACACAATTTTTGCATAAACCGTACGTTTTCAGTTTTCTTGGGTAGAATTGCTTGGTTACTATCAAAGTTTTCCGAAGTGACTGCCCCATTTACTGTCTCATCCACAGTGACACATTTTAATAATTAATTATTTAATCTTCTTAGGGTCTCATGGTTTTCATGTCTCCTATCAATTTTGTTAGTAATCTCCTGGGGCATTTGGTAATGTCTGCTCTGGTAAACCAAACCTCTTTGAGAGAACTGTATTTCAGTATTAACGTGAATGTTTAATTAACTCAAGATTGTCTTTTATGTGTATGAGGGTGACATAAACAGATATAAAGTGACATAAACTACCTTCTGGAAGACATTCTTCTTAAATTATGTCTAAACTCTATTTCCTACTAGCATCAAGTCTGATGCTAGATTAATTAAATGAACAAGCGAGATTAGGCTAAAGAAATTTGATGGAAGCCATGGGTTTCTTAAAAGAAAAATGAGGGCTTATGAAAACTTCTCAAATGAAAACATTGAGGGACAACTTGCCATGTATGGGTGTCAGCATGGTGTACAGCTTCACTACACAATACTGGAAGGGGAAACTGGGAGAGGTGCTAGGTGACCCTGTCTGCACGGACCCACGTATCTTCACTCTTTCATCCAAGGGTTAAGTACCTCTCTAGTGCCAGACCCTCACCTGGGCCTGAAGGAGTCCCTGGAGAACAGTCGCTGAGCCTATTCTCAAGAGGCTGCCATTCTTCCAAGGATGCAAGTGACAGTAACCAAGCAAACCCATTTTAGAATGCAGGTCCTGGGAAGAGGATGAGGTGGGGTTTCAAGGGAGGCAGGAGCAATTTGAGACTGATAGTGAAGACCCTGTGGTCCTGCAGGGATGGGGTCCCACACATGCATGACTCATGGTTCAAAGTGGATTCCAACAATGTATGTGGGCTGTTGGGGCTAGCTCAAGACCAAAGACAATTCTGTGAGCCGCCATTACCCCAGTCTTACCCCAGCTGCAGGTTATACTCATGAATAAACATCCTTTTAAATGATGAAAGCACTGCCCTGGCCACATAGTTCAGTTGGTTAGACCATCCTAATACACAATGGTTGCAGGGTTCGGTCCCCAGTCAGGGCACATACGAGAATGCATCAATAAGCGGAACAAAAAAAAAATCAATGTTTCCCTCTCCTCCTCCTTCCTTCCCCTCTCCTCTCCTCTCTTTTTCCCTTCCTTTTTCTCTCTCTCAAATCAATAAATTAAAAAGTTTTTAAATGACTGATGAAAAAGCGCTATGTAATCCTAAAGATACTTGATAATCCCTCAGAAGAGAAAAGGCTGAGGAAAGGAGATAGTGAGTCTTTTTTTATACTGCATTCATTTTGGGTCTAGGAGATGTGTAGTGATGGCTTAACATTTTCTTCTCTTTGAGCATTTTTACCTGTACCAAATAGAAGTAGTCATGGTTAGAAAGGTGAAATGTGCAACGTGACTTATTCCCTTGCCTTTCTTTAAAGAGAAGGATTATATCTTTCCAGTTTCCTGTCCCCTACCATCTTTAACATAATAACTCATTGTGGCTGTTCTCTTCTTAAGTTACTTAAAATTTTTTTTTTTCTATGGTTTCTTTTATTCTAGTTTCACTTCTTTCTCCAGTCTCCATTCAACTGTAGCTTCCCCTCTGCCTAATCGAGAAACACCTTGGAATGAGACCAGTGTCCCCACGCTTATCTGCGGATACCCCTCCCAACCCCCTAGCCATCCCCAGCCACCCCAGCACCACCGTCCCGCTGCGGCTGTGAGGATGAGCTCAGCTGCCCTTCAGCGCAGCTCTCCCAGAGCCCTCCTATTAGCGTTCTCACTTTCAGAATCTCCGAGGATGCTGTGATGCCCCTGTAGCAAACAAGAGGTAACTTTCATCCAGATGATACTTGTCTTGAGAATGTTTTAAAGTATCAGCAGGTTATTGTGGGGTGATTTGGTCTGAATTTGGTTTCAGCCTCTCGCTCCTGGTAGTATCCCCTAGAGCCTCTGTGCTGTCCCATGACATCATGCGTGCATACGTGGCATGGGCACTCCTAAGTAAAGGTGAGAACGCTGCCATGCCAGCCTTGCCATAGGCAATGGAAGGCCTGTGGTGGCTGTAGCGCCCCTAAAGAAATACTTTTTATCTCTCTCAATCTAGGTGTTGCTAGAAAGTGTAACCTTGAGTAAGTCTATTACCTTGCTACGGTTTTTATCTACATGTATAGGGTTATCATGAAACTTAAATGTAATATATGTAAATGCTTAAAACAGCCCTTGGCCCTTAATAAAGTACTAAGTAATCATTAGTAGCTATTGTTACTCTTACATCTGGATGTTCAAGGGTTCATACTTTCCTAGGAAAGAGGATTTCTTGTTTTTCTGGGATTTCTAGCATGATTTTGAACACATATAAATATCTTTTCATTCTTAAATGTTTTCTACATATTTCTATGTAACCATAGCAATGGCTGTATATTTTGCTGTGCTGATGTATGATAATTTAATGAACAATGTCCTCCTGTGAGTCAGGTTTGAAGCTTTGTTTGTGTGTGCCACTGTCTTCTGCATCTGAATTGCCACTTGTTCTGAATAGTGGCCCCTTGGCATTATGGCTGATGTCTGTTAAGCAGATCTACATGTGACCAGCTCATTGTCCAGGTACTTATTAACAGATGGTTAGCAATGAATACGTTTGACAGCATCTTCTTTTTCCAGGACAGCAGGGCTTTTCAGTTTGATTGACACTCTGTGGCCTCCAGTGATGTCTGTGAAAGCACCCGGGCGTGGTCAGGCCTGTGAAGAGGTAAGCTCAGCACTTGAAGAACTCTCCTCAGTCAGCACCATGTGTGCCAGGGGCTGTGCCAAGCGCTACCTCCACCATCCACATCCCAAGAAGCCCAGGTCCTGAGAGCATGAGCCAGAACCAAAATTCAGATTCACTCACATTCTGAAATCCAAGTTCTGGTTGCTTTCTTTACTGTGCTGCAGTATATTCTTCTCCAGGTTAATTTATGATGGTGTTTTTAAACCACAGTCATTAGGCCTTAGCCTCCCACTAAACAAGACACGGGGCACCTCACACATAGCTTCCAGTTACCAATTAGAGCAGAAACTCACATAACCTAATAAATAGAATGCATGGATATTTGTACAGCCACCAGGTTAGCTAGGAACTTCCATTTTCCTGCCTTATCTAAACGTTTATGGTAGTTACATAGAAGTAGCAAAATTGACTGATTAAAATGTGCCCCCTCTTCTCCATTCTGAGCCTTATCCACTAGGCAGGCCAGTACTGCCTTGAGCCATAGTTTACAAATCTGAAAACAAGGGGTTGTCTTAATTGTGTAGTAGCTGAGTTCTTAGCAAAGTTCTAAGACTATGATTCTGTATACTATGTTAGACCAACCAGCAAAATTGATGTCCAGAATGCCCATTTCCAATTAATTTTTTTAAAAAACCTGTGGTATATCTACATAATGGAATACTATTCAGCCGTAAAAAAAGAAGAAGAAGAAGGAACTCACCCTAGCTGGTGTGGTTCAATGGCTTGAGTGCTGGCCTGTGAACCGAGAGGCTGCTGGTTGGATTTCCAGGGCACATGCCTGGGTTACTGGCCAGGTCCCTGCTTGGGGGCATGCAAGAGGCACTATGTTTCTCTTGCACATCAGTGTTTCTCTCCCTCTCTTTCTCCTTCCTACCCCTCTCTAAAAATAAATAAGTAAAATCTTCTTTAAAAAGGAGGAACTCTGCCCTGGCTGGTGGTACAGTGGATAAGGTGCCAGCCTGCAAACCCAAAGGTCACTGGTTTGATTCCCTAGCCAGGGCACATAACTAGGTTGCAAGCCATGTCTTCAGCCAGATCCGTAGCTGGAGGCAGGTGGAAGGCAACCATACATTGATGTCTCTCTCCCTCTCTGCCTCTCTCCCTACCCCTCTCTCTCTAAAATTAATAAATAAAATCTTTAAAAAAAAAAAAAAAAGGAAGAACTCTTACTCTTTGAGACACCATGGATACACCTGGAGAGTATTATGCTAAATGAAATAAGCTAGTCAAAGAAAAACAAATACTGATTTCACTTATGTGTGGAATCTAGTGAAAAAACTAAGAAAAAAATTGCAACACTCATAGGTAGAGAACAAACTGACAACTGTCAGAGGAAGGAGGATCGCAGGGTTGGGTGAAAAAGGTGAAGGGATTAAGAAGAAAAAAAAAAAGACAACAGTATGGCAATTACCAGAGGGAAAGGGGGTTGGGAAAGGTAGAAGAGGGTAAAGGGGTTACGAATGGGAAGGAGACTTGGGGCGATGAACAACAATATACAGATGATAGAACTGTACACCTAAAACCTACATAATTTTATTACCCAATATCACTGCAATAAATTCAATATTTTTTAAAGGCCCATTATTAGATTGAGAGGAAGAAGTTTCCAAAGGGTATTTTCAGTACAAATTTTTTAAATGAAATCTTAAATTGGTAATTAACTCAAAAGTATTAGCCTTTATACTTTGTCCCCAAGAAAAACAACATGATCTATTTCTTATATAGATACTTCTTACGAACCTTTCTGAGATAGTATACATCTATAAATATGTATATATTAAGGACTAGATTTTGTATTTGAGTCTCTTAACAATACATTCACATTCTGCGTTTGCCTTCATTTCTAACAGGTAAAGCCTCATCTGCCACCTCCTAGCTTCTGTTATATCCTCACTGCTCATCCAAATCTGGGACAAATTGATATAATTGAAGATCCCGTTTCTAGGCTGTACCAGCCTCCAATTCCTCGCTCGTTAAGAGAAATTCTCCAGGTAATGTCTTTGTTTCTAACAAGGTCTTCTTCAATTACTTCTTTCTGTATTTGTGTGTTTTGTGTGATGTTATTAATCTTTTTCAATGCCTTTGCAGACTGACGTTCTCGGTACCCGTTGCAGTTTTTATGCCATAGTGATTTATCAAAGACCACTGGTAATTATTCATCTCTCTTTCTTGTCTCCCCCTCCCCCTCCCTATCCTTCTTCTCTTCCTCCTCCTCTACTTCTTCTTTCCCTCTCCTCATAACACGTTATAATGCATAAGGTTATAAATTTTTATTAAAGGATCATTCATCCCTGTTAAAAACTAATGGAGTACCAAAATAGAAAAGCATTTTTAAAACCCAGTTAAGTACGCTTTGTGCTGAAGAGATAATAAATCCATTTCTTCAGCAAGTGTGAATTGCCAGCCACTAAGTTAAATACTGAGGTATAAAGTGATCTGGATGTAATTCTACCCTGGAAGATTCTCAGTCCGGTAATCTTAGTTCCTTTCTGGAGGCTTGGACCCTGTCCATTCATGTTCCTAGCTTTTGGTATGCTTAGTGTATACACCTCCTCCTGCACCATCTTGGCCAACGGGAGAGACCTTCCAGGCTCCTACTGATTGTCTAAGGCAGTATTTTTATTCTGTTCATATTAAGAGGCATACAGTCGTTTTGCCCAGTGATATGATATTTCATCAATTGATAGAGATGTTATTTACCATCTACTCTAAAGTTAAATAAGTACTTCATACTTACTAATTAATAACTAACATATTTTGAAGGAAGATACATTGAGTCTATATAAATACCCTTTTTTTTTTCCAATGTGTAGTTGCCTTTCACCTGCCTCCAGCTACAGAGCTGGCTGGAGACCTGGCTTGCAACCTGGTTATGTGCCCTGGCTGGGGAATTGAACCAGCGACCTTTGGGTTTGCAGGCTGGCACCTTAACCACTCTGCCACCAGCCAGGGCCCTAAATACCCTATTATTATCAAACTTTTACCCACTCAATTTCACATCCATATGATTCTTGCCTGAATTATTACTGATAGTGGCCAAATGGCAATTTTCTAATTCCCACATTTTTCTACATTAAAGAATTGGCATGTGATTATAATTAGGATCTTTTCATTTCCCTGACTTATTGTGTATTCACTTATTTATATCAGTGTGAACCAATGGGTTGTTTTTTATTCAGTGAGTTGTAACTGTTGCTATAGTTATTTTAATGCCCAAACTTTCCCACATTCAGGCTGCCTCCCGTGACCTTTGGATATGTTCATATCGTTCTTTGAGTACTTCCTTATTTTCTGACACAATAATATGTTTCAAACTAATCTTGTGCTTTATCTGTTCTGAAATCAGCCATCTCTTCAGGAGCCCTGGTTGATTTTAAAGGAGAATGGCTTTTTTGTTGTTGTTTGTTTGCTTGTTTGAGAATAACACTTATTTTTTAAATTTAATTTTATTGTTGTTTTATTACATCCACCCCCTTTTTACTCCCCTCTGTCCCCTTCCCCACCCACCCACTCCCTCTCAAAGTCAGTCCCTCTTATTGTCCATGTCCATGGTACTTCCATGCTAGTGTTTTTACTAAATTGCTCCCCCCTCCCCTTCCCCTCTGCCCACTGAAGGTCTATGCATTGTAGAGAATAACACTTTGAAGCCAAAATATGGGTATTGTGTGGACTCATTGCTACTGGGATGTCATTGGCCATTGGCCCTCTCAATGAAGTAAGCAAGGAAGTATCTTCGTGGGTAAACTCATGTGCACATACATATAAATCCATATTTATTTATTTTTTTCTATTCATCTCTCTCACTCATGATTTTACACCCATATCTCCAACTGTAGACTCTTGCCTCAGAATGGACTCTAGGGTTTCCTATTACCATATTTATTCACCAGTGGGAAATCTGGCTCTCACTGTGCTCAATTTAACTTACTCCAATTTCCTGTATATAATCAACCTCCCAACCATGTGAGCTGCCTTCTGCACTCAACCCACAGCTCCTGACCGTGCAAGTCACCTTCTCTGCCCAGGTCTGTCAATTAAGCACATGGAATCCTCATCCTGATCACACCATCCATGCCAGCAAAACCAATTGACCCTCACTCCAACCAGGTTCCCATGGCCCAACCCTACTGACCACAAGGGTCTTCCCAGCCAAATCCCTGACCCCATTTGCATCTATTGAGTCCTAAACTCTGATCAACAGTAAGGGACAGGGTGCCATTTTAATGAGCTTGAAATAACATTAACAAATAAGAAAAAATTATAACGAAAGGAGAAAAGAAAGAAAATAAAAACTATAGCTGATACAACAATTATTTGATACATGCTTTATACCAAAATCTGAGGGCAAGGTATAGATCTATCATAGTCAGTTTGGGCCTCTGTAACAAAATACCATAGACTGGGTGGCTTAAACAGCAAACATTTATTTCTCAGTTCTGGAGTATGGCAGTCAGAGCAGAATGTCAACATGGTCTGTTCTCAGTGAGCACCACCCTCTTGATTCACAGGACATCTTGTCATATCTTCACAATGTGGGGAGCAGAGAGAATAAGCAAGAGTACTAATCCCATTATGAGGGCAATACTCTTATGACTAATTACCCCACAAAGGCCCCACCTCCCATTACAATTACAATGGAGGTTGGGACTTCAACATATTAATTTGGCAATGGGGGTTATAAAAATTCAGTTACATTTTCTAACTCTTAGAAAATTTACATTTAAAGGAGAGAAGAATGTATATGTACTAAATATAAACAGTGTGGTAATTAGTATTATTAGGTATACAAACATGGGATCAGAAGGCAAAGAACAATGAATTCTTCCTTAGTAGGTCAGAAGACAAGTAGAGTAGTTAGTGCCAGAGAAAGGCAGATTATTTCACAGCAACAAAGGAGCCCTTCAAACAGGTGTAAGATTGGGGCTCACAGGGCATAGCCATGTCAGTGGGGCTAGTGACCAAGACATGAAATGTCTGTTATATGCTTGTAAATATTTGTTGAAATGATGTTAATATAAATACATAATAATATTAATATGAATAATAGTCATCTAATATCATTGTTTTTAAAAAATAATTTTGGATATAAGAATAACTATTAAGTTAATAATCTTAATTGTGTCTTATAGCTAAACAATTTGCTTCTTCTGGAGCAAAGGGAGATTTGGTTGACGGTGACTGATATTACCCTGCAAGTACAGGATGACAATAATTCTGACTTTCCCAAGACTTTGCCAGTCTGTGTGACCTCCTCATGTGTGTTGGGTCAGGAAGTCCTGGAGGTGCTTGCCAAGGCCACCCCTCACAGCTTCTTCTTCAGAGATGCTATCCGAGACCAAGGTACACTTTCTTCCTTTTGACAACATTGATCCAGTGGTGACTTAAGTGATTCCATAAAATGGCTTTGTGGCTTCTAGATGCTTCTGTCTTGCTTTGTAAGTGCTGGCCCTTTCACTAAGTCCACTGCGGACAAGGTATAGGGAGTGGAATAGTGAAACTGACTGCTGTTGCAGCCACCTGGACAGAACCAGAATCCCTTGCAATGATGACAAACCCTCTGAGGTGCCATCGGTCACTCAAGGAATTCCTGTCAGTGGCACACTTTACAGGTGCAGAAGCCACTTAAAGCCATTGCCTGAAACATAACTTTTTAAAACAAAAGCTACAAATTGTAAACATGTACACTTGATCAGTCTGCCCTTTTTTTCAAGAAATCAAACGAGGATCCTGCCTCAACTGTATATGTATCTTTTTTTTTTTTTTTATTGAAGTATAATTTGCATACTATAAAATTCACCTTTCTGAATTGAATTTGAGTCTAGTACTTGTGTGTTTTTTCAGCTTAGCACACTAGCAGCTTTAGGGCTCCCTTTCTGCAAAGTGCATGTTTCACTGGACAAAATGAATGGACCCCCACCACCACCACCACCAGTTGTGCCCCATGGCCCACACGACTCATAACAAAACTCTCTTTTCTCTTAAGTGGTTTAGTAATCTGAAGTGTCTCCCTGTTAACAGGTCGGATTATTTGTGTTGAACGCACTGCCCTCTTGCTTCCAAAGCCCATTTTGGGTGTGGCCTCTGGGACTCAATCCTGTGAGCTGGCTGGCCCTGTGAAGCTTGATGAACTAGATTCTGTCACTCAAGTCAACTCTATTTGCCGTGTTAAAGGTGGGTAGTCAATCTTACTGGAAATGGTATTTATGTTTTCTGAAAAATCATACTTGTCAACACATTTTTGTTGAGTGCCTGACATGTTCCAAGCATTGGATACATAGGAACAAAATCAGGAGAGGTTCTTGACTCTCAGATTTATAATCTGTAGAGAAGGCATAAGTCAGATATGCACATAGCCAAATATGGAACTACAGCATTCCAAGTGTTCACACCTCACCTTGCCAGGCAGGTCACTGAAGTCTCTAATGGCAGGAGTCTTGGGTGGAGATCTCAAGAGTAGGAGGTAGCTAATTAGGTGAAGGGATGGGTTCAGGAAGAATATCTAGTGGGGAAAAAAAACAGGGCCTATAAAGGCTGCTGACAAAATAGAGTGGGCAGAGCAGTCTAGAAGGAAGCAAAAGAGGCTTCTGGGTAGAAGCAGTAACCTGAGACCAAGCTGGAGGCACCAGCCTCCATAGGCGAGTGAGCTGCACTGTCATCTTAGAGTGATAGCATGATCCAATGTTCATCTCTACAAAGCAAAGTGGAGAGGCTGGGGCCTAGGGTAGTAGCCAGTAGGAGGGTAAGCACCAGTCCAAAGAGTGAAATAAATCCAGGGGTAGACTTACTTAAAAGGAAAATTGATGAGTAGATAATGAATTTAGTGCAGAGGGTACAAGGCGTACGTGGAGAGCAAGGACATAGGAGAGTGACCTCTAAGACTCTGGCTTAGATGAGCAGGAGATGGTAGTGCTCTTCAATGAAGTAGAACATGATGAAAGCAGCCAGCTCTAAGAGAACAATCTTAGTGGGGTCTTGGAGAGCTAAGAAGGAGATGTTTCAGTATCTGGTTGGATGTATGAGTCTAGAACTGAAATAACATTAATATTTTCCTATTTTCACTTTATAAAAATGTTTAGTGATAAAAATAGTACATATTCATTGGAACTAGTGAAAGGTGAATAAAGAGAAAGGTGATGACCTTCTGCCATGCACCCACCATGCTGCACCCTCTTTAATAGGAGCATGTGTGACTTTGCAAAATGGAATAGTTTGCTACATGTTGTTCCGTCTCTTGCTTTCCTCAGTTAATACTATAGCAGGGATGACCATAAGATAGTATATAAAGATCTAACTCAGGATATTAATAGTCACATATGAATTATTAGCCTCATATGAATAAATTGTCCCTTCTCTAATGGACAGTCCAATGTGTCCTGTTTTTCAGTTAATTACAAACAAGGCTGAAATAAATGTCTTGCCCTATATCAGTCCCTCCTGATACCTGTGCAGGAGGATTTCAGGGTCTTAGGATTCATGTATTTTTTAATCATCTTTACTGAAATATAATTGACACCACAAGTCACTCACTTAAAATGTTTTAGTAGAGTCACTAAACTCTATATCACTTTAATTCAATTTTACAACATTGTCATCATTCCAACAATAAACATAGTGCCCATTGTCTCTTACTCCCATTACCTCCCCTTGCCCCCGTCACACCCACTGGTTTTAGGAAAGCAATGATCTTCTTTTTGTCTCTACAGATTTCCTTTTTTGGATTTTTAACATACATGGATTCATACATTATTGGTCTTTCATGATTGGCTTCTTTTACTTAACAGAATGCTTTCAAAGTCATACATGATGTCGCATATATCAATACTTCATTTTTTTTCTGGCTTAATATTACATTATACGCATATACCACTTTTTATTTATTCATCAGTTGAAGTATATTGGGTTGTTTCTATTTTTTGGCTAAATAATGCTGCTATGAATATTTGTGGACAAGTTTTTGTTTCAATATCTAAAATCCTGGGTATGAATCCAGGAAGAGAATTCCTAGGTCATATGGTAACCCTGTGTGTTTACCTTTTTCAAGAAATGCTGAAATGTTTTCCAAAATGTTCACACAATTGGTCTTTGTACCGTTAAGATTAAAAGGAAGCCCTGGCTGGGTGACTCAGTTAGTTGGAGCATTGTGTGTACACCAAAGCTTGAAGCAGGTTCAGTCCCTAGTTAGAGTACACACAGGAGGCAACTGATGGATGTTGTCTTTTGCATCAGTGTTTCTCACATTAAAGTTTCACTGCCTGTCTCTCTGTCTGTCTCCTTCTCCCTCTTTCTCCCTCGCCATTGCCCTCTCCCTCTAAAATCAATAAATGTACTCCTCGGTCAGGTGAGGATTTTTGAAAAAGAGGAAAAGATAGTGGCAAAATTCAAAGACAAAGAGAGAATCTTAAAGGCAGCAAGAGAGAAACAGCTAATATACGAGGGAGCTCTGATAAGGCTATCAACTGATTTCTCAACAGAAACACTATAAGCTAGAAGGGAATGGCAAACAACATTCCAAGCAATGAAAAGCAAAGGCCTATAGCCAAGACAATTATTCCCAGCAAGGCTCTCGTTCAAAATGGAAGGTGAAGTAATGAGTTTCCCAGAAAAAAGGCTAAAAGAATACATCTCCACTAAAGCAGCATTGCAAGAGATGCTAAAGGGTCTGCTATAAGAAGAGGAAGAAACAGAGAGAGACAGATAGGAACATAGGTACAAAGAAAAAAATCACAATGAGTAAGTACCTGTCAATAATAACCTTAAATGTAAATGGATTAAATTCTCTAGTCAAAAGACATAGAGTACCTGAATAGATAAGAAACATGACCCCCCCCCAAACAAAAAGAAGAAACATGACCCACATATATGCTGTCTACAAGAGAGCCTCCTCAGAACAAAAGACCTACACAGACTAAAAGGGAAGGGATGGAAAACATATTTCAAGCAAATGGACATGAATAAAATCCTGGGGTAACAATATTTATATCAGACAAAACAGATTTCACAACTAAGGACATAAAAAGAGACCAAAAAAGGGCATTGCATAGTACTTAAGGGAACAATCCATCAACAAAATATAACCTTTGTAAACATATATGTACCCAACATAAGAGCACCCAACTATAAGAAAAATCTTGGAGGACTTCAAGAAAGACATTGACAACAACACACTCATAGTAGGGCATTTTAACACACTATTGTCAACAATGGACAGATCTTCCAAGCAAAGAAACACCAAGGATATTGTAGCATTGAACAATACTCTAGATCAAATGGACTTAATTGATATATACGTAACTTCTCACCTCAAGAAAGCAAAATACACATTCTTTTCAAACGCACATAAACATTCTCAAAGATAGACTATATAGTAGGACACAAAACAAGCCTCAACAAATTCAAGAAAATTGAAATTATATCAAGCATCTTCTCAGATCACAACAGCTTGTGAATAGAAACCAATCTAAAGGAAAAACCAAAAAAATTCAAATTCATGGAGACTGAATAAGCATGCTACTAAATAATGAATGGGTTAGCAATGATATCAAGGAAGAAATCAAACTGTTTCTGTAAACAAATGAAACAATAGCCCAAAACCTATGGGACACAGTGAAGGCAGTCCTAAGACAGAAGTTTATAGCAAAACAGGCCTACCTAAAAAGGGTAGAAAAATCTCAAATGAACAGCCTAACCCTACAGCTGCAAGAATTATATACCAGAACAGCAAACAAAGTCCAGAGCAAGTAGAAGGAAGGAAATAATCCAGATCAGAGCAGAATTAAATAATATAGAGACTAAAAGAACAATTCAAAGGATAGATATATCCAGGTGCTAGTTCCTTGAAAGATACACAAAATCAACAAGCATTTAACCAGACTCATCAAGAAAAAGAGAGGACCCAAATAAATAAAATCAGAAACAACAGAGGAGAAATCACAACTGATACCACAGAAATACAAAGTATTGCAAGAAATTACTATGAACAACTGTAATGACAGGAAATTTGACAACCTGGGTGAAGTGGACAAATTTCAGGAAATATATAGTCTTCCAAAACTGAATCAAGAAAAGCATAAAGCCTTAAAAGACTGATAACAACTAGTGAAATTGAAGCAGTAATCAAAATACTCCCAGCTCCCAAAAGCCCCCGACCAGGTGGCTACCAAATATACAAAACAGGCAAATTTTACCAAATATTCAGGGAAGAATTAACTCCTACCCTTCTCAAACTATTCCAAAAAAAAAACCTAAGAAAAGGGAAGACTCCTGAATTCTTTCTATGAGGCCAGTATTATCCTAATCCCAAAACCAGGTCAAGACATAAACAAAGAAAGAAAACTACAGGCCATATCTCTGATGAACATGGATGCTAAAATACTCAACAAAATTTTGGCAAACTCTTATCTAGCAAATACATTCAAAAAGATCATACACCATGATCAAGTGGGATTCATCCCAGAGATGCAATGATGGTAGAATATTCAAAATCAATAAATGTAATACACCACATAAACCAAATAACAAAAATCATATGATCACATCAATAGATGCTGAAAAAGCATTTAATAAAATACAGCACCCATTTATGATAAAATGATCAGCAAAGTGGGAATAGAAGGAGCCTACATCAACATAATAAAAGGCATATATGAGAAACCTGAAGCCAAAAGGTAAAAGCTTTTCCCCTTAAGATCAGGACCAAGACAAGGCTGTCTACTCTTTCCACTCTGTTTAACATAGCTTTGGAAATTCTAGCCACAGTAATCAAAAGGGGGAAAGAAAAAAAAAAAGAAAGGCATCCAGATTGGAAAGGAGAAAGTTAAACTCATTATTTGTTGATGACAAAATAGTGTACATAGAAAACCCTATGGAGTCCACAAAAAATTACATTACCTAATAAGTGAATTTGGCAAAATAGCTGGATACAAAGTCAATATCCAGAAATCAAAAGCATTTTTATACACCAATAATGAAACATCAGAGATAGAAACTAGGAGAAAAACCCCATTTACCATAGCAACAAGAAAAATAAAGTACCTAGTAATAAACTTAACCAAGGAGGTAAAAGACCTATACTCAGAAGACTACAGAACACTGAAGAGAGAAATTAAGGAAGGTACAAATAAATGGAAGCCTATACCATGTTCATGGAGGGGAAGAATTAAAATCATTTAAATGTCCATACTACCCAAGGCAATTTATAGATTCAACGCAATCCCTATTAAAATACCAACAACATATTTTATAGATATAGAACAATTACTTCAAAATTCTATATGAAGCCAACAATGACCCCGAATAGCCACAGCAATCTTGAGGAAGGAGAACAAAGTAGAAGGAATCATAGTACCAGATATCAAACTATACTACAAGGCCACTCTAATCAAAATTGTCTGGTACTGGTATAAGAATAGACATATAGATCAATGGAACAGAATTAAGAGCCCAGAAATAAACCCAGGTCTGTATAATCAATTAATATTTAACAAAGGGGAAAGGAACATAAAATGAAGTAAAAATGGCCTCTTCAACAAGTGGTGTTGGGAGAACTGGACAGGGACATGCGAAAAAAATGAAACTAGACCACCAACTTTCACCATACACCAGAATAAACTCAAGATGGATAAAAGACTTAAACATAAGTCATGCGATAGAGAAACCCTAGAGGAAAACATAGGCAACAAAACTTCAGATATCCTATGCAGCGATATTTTCACTGATATTTCTCCTAGAGCAAAGGAAATAAAGGAACAAATAAGTGGGACTTCATCAAACTAAAAAGTCTGCTCAACTAAAGATAACACCAGCAAAATTAAAGGGAACCAACTGTATGGGAAAACATATTTGCCAATAATACCTCAGACAAGGGTTTGATCTCCAAAATATACAAAGAACTTACACAACTCAACACCAGGAAGATACACAACTCAATTTAAAAAGTGGGCAAATTGCCCTGGCTAGTAGCACAGCGGTTAAGATGCTGGCCTGCAAACCCGAAGTCACTGGTTCAGTTCCCCAGCTAGGGCACATAACCAGGTTGCAAGCCAGGTCTCCAGCCAGGTCTGTGACTGGAGACAGGTGAAAGGCAACCATACATTGATGTTTCTCTCCCTCTCTGCCTCTCTCCCCTTTTATCTCTCTGGAAATAAAAATAAATAAAATCTTTTTTTAAAAAAATGGGCAAATGAACTGAACAGGCATTTATCTGAAGAAGACATTCAGAGGGCCCATAGGCATATGAAAGAATGCTCAACATCACTCGCTATCAGAGAGATGCAAATTAAAACCACGTTGATATACCACCTCACACCTGTTAGAATGGCCATCGTTAACAGATCAACAAACAAATTCTGGCAAGGATGTGGAGAATAGGGAACTCTAGTGCACTTGGTAGAAATGCAGATTGGTGAAGCCACTATGGAAAACAGTATGAAATTTCCTCAAAACACTAAAAATTGAACTGCATTTTAGTCCAATGATTCCACTGCTAGGATTATACCCAAAGAATCCTGGAACACCAATTCAGAGGAACCTGTTCACCCCTAGGTTCATAGCAGTGCTATTTACAACAGCCAAGTGCTGGAAACAGCCTAAGTGCCCATTAGTAGATGAACGGATTAAAGAACTGGTACATTTACACAATGGAATGTTATGCAGCAGAAAGAAGGAACTCCTGCCTTGTACAATAGCATAGATGGAACTGAAGAATATTATGCTTAGGAAATAAGCCAGGTGACAAAAGAAAAATACCATATGATCTCACCTAATACAGGACACTAATGAACAAAACAAATAAGCAAAATAGAACCAGAGGCATGGAAACAAGGAACAAATTGACAGTGAGGGGGTGGGGAGGGAGGGAAAAAGGGAAAGGTTCTAGTCAAGGACTAGTATAAACGAACCATGGACGTGAACAACAGGGTGGGGATTGAATGTGGGAGAAGGGGAGGTGGGCAGGATAGGGGAGAGCAATGGGGGAGAAAACAGGGACAGATATAACACAGCAACAATAAATCAATAAAAAATAATAGCAATTTTAAAAAAGGTCCTTCATGTCTTTTCTCGACTTGACAGTACGTTTCTTTTTATCACTGAATAATATTCTGTTGTCCAGGTATACAACAGTTTATCCATTAACCCACTGAAGGATACCTTGGTTGCTTCCATGCTTTAGCAATTATGAATAAAGCTTTTATAAACATTTGTGTTTGGGGTGTTTTTGTAGACATGCTTTCCATTCATTTAAGTAAATACCAATGAATGCACTTGCTGCATCATGTAGTAATTCTATGTTTAGCTTTGCAAAATATTGCCAGAGAATATTCCAAGGTAGTTATTCCATTTTTCATTCTTACTTACCAGCAATGCTGTTGCTCCACATCCTTAGCAGCATTTGATGTTCACAGTGTTTTAGGATTTTGCCATTCTAATAGGTGTATAGCAGTATTTCATTGTTGTTTTAATTTGAACTCTCAGGATTTCCTCAAAAAAACTAAAATTGGAACTACCTTTTGACCCAACTATTCCACTGCTTGGATTATACCTAAAGAATCCTGAAACACCAATTCAAAAGGACCTATGTGCCCCTGTGGTTATAACAGTGTTATTTACGATAGCCAAGGGCTGGAAACAACCTAAGTGCTCATCAGTGGATAAATGGATCAAGAAACTGTGGTCTGTTTACACAATGGAATACTACACAGCAGAAAGAAAAAAGGAACTTTTGTGACAGCATGGATGGAACTGGAGAGTATTATGCTTAGTGAAATAAGACAAGCAGCTAAAGACAAATACCATGTGATCTGACCTAATACAGGAACATAATAAACAAAACAAATGAGCAAAATAGAACCAGAGGCATGGAAACAAGGAATGGACTGACAGTGACTAGTGGGGAGAGAGGAGAGAAGGGGAATAAAAAGGGAAGGATCTGGTCAAGGAACTAGTGTAAGTGACCTATGGACATAGACAACAGGGCAGGAATTGACTGTAGGGAGTTGGCAGGGCAGTGGAGAGCAATGGGGTGGGAATTGGGACAACTGTAGTAGAACAACAATTTTAAAAAAGAAATTTTTTAAATAATTGAATTTTCTTAATTGCATGAGACAGCAGCAAAATGCTTCTCTAGACTTTGTATTTAAAACTTTAAACTTACCTAAAATTCCAATTTACATATAAAACTAAACCCTACATTATAATACTTAAGAAAGTCTTTTTTGCATACACATTTTAACACAGATAGAAAACATCAAACAGTTTGAGCAAATATGTGGCAGACCACAGAAATAAAACAGGCTGGGAAATGAGAAAGTTGCAGTGTCTTAAAACTGAAGAGACTGATAAACGTCATTCAAATTTTTCATATCCTTCTTTCAAATCTTTTAAGTTGAGTACTTCGAAAGAACCTGTGCATTTTGTCACCTTTTTTATTAGCTCATCAATTTCTGTGAAGCATCCTGGGTCAATTAGACAATTTCTTATTATTGACTATAATCCTCACTTTACGTAACCTTGATCTTGAGCTTTTCTAGAAGCTTTTTTCCTTCGTTCACTGGAAGAATGTGTATAAACCAAAGCCTCATGTGGGTATGTTCTATCTTTATTTTCTCTTTTAACTGCTTTATTATTTCTCAAGCATGCTGTTTTGTACTCTTGTTGACTTTGACTGAGTAGTGGATGTCCTTCATTGTTCTGATAAGGATAAAGTTTATGGTCTCTGTTTCAGGGTTTACACACACATTTGTTGGGTACGGTAGTTGTAATGTCCCTGAACATCTGCTCCAGGTTCATGTGCCAATATGTATCTGGTACTAGAATCCTGCCTTTAGTCAAAATTTGCTTACAGATTTCAGTCTGGCCATATGTTCCGAATACACTGGTCAAATCTCCCTTCTTTGCAACCTGACCTTTAGAGAGAGAAACACTGAGTGGGTCTTTAGGACTTCATCAAGGTCTTTTTCCACTCTACTCGGATAGCCCTTGACTTTGTTTTTGTAGCAGGCGATTTCAAAGTGCTGCTGGTACAATACATGTGCCACAGTCACATTGATCAGGTGGATCTACTTGGTGAAGGTAAAGATCAGTATTGTGGCTGCTCATAGATCTTGGGTCCAGTGAACCAAGACAGGCCCACATCAAGGGCCTGAGGGCTACCTGCGCGTCCTGCAATGACCTGGCAGCATATGACACAGTAAAGGCTTCTAGAGTGCAAGGCACTGTGATCATTTTAGCCTAGCCACCAATTTTTACTTCTTAATCTTTTTACCTTTTCACCCAGCTCCCCAACACCCCTCTCATCTGGCAACCATCATCTTGTTCTTTATATCTATTTGTTTTGGTTTTGTTTATTTTGTTTTTTAGATTCCACATATAAAGTGAAATTATATAGTGTTTGGCTTTCTCTACTTCACTTAGCATAACATCCTCTAGGTCCATCCATGTTGTCACAAGTGAAAAGATTTCTTTCTTTCCTATGGCTGAGTAATATTCCATGGTATATGTGCACCACATCTTCTTTATAACTTTGTCTTTTGGGGCATTTAATCCATTTCCATTTGAAGCACTTATTGATAGGTATATAGTTGTAGCCATTTTATTATTTTCTGATTCTTTTTGTAGTTATCTTCTGTTCCTTTCTTATTGTTTTGCTCTCTTTCTCCTGTTTGTTTATGTCTTTTTATAGTCTTGTCTGGATTTTTCTCTTCATTTTTTGTATATCTATTGTGGATTTTTGGTTTGTGGTTACCATATGTTCATATATCTCAAGCTATGTTTACAGCAGTCTAGTTTAAGTTGATGATCAACACAGCATTTTTATTCATCCTTCCCATGGTTTTATTTTCCTTGTCATTTTTTACTTCTTTTGTGTGATTTTGTGTATATTCCTTAATTTACTGTTATAATTACACATGATCTTTCAACTTTGGACTTTTAACATTAGAACCAGCTTTAGTGTTTGTTGTTCCACTGCTTTCATTATGTGTTTGCCTTTATCAGTGAGGATTTTTTTCTCCACAGTATTTTCTTACGCATATATTTTTTTCTTCCTCTTAAATAAATCCCTTTAACATTTCTCGTAATACTTGTTTGGGGATGATGAACTCCTTTAGGTTTTTCTTGTCTGGGAAACACTTTATCTCTTTTTCAATTCTAAAAGAGAACCTTTCTGTGTAGAGTAGTCTTGGTTCTAAGTACTTGCTTTTCATCATTGAATAATTTGTGCCAGTCCCCTCTGACCTGCAAAGTTTCTGTTGAGAAGTCAGCTGACAGTCTTATAGAAGCTCTCTTGTAGGTAACTAACTGCTTTTCTTTTGTTCCTTTTAGGATTCTCTTTGTCTTTAACTTTTGGCATTTTAATTATGATGTGACTTGGTATGGGCCTATTTGGGTTCATCTTGTTAGGAACTACCTACATTTCCTGGAGTTGTATGTCAATTTTATTTGCCAAGTTAGAGAATTTTTCAGTTTTATTTATTCAAATAGGTTTTCAATCCATTGCTCTCTCTTCTCCTCTGGTACCCTTAATGATGTGAATGTTGGTACATTTGATGTTGTCCCAGAGGTCCCTTAAACTGTCCTCATTTTTTAAATTATTTTTTGGCATGAAATATTTATTTACATATTTATTTTCAGTCTCTAATTTTTTTAATTGATTATGCTGTTACAGTCATTCCAGTTTTTTTTTCTCTTTGCTCCCCTCTGCCCAGCACTCCATTCCCTCCAGCAATTTCATCACCTTAATTCATGGCCATAGGTCATGGATGTAAGCTTGTTGGATTTACCTTTTCCTGTACTATTCTTAACATCTCTATCTATTCTGCACCCACCAACTATGCTTCTTAATCCTTGCACCTTTCCCCCGCCCCTTCTTCTTCCACTTTCCCCTCCTGGCTGATAACCCTCCAAATGTACCCCATATCTTTGATTCTGCTCTCTCTCTGTTTTTCTGCTTAGTTTTTGTTTTTATTTTTCAGATTCTATTGTTAGAGTTGTGAGTTAGTTGTCTTTTTTATTTAAGATTTTATTTATTATTTTTAGAGAGAAGGGCAGGGAGGAAGAAAGGGAGAGAAGCATTCATGTATGATTGCCTTTCACCTGACTGGAGACCTGGTTTGCAACCTGGTTATGTACCTTGGCTGGGAATCAAACCAGCGACCTTTGGGTTTGCAGGCCAGCTCCTTATCCACTGAGCCACCAGCCAGGACTTGGTTGGTGGCCCTTTTTTTTTTTTTTAAGATTTTACTTATTATCTCTAGAGGGAAAGGGAGAGAGGCAGAGAGGGAGAGAAACATCAATGTATGGTTGCCTTTCACCTGCCTCCAACGATGGACCTGGCTGGAGACCTAGCTTGCAACCTGCTTATGTGCCCTGGCTGGGAATCGAACCAGCGAGATTTTTGGGTTCACAGACCAGGTCTTTAGCTACCAGCCAGGGCTGGTTGTCTTTTTAATGTTCATAATTTTGATCCTCTTTTTCTTAAGTCTCTTTAACATTTCATATAATAATGGCTTGTGATGATGAACTCCTTTAGTTTTCCCTTGTCTGGGAAACACTTTATCTACCATTCTGAATGATAGTTTTGCTGGATAGAGTAATCTTGGTTGTAGGTCTTTGCTTTTCATCACTTTAAATACTTCTTGCCAGGCCCTTCTTGCCTGCAAAGTTTCTTTTGAGAAATCAGCTGATTGTCTTATCGAAACCCCTTTATAGGTAACTCTCTTTTTCTCTTGCTATTTTTAAGATTCTCTCTTGCCCTGGCTGGTGGCACAGTGGATAAGGTGCCAGCCTGCAAAGCCAAAGGTCGCTGGTTTAATTCCCCAGCCAAGGCACATAACCAGGTTGCAAGCCAGGTCTCCAGCCAGGTCCGTGGCTGGAGGCAGGTGAAAGGCAACCATACGTTGATATCTCTCCCTCTCTGCCTCTCTACCTACCCCTCTCTAAAAAATAATAAATAAAATCTTTAAAAAAAAAAAAAAAAGATTCCCTCTTTATCTTTAACCTTCAGCATTTTAATTATGATGTGTCTTGGTGTGGTCCTCTTTGGGTCTAGCTTGTTTGGGACTCTCTGGGCTTCCTGGACTTGTATGTCTTATTTCCTTCACCAAATTAGGAAAATTTTCCTTCATTATTTTTTCAAGTAAATTCTCAATTTCTTGCTCTTCCTCTTCTCCTTCTGGCACCTCTCTACTTCAGATACTGGCACATTTAAAGTTTTCTCAAAGGTTCCTATGCCTCTCCTCATCTTTTTCAATTCTTGTTTCCTCTTTCCATACTGATTGATTGTTTATTTCTTCTTTATATTCTAAATCATTGATTTGAATCCTATTTCCTTCTCTTAACCCTTGGTTTCATGTGGATTCTTCCTCATTTCACATACCCTAGCCCTCACTTCTTCCTTTCTTCATTTGCTGTATTTAAGCATATCTGTCAAGTTTGTGAGCATCTTTTTATTTTGTTTTGTTTTTTCTTAAGATTTTATTTTTTATTTCCAGAGAGAGGGGAAAAGGGAGAGGCAGAGAGGGAGAGAAACATCAATGTGTGGTTGCTTTTCACCTGCCTCCAGCTACAGACCTGGCTGGAGATCTGGCTTGCAACCTGGTTATATGTCCTGGCTGGGGAATCGAACCAGCGACCTTTGGGTTCGCAGGTTGGCACCTATCCACTGAGCCACCAGCCAGGGCTAAGTTTGTGAGCATCTTGATCATTAGTGTTTGGAACTCTGTATCTGTTAGGTTGACTATCTCTTTGTCTACCAGTTCTCCCACTGGCACCTTGATCTGTTCCCTCTTTTGGCCATACTTCTCTCTCTCCTCAGCTTGACAGCTTTCTGTGTTTGCCTCTGTGTCTTAGGTAGTTCTGTTGCACTTGTTATGTTGTAATGGGCAGAGCCTTAGGAATTCATCAGTTCAGGTCAACCCGTTTTACCACTTTATGGTGCTGTATGTGGGGGAGGAGTCTGAGAAGAAACAATGTGGCTTGCCCTTTGAGATGGGCAGTTTCTTCTTCTGCCCTAGCCTGGACTGGTTTTCACAGTCAGGAAAAATATGACTCCATTTTTCCTGGTGCTGGAACCATAAGCTGCATGGTCTGGCCCTGGAATCACTTCCCAGGTTTAAATGCATGACTGCACTTTTTGTCGCAGTTTCAGCTCCAGGGCTGTCACTGCTGCTCACCTCTCCAGCTCCACCCCTCCTACCTGTCTGGCTGAGTATTTCTTTACTTCTTCATTTGTTGCACTTCCATGTAGTTCAGTTTTCTGAAATTTCCGTGTTGCTTTTATTTAGCTTTGAGGTAAATGTAAATTTCTTCTAGTTGTGAGGGAGATGTGGCATGTCTACCTATGCCTCTGTCTTGACTGGGAGTCTGGAATTTTGTTAATTATTTTCTCTTTCTTTTATTTTGATTGGGTGTTTTCTGCTACCTTGTCTTCCATATCATTGGTTAGATCCTAACCATCTAGGTTAGGATGCTTCATCTAATCTGTTGATTCCATTTAATGTGTTCTTCATTTCAGTATAATATTCTTTATTTCTGACTGGTTCTTTCTTATGTTTTCTTTTTTTTATGGTGTCTATCTGTTTGTTGAAATACTCATTGAGATCATCTCTTCTTCCCTTAAGCTCCTTGAGCACCTTTATAACCACTGCTTTGAACACTCTATCTGGTAGAGTGCTTGCCTTCATTTTGTTTAGTTCTTTTCCTGGAGTTTTGTCCTGTTCTTTCATCTGGAACATGATTCTTTGTGCCTTTGTTTTGGGTACCTCCCGGCATCTGTTTCTATGTATTAGGTAAATCTACTATGTGTCTAAGTTTTGGCAGAGTAGGTGTCCTGTGGCACAGTTTCCTTGTTCACCCAAGCCAGGTGCTCCAGAGGTGTGACTTGTGTGGGTTGTGTGCTCTCATTGTTGAGCCCTGATTGCTGTTGATGCATCCATGGGTGGGATTGTCAGAGCAGGATTTGCTTTAGTGGGGCTCTGGTGCCTGCCAAATCCACCCTTTGGAGGTGTCATCTGTGGAGCTAATTGGGTGGTGCTCAGGTATAGTTTGAAGCTGACCACCTGTGTATTCAGCCTGGGGCCTCTTGGCTTCGGTATTGCCAAAGTCAGTCACTGCCTATGTCCAGCCAGAGTCACCTTCTAGGACCTACAGAGCGTTCTACAGTAGGTAGCTGTCTTTGCTAGGCTTGAAGTGGTCATGCTGTGAACAGAGGCTGGCTGCTACTAGTACTGGGCTTGGGGCTACTAAGCAGAAGGTAGGTACAGGGCATGCTGAAGTCAATCACCACTTACTTATTTGGGGTTTGTGGACATTTGAGAAATTTTAGGAAGGTCCCCAGCACAGGCTTAGGCAGGGCAAAATAATTGGGTAGAGTGGGATCTCAGAGAACAGTGTTAGGTTGCTAGAGATTCAGATCTAGGCGAGGGCTTAATAAGGGAACAGTGGCACCCGTAGGCACTTTAGGAGAGAGCTGCCCCTCCAACCCTCACCCTGTAACCAGACAATTTCATTCTTCCCCATATATTCTTGCTGCTTTCTGAGCTACTCTCCCCTATTTGGAGCCTAGAGTGAGTGAGTGTGAGCATGTGAGCTATACGTAAGCTCTTTAAGAGGATGCCTGGATCTACCGCAGCATCATGTGGACTGAGGCCTGTGGGAACTCCCCTTTCCCAGCACTGGTGCCCAGGATGAGACTTCTGGTGTGGGGCTGGGACCTCTCACTCCTCAGGCGGGACCTCCACCAAGATACACTTCTGATTCTTAACTGCCACACCTTGGCTTGGGACCAGCCCTTTTTCCTTCTCTGCCCCTCCTACCAGTCTCAATTTGTTTTCTTTATATCCTTAGTTATTAGGACTTCTGTCAGCCAGTCTTAAGGTGGTTATTCTATAATTTAGTCATAATTTTGATTTGGTGGTGGGAGAAGGCAAGCATAACATTTATCTACTTTTTTGTCTTGATCATAACTGTGGTTTTTTAAATTTCTTCTTGCAGTCCTGTCAGTCTGGTTCACATATTTCAACAGACCATTAGGCATATACTAATTAAGGATTGTTACATTTTCTTAGTGAGTTGACCCTTTAACATTATTTAATGCTCCATCTCTGATAGTTTTCCTTGCTCTGAAGTCTGCTCTGTGTGAAATGAGTACAGTTACTCCTGCCTTCTATTATTAGTGTTATCAGAGTATATCTTTTCTTTTAATTCATATGCCTCTAATCTCTATTTGTCTTTATATTTGAAGTAAGTTTCTCGTACCAAAAAGAGATTTGGTTCTCTTTTTTTCCCACTCTGATAGTCTCTTTTAATTTGTATATTTAGATCACTGGCATTTAAAGTAAATATTTATATCCTTGGAACAATACCCATCATGTTTATAATGGTTTTCTTTTTCTTTTGGTTTTCTGTTGTTCAGTTTTCCTTTTGTCTTTTACGCTCTCCCTTTTTTTTTTTTTTTTTTTGCCTTTTCTCATTTTGATTGAGCTTTTCATATTATTCCGTTTTCCCCTCTCTCAGTCTATCATTTATACTTTTTTTTAATTTTAGTGGTTGCCCAAGAATTTGCAGTATACACTTAAAACTAATCAAGTTCATATTCAAATAACACCATCCAACTTCAAAGATAATACAAGTATCTTGTAACAATATTGTCAGTTTCCTTCTCCCATCCCTCTGTCATTCGCTTATCCATAAGATTCAGTCACTGAACACGTTGTTGTTATTTAAATAAGCCACCATCTTTTAAATCAATTTAGCCCTGGCTGCTGTGGTTCAGTGGATTGGCGCTGGCCTGGGAACCCAAAGATCACTGGTTCAATTCCCCAGTCAGGGCATGTAACCAGGTTGCAAGCCAGATCTCCAGCCAGGTCTGTAGCTGGAGGCAGGTGAAAGGCAACCATACACTGATGCTTCTCTCCCTTTCTTCCTCCCTGCCCTTCTCTCTGAAAACAATGAATAAAAAATAAATCAATTTAAAATAACAAATGGAAAAGATTTTGTTTTACCTTTACTTATTCCTTCTCTAATTCTCTTATTTAATTTGTGTGGATACAGTTTCTGACCAAAATAATTCCCTTCACATATGACCATTTTAATACAGAGTTCCCTATGGGTCCTTCTCTGAAGCTGTCCCACATGCCTGTGGGTAGGCCAGGTGGATATGTAAACGGACTGTTAATCACCATGCTGTCAGCTGCCAGATCTTCTGATAAGCACCATTTACCTAGAGATTAAGAGAAAACTCCAGCTGTAGAATATCAGAGTTTGGCCCAGCCTTCCATGCGGGACTGTGTCAGTCATGACAAAGGCTGAGGTGGTAACCAGTTCCCGCTGATGGACAGAGCATCCCCATCTTACTGTCCAGCCAGCTGTGGGCTTGCCCACATCTGACTTTGTCAAACCCACAAGTCCTCTCTACTCTGTGAAGTAGCAATAGCCCCTCCTCAGCCCCTCAGCCTTGACCTGATTTGCCCACCCCTGACAGAGAAAGTCCAGTAACAGCTTATCCAAAGTACAGCCCCAAATAGGTGCTTTCACCATCCACCCAAAATCAATGCTGGTGATTGGGCAGCTCTTGGCAGCAGCTAAATCAGCCGGGCATCAGGGTCTCTAGTAGGGCCTGGACCTTGCAGAACTTTGAATATTTTCCCTTGAGAGGGTTTAAATGGATTCAGAGTATAAGACTGAGGAGTCAGTTGCTCTCTGAGAGCTAACAACATCTGCCCACCTGCCTCCATGCCCTGGCAGATGGCTTTACGGGCCTCTAGGAAAAAGCCTCCATGAAGGAGTGGCACTCACTCCGCTCCGCTCGAGTCCCCAAGCCTTCTCACTCCCAAACACCACTGCCCGTAGTTTGCAGGCACTTGTTTCCAGTTTATTTTCTGGGGTGAAAATGTGTTGCAGCATTGATTTCCTCTTGTTTGCATTGCTCACCACTTCTCTGTACATTGCTTGCTAGCGGGTGATGAACTTGCTTACCGCCATGGAATGCAGGCAGCAAGCACACCTGCTTCTCCTTGGGAAGCGTGGCAAAATCCTGTTTTCAAATCACGTTTTGGCCACTAACTAGATGAAAAAGTTTCTGAGCCCCAGCTTCTTTCAGTCAGCCAAAAAGGTGGGGAGTAGCATGTGGCAGAGAGTTAAAATCGCTGAAGAAAATTTTAAACCGGCCCACAGTGCTGGGAGCACCAGACTGTCCAGGGCACACAGCATCCATGTGCCGCTGCTGAACAGGGAGAAAGCACTGAAGTACTGCCAACAGGACCCTCTGGAAGAACCGTCTTAAAAAGATATTTTAATGAATATGTGATAGACCTTTCCCAAATCTAATTATAAGAGATTTCTGTAAATAAGACACGGTTAGTAAAGGCTTTAAATAGCAAATTACAGTCAAGCAACGAGTGTGGTGGCTTGCTCATCAAACTCGAACAAAAATCCTTTTTTCCGATGCTTTTTTAAGTGAATGTTCTAGATCCTAACAGCTTAATAGTACACTTAGCAGTCATCCCTGGGATTCACTTAGGGGTGCCAGAAGGGATTTCCAATGCTACGTAGATCCCAGACGAAACACATTTCCTCTATTTATGCCCTAATTGGAAGGAAATTGCTTAATTCCTTAACATCCAGTGACATCCTAGGGTAAAAAGGAACTTTGTTAGCAGTGTTCTTTTTTATTAATTCATTGAGCAGACATTTACCAAGTTCTGCTGTGAGCCAGGCTCTGCTGAACATGCATGCCCTTGGGGGTGGGAGCCACTCCCCCTTGGACTTACTTATGCCTTTGCCTATTGTGAATTAGTCAACACTCCTTTCTGCCTATGTTATTAGCCTTTATTGACCTTAATTTCCATCCTTTTAACTTGATCTTGATTAGATTTGCAAGGGTAATAAAATTAGCTGGGGCAGCCTTTTCAACATCAAGATCTGTTATTTTCATTTTCAGAAAGTCATTCAGGTATGCATTGCACAAGTGTATTTTTAATAAATCAAACCTACTTCGTTTCCGTAATTGTTTCATCTTCGACAGATAAATTTTCTGCTAATGCTTGCTCTAGTGGAGAGTGAAATTCTTCCCCGCTGCGGAGAGTGGGAAGGATGACAGGAAATGTAGGTCACATCTTACTTTTCTTTCCAAGTTTCTCATTTCACCACATTTCAACAAGGATGGTCTATGATTTGACAGTATATCTACAATGCTCCACATTCCAAGAAAATTAGACCATCTCAGTCTCTTGTTTAAAATTCCTCACTGGCTTCTCATTCCTTCCAAGATCAAGTCTAATATCCCCAGCAAGGCCCTGGATAATCATAGTCTGTTAACTTTACAGCCATTTCACCAGCCTTTCCTTCATGCCTAACTAGCCTCTAGCCTCACCACCGGATACAGCGTAGGCTTTTGCCCGCATCCCTCCCTGCAGCCCTGTCTCAGTTCCCTCCTTTCATGAAGCCTTTCCTGACCCTCAAGCCAGCCTAGAAGGCCTCTCTTAGGCATCTCTGAAGGGTCTTTTCCATTTCTCAATTTAGCATGCATTTTATGCTATTTTTAGCAGACTAATTTTCAGAGTAGTTTTAGGTTTACAACAAAATTAAGCAGGAGTTACAGAGATTTTTCATCTTCTCCCTGCGCCCCATACATGCATAGCTTCTCCCATTATCAACTTCCCCCACCAGAATTGTACATTTATTGCAATAGATAAACCTAATTTAACACATCCTAATTGTCTAAAGGCCATAGTTTGACCGAAAAATCCTCTGTGCTCCACCTATTCATTCCTCCTGCTCCTTTAACACCTGGCAGATGTTGATCTTTCAACTGTTTGTATAGTTTTGCTTTTTCCAAATTGTCATATAGCTTTTCAAAACTGGCTTAACTATACAATATCCATTTAAGTTTCCTTTATGTCTTTGCATGCTTGATAGCTCATGTCTAGTGCTGAAAAATACTCTGTTGCCTGGATGGGCCCGGCCACAGTTTGTTTATTCGCTCACCTGCTGAAGGACAGCGTGGTTGCTTCCAAGTTTTGTCAGTTTTGAATAAAATTGCTGTAGACACCTGTATACAGGTGTTTATGTGGACCTGTAAAGTTTTCAGCTCATTAGGGTAAATACCAAGGAGCATGATTGCTGGATCATATGGTAGGACTATATTTAATTTTATAAGAAACCACCAAACTGCTTTCCAAAGTAGCTGTACAGAGGGGCCTGGCCTTGGCCCTGAGCGAGCGGGTCAGCCTAGGGCTGGCCAGTAGTGTGCAGGTTCCTGACTTTGTGAGGGAAAGACTTCACAGCATGAATCTAGGTGACTTTGAGAGTATGTTTACTAAAGCTTAAGACAGTGAAACAAGGATGGGCTTAGCATAGAAGCAACAGAACCTAGGCTGAGCTGCCTTAGCTCGCTGGGAAGTCAGAGAAAAGGGGTCCTTGGGCCAGGTTCAGGGCATTAGCCTGGGACAAGCTACCATAGTCTATTGATCCCCTGATTGCAAGTCTTGGAGTCCCTTTAGAGTTTAGGAGATGTGTGCCTGTCTGGGAAGAGGTGAGGGAGGAAGAAGCAGAAGGGAGTGGTGTGGGCTGCTTCCCAGAAGGAGAGGACACTGGTCTTTTGTCTGAGGCTTTTATCTCTCTCTTGCAGGCAGGAATCTTAAGGGAGGTCTCAGGGTAGAGTTTCAGCAGAATAGTCATCAGTTTTCCTGGTGTGCCTTTTCAGGGTCGTGGTCTCCCCTGATTGGTCAGCACCAGGACAGGAAGTTATTAGTCATTGCACTTGGTCCTGATGTTGCCACCTGATTTTGCTACTTTTCTGGGCCTGGAGCTGAAATACAACTAAGGCCTAGATGTTATCTTTACGAAGGTGACCTTCTCTAACAGGCTGTAAATTACTCAGCCATTTTATTTAGTCCTCTGTCTTGGTTTCCCCGTTCCACTTGTCCTGGCTTACTGGCCTGTCTCAGTACCTTTTTGCATACCCACCAGCAATGAGTGAAAGTTCCTGTCTCCACATCCTCACCAGCATTTGGTGTTTTCAGTGTTCTGGTTTGGGCCATTATAGTAGGTGTGTAGTGGTAGTTAATTGTTTAATTTGTATTTCTCAGGTCCTACATGATGTTAGACACTTTTTCATATACTTATTTGCCATCAGTATATCTTCTTTGGTGAGGTGTGTGTTAAGGTCTTTGGCCCATTTCTTAATCAAGTGTTTTTGTTTTTGTTTTTTTTAGAGGGAGAAAGACAGGGAGAGAAACACTGATGTGAGGGAGAAACCTCTATTGCTTGCCTCTCATACATGCCCAACCAGGACTGAGCCTGCAACCTAGGCATGTGCCCTGACTGGGAATCGAACAGCCAGCCTCTGTTTGTAAGAAGTTACCCAACCAACTGAGCCACACCAGTCAAGGCTGTGTTCTTAGTATTTAGTTTAAAAAGTTTATTGTAGCCCTGGCCATTGTGGCTCAGTTGGGGCATCCTCTCTTATGCTGAAGGTCACAGGCTCCGGGGTTTGGTCCCCAGTTGGGTTGGGCATGAAAGGTGGCCTATCAGCATTTCTCTCCCTCTCTCTCTTCCTCCCTTACCCTCTATCTGAAGTCGGTGGGTATATCCTCAGGTAAGAATAAAAAGAAAAGTTAATTGTATATTTTGTATAACAGTCCTTTATCAGATAAGTCTTTTGCAAATATTTTCTCCTATATTCAAGATATTTTTATTCATTATTTGTTTATCTACTTTTCCATCCTGATAGCAGAGTCCATGAAGCAGAGATTGTAGCATCCACCTTTGTTTTTAAGTGATGCACATACATCCCACACTGGACTGCGTTGCGTACTTATCTGTTTGTTGAAATCATAAATCACAAATGTTGGAGCAAAAAAGAAATAGGAAATGAGATAAATCACAGAATAGCAGATACTAACAAACCAATGAGATTGTTTCTCTTTACTTATCAAAGAAGTGGGAACCAAGATAAGGAATTCCATCATGCCTATTAAGGAGACAAATACTTAAGGTGATAACAGCATGTGGTGCATGCTCTGTAAATGGATGGTAATAGTGTGAATCAGAAAGACCTTGTGGGAAGCACCTTCTAGAAGGGTGTTTCTACATTTCTAATACTCTTATTCTTTGACACAGTAATTCTACTTCTAGGAATCTATCCTAAGGAAAGGGTCTCAGTACAGAAAAGGCCTAACCGCTAAAGGAATTGGGAGACATAAGAGTCCTATATGGAGTGTGGTTGAGGGAACTATGACACATCACCTAAATGGAATATCAGTAATACAGATGAAATCGTTTTTATAACATCTACATAGCAACCTAAAAGGTAGAGTGAGATATTACACTGATAGTTTGCATGTAGTGATTTCAGTATTGTATGCATCTGGGAAAAGACTAGAAAATAGAAAAGACCAGGCAAAAATGAAAACACTTGGTTAGGTAGTGATGTGGGCAGCTCTTACAACGTACTTTTTATTGTTAAAATTTTGTTCATCCAATAGATGCAAATTATAGAAATCTTAGGAACATTTGTATAAACTCACAAGTGAGAAAAACATCTGAGGCACTCTGTTATCATCTACGCCCTGAGGCTCAGAGAAGTTGGGAGGGCAGACCCCACTTCTGAGACTGGCTTTGCTTTCACTTGGGCCTAGGCACTGTGATTGGTGTGGACGAGAGCACTGCTTTCTCATGGCCTGCATGTGACCTGTGTGGCAACGAGAGGTTGGAACAGAGTGCAGAAGACAGGTAAGGGGGGCAGCGACCGGCCTGAAAGACCTTGGGGTGGCAGCAACCCAGTCCCAGGACCCCTACCGCCTCAGGCCAGCTTCCTCTGCACCCAGGGCTGGGCATGAGGTCCGAGAGCAGAACCGAATCTGAGCTGGAAGAGGCCGTGGTGCACATCACTGCCCAACAGTCTTTTCTTCATAACAGATTTTAGCTGTTCCTTGCAGCTCCAATCTTGAAAGAGAGAGGAGCCAGGTTTTGTCCTCAGTTTGTTTATTATTAGGAGAAAAGAGAAAAACTCAGGGTAAACATGAATAAATAAAACTAAGTTGGTAACTGTACAGCTTGTCCTTCGCAGAGACACAGATTTTTCCAGAGACCAATGAGCAGCTACATAACAGACATGCCTTCCCTGCAAGTGTTACTGCACCCAGTCCCTAGGGGCCTGGGGTCTGAGCTGGGTACAGATGCAGTTCTCTGGCCTCCCACGTTGACTGTGTCACATGATGGGCAGGAAAGGGCTCATTACTTTTCTGCTCCTTAAGAAGTAAAGGGCAAATGCCTCCTTGATGCCTCCTGGGTTGATGGCATTATGTATAAACAACACAACACTGGATTGTATGTAAGAGACAAGAAGAATGTGAAAATAGGTTTACTTAGTGCCAATGAGGAGCATAGATACTGATGGTGATTAAAAGCAAGTTTCCCATTCAGGCAGATAAGACTTCCCCTTGCCTGGCAGAGGGCTTCCCTTTGCTTCATGGGATGTTTGCTGTCATCCTCTATGCTTAGCTGAAACGAGGCCTCCTTGCCTACGTGTCCCTTCCCTGGTCACATGCCCACCAAGCCATTAGTCAGAAGCTGAGGAAGCTAATGCTTATCCCTCAGAATAGGCTGAGCCCAGAGCTTCTTTCTGGCCTATTTCAAGAACTTCGCTCTTGAAAGTAAATCCCCTTTTCCATTGCAGCAATTGTTTGTGTTTAGAAAAATGCCGGTCTACTGCTAGACTCTCTTGATTTGTGCATTTTTGAGTCTTGTCTTCCCTGTGTGTTTCCCAACAACAGAGGCACATTTTCCTGTGCAGACTGCTGCCGTGTGGTCACCTGTCCTCTCCTGAGAAGGCACCTTCAGGTCTTCCTGGACTGCCCTTCAAGACCCCAGTGCACAGTAAGGATCAAGGTAGGAGCCAGTCCAAGAGTCCATGTGCATCTGCGTCTACCTCATGGGGCCACTTTGACTCACTGACTGGAGTACAGTTGCCTCTATTGCTCTTTCCAGGAAAGGGTGAAGGACTCATGTTCAGGAGCACAATCCTTTTTGTGTCTGTGACTTTATTTATTTATTTTTAGATTTTATTTATTATTTTTAGAGAGCAGGGAAGGGAGAGAGGCAGAGAGAGAGAGAGACATCAATGTGTGGTTGCCTTTCACCTGCCTCCAGGTATGGACCTGGCTGGAGATCTGGCTTGCAACCTGTTTATGTGCCCTCACTGAGAATTGAACCAGCGACCCTTGGGTTCACAGGCCAGCACCTTGTGTCTGTGACTTTAAAAGTCACACTTGACTTAAGATTTTGAAATCAAAGCTACTAAAGAGAAGATAGGTGGTTCATATTTAACATACTAATTTTTAGGACCTGAGTGTTTTTAGCATGAGCACTCATTACAGCACTGGGATTTTTTAACCTGGCCCCATTTCTGTTACTGCAGCTGATGCAGAGCAGTATCTCTTCACTCCTGAGGTTTGCTGCCTGTGAGGATGGGGTAAGTCCAGGATGCCCTGCCCCGATGTACATCCTTATTATGCTTGTAAGCCCTAAGTTAGTAGATCTCTCCCAGATGAAGACCCCTGTCCCATGTACTTTTAAGTTACAACAGTCATGCAGTATAATTACGTACGTGCTAAGCGTATAGACTATACTGAGACACGGTAAGTCCTTCTGCTGTTATTCACTGGCAAATACCCATGTCTGCTAACGGGATCTTTGGTTTTTTGATTTGAGATTATTTCCTGATCAGTCTTACAGTAGATACATGAATCTGTCCCCCCTGACTTTGGATTATGGTAAGACATAATTGAGATTTCAGATTCTACTGTCAATGGTTTCACATTACTATAAGAGGATTATCAGAGAGGCACACACCTTTTCTTTTCCTTTTTTTTTTTTTTTTTTTTAATGTTTGGGTATTCCAGAGTCTGAGTAACTGATAACTGTACCATTATTTCTCAGACTCAGTTTCCCTACCATGAGAGTTACCACGGTGTAATTTGGTCAAGTGTGCGATGCACACAGTACAGTGTAGCTTAGTAAAGTGTAACCACCACCAGAATATAACTTAACAGGCAAAGATAGTTCTCTTCTTCATGAAAATTGCCCCTCAGAGACGAGAACAGCCTGTCCTCAAGAAACCATCAAATGGCTTGTCAAAGCCATTTAAACACTACAAGTGGCCATGGAATCGCTGAACCCCAGAGAAGCACATTGACAAATGAACACTGGGGTGGTGCCAGGGCATAGCCCCCAACCACAAAAGGTATCTGTGACCACCTTGCAGTCCATTTCTAGGCAGCGCATGTGGACTGACTCGTGAGGTTATGGTGAGAGAGGAGGCTGGTCACCTAATGAACTTGCTGATCGGTTCCCATGGCCAAATGCCAGCACCGATTTCATGCAGAATTTGAGGCTGATTTGATCCACCCTGCGGAAACTGCCTTCCTTCCCAGCACCTTGCCGTTCATTGTCCCACCCACTCCTGCGCCTCAAGATGGGCTGGAGGCACCAGGATGTGGAACAGCCATTTACATGCTTTCACCTAAACCCTATCAGAGTTTGGATTAAATTGGAATGTGGATAAATCCAAGAACAGAATCTTTAAGAATCACTGGTCTAACTGTGGTTCCCAGGGTAGAGTCACCTGTGGTACTAGTTTCTGGCTCCCTCCCCGGGCATGTCTGTTTAAAGCGATTTGGTGACACCCCAAACCCCTCATCCCAGTGCTAAACAAGGGGTTGTTGTGCCAACAGGGATTGATGTTTAGACCAGGCTGTGGGAGGTTTTATAAACAACTATTCCCTGACTGTTTAAAATGTACGATTACAATGCACTGAGAACTGTGCTCATTACTTTTCTTACATGTTGCCTCATTTAATCTCCCAACATCCCAGTGGGAAAGAATCCACATTTTATTGTGAAGAAAACAAAAAGTGCAGGGCTTATAGTCACTTGTTTTTGTTGGATGCAGAGACTCCACAGAGGGACAGACAGTGTTATCCCCACAAGTGACCACCTAGCCAAGTTAGTAGGCAGCCCAGATTGGGGGTGGGGTGAATGTAACAGGGACCCTTGTGTGTGTATTTCAGCTCTTATTGAAGTTGTGTGTTTAATGGATGGCAAGTTAGCAGTACTTGTTGGCTGATTCCTTGTTGCCTCACCTCTCAGTCCCTGGGGCAGGGAGGGAGGCATAAAGAAGGGCATAGTACTGGGTAAGGCTGATGGATTGGAGATTTCCAAGAGAGGGGGTTTTCACCAAGTGCTAAAGATAACAGAACTGGGTTATTAGGGAAATATATCTGTGGAGAATGTTGGAGGAAAGTGCTGGTAAAAGTGCTTTAGAAAAACACATAGCAAAATGAACCAAAACCCACAACCTAAACAAACTAAAACCAAAACACTTGGTGATGATGCACACCTCACCTGCTATTCTGCCCAGCAGAAAGGCTCAGTTTCTGCCCTGCACTTCTTTAGGTGACCTTGACAGGGCCCTAAGTCCCACTCAGTTCCTGGAGCTGCCCATCACCACCACTGAGGGTGGCCTGGTACCTCCTCTAGGAAGCCTCTAGTCATAGACAGCTTTGGACCACTCTGCCTTAAGGTCCCAAAGACCAGGAGAAAGCCCTGGTAGAAATCCTCTTTTTCACCTGATTTCCTCCTGAGGCTGGCTTGTACCTCCCACACATTAAACTTCTCAGCTGCAATGCTCTTTTGTACAATATTACAAGAGCTCAAAAGAGCAGGTGTGTGACTGCTCATCCACCTGCATCTGCTTGTCTTTGCATGTGTACACATGTGCATTGGAGGAGGGGCACCGAGGTATGACAGCCTCAGGTGCCAACTTTGCAGGTGCTCTGACACCACAAAAATAAAGGTAAATTCCAAGCATGTGGTGCATTTAAGTTAACTCCTTACCTCTACCCCCAGCTTTATTCACAGTGGATAATCAGAACCTTATATCTGACCTGGAAAGGAGCTGTTGGAAGACACTTATAAAACGGACTTATGTGTGCCCTGGCTGCTGTGGTTTAATGGTTAGAGTGTCATTCCATAAACCAAAAAGTCACAGGTTCAATTCCTAGTTAGGGCGCATACAAAGCCAACCAGTCAATGTTTCTCTCTCACATCAGTATTTCTCTCCCTCTGTTCCTCCCTTCCCCTCTCTCTAAAATTAATAATCATGTCCTCTGGTGAGGACTTAGAAAAAAGGATTTATGTGTAGACATCAGCCTGGATTCTGTTTTCTAGGTAAGAATGCACATTTGCCAAAACCCAAAGAATTACATTAGGACTTTCTATGGGAACCCTAACTCCATTGCTTGAATAAGGCACTGCTTCTGGTTAGGATGCATGAGTGTTAAGTCTTAACGCCTTCACTGTAACATGGTCCCACCACAGAAGTGAAAACAAAGGAATTGGCTGTTGTACATGTCAGTACTCAAAGGTAACATGACAAAGACATGAAATTTGGAGTTGGTTTTTCTTAGCTTTTGGAAAAGTTAAAGGAAAATATATTGTGCCCTTTAAAAAGAGACACGTTTCACACATATGCACATATACATTTCTGTGGGAGTGCACATGAGTTTTTGTTGGTGTGATTTTTATTTCCACCAAATATAAAATATTTATAGTTTAATCTTCATTTATAAATGATAGTTTTTGAAACCCATAGCTGCCAAATGTGATATTTTTTAAATGATTTTTTGCTGACATTTTTCAAGTCAGAATTCCATACTTTTACCCCAAGTAAAGGCCAAGTGCAAGGCTAACTAAAATGGTAAGAGACAACAAAGTCACTAGCTGTCGTAGCTCAGTCTTCCCACCTCTGTAGGGACCTTTCACTATGCTTCCACTTGTGCTTTCTCTTCAGACTGACAACCCTGCAACTCTGACTTGTCCACTGCCATTTCATCAGTGAATCCCCAGCATGAGCTCATAATAAACCCTCAACGGATGATTAAGGGAATGGGTTATAATGTTGACATCTATGACCATGTGATACCAAGCTGTAGAAAGTCCTTAGCCACCATAGTCGTGAGATACTTTTAGTTTCATCATTTCACCCATCTTAACCAGCAACTCTCACTCCCCCATCATGCTATTAAACCACTCTGTTGACCTTACACTAACTTTTTATACTGAGCAGCCAAAACTTTTTTTATTGTTTTGTTTTGTTTTGTTTTTTTAGAGAAAGAGAGAAACATCAATTGGTTGTTCCACTTACACATTCATTGGTTGATTCTTTTATGTACCCTGACAGGGATTGAACCCACCCCATTGACGTATTAGGACAGTGCTCTAATTGAGCTACCAAAACTCTTTACAAATCCCATGGAATAGGCTAGGTATTTCACACCATGCATGCCTATCTCATGGATAGGAAAATGAAAGTATTCCAGTGAGTTGGCATTAGAGCAGTGTTCACATCCCAAGCTGATGCTGATATTTATTACTCTGGAACAAGCCAGTGGCTTCCACACATATTCTGTACACATACCTTCAGTTTGGACAGCATTCTACCAGGACAGTTCCTTTCTGCCCCAATGGACTTAGCTGGTGCCCCAAAGGCTGGGCTGGAGTTACAGAAGACCTTCAGCTAGCTGTTGTGCTCAGACCTACCCAGGATCCGGCCAGACATCCGTATAGCCTGGGCCCCCTTGCAACGTGTGTCTGGGTCCCAAGAGAAGCAGGCAGAAGAAGCTGTGCACCTTTCCTGACCAAGCATGGGATGAATATAACTCATTGTTCAGTCCACTGCAGCACGTTCACGAGCAGCCAGGCACTGAGCCCAGCCTAGATCCGGGACGAGGGCAGTGATACCCACCATTGATGGGAGGGCACCATGCCACGCATGTGCCTGCTTCCTAATACATCCTGAACAGAGCTATTGTAGAGATCTGTCAAGGATCTTGCTCAGAGAAGTGAGGTATACTCCTGATATTCCTCTGCGGATGGTAGCGGAGGAGTTTCTGAAAGAACACATTACCTTCCAGGTGTTCAGTGTCCAGTAAGGCCAGGGATGTCATTTTTCCCAGTGCATTTTAGCCTATTTTCAGCTTCACCTCCACCCCAGAAAGAAACTGTTTTGAGGTTTGATCTAGAAAAACTAATGAGGGCACACTACACCTTCCTAGCCTAGCCACCTGGTACCACGGCTGCCCAGTGCCCTGTGTCTTCATATAGAGATGAAACTTGCCCAAGATTAACCAGTCATCCTAAGATAGTCATCAAACAGAACGTGAATAAAAAGCTTTCTGCGTACAACATAGAGGTGTTTAGCTCAGTGTAACTAATGGGAAGAAATAGTATCCCATTAAGAAGGGGAGTTTGAGGCAAAGTACTAGAAAATCCTTTGACCAAAAGCATTGCTAGATTGGGGGAGTGTCCCGAAGGAAGTGGGAGACCCCTGCAAGCATGATGGTGCCCAGCCTCTGGCATTCTCAGCCAGTCAACAGGGCCTCCCCTTTTGTAGGCCTTTCCCTAACCTTCAGGTCCTCTCCCGGGACAACCACCTGAGAGATGCTTATCATGGCATTCACTAACAAACATCAGTAAGATATTTTAAATGTTTTGTAAAATCATGATTCAGTTATCAAGAAAAAAATTAGTTCCTTCACTTGTCGTATTAAAAGCCTATTAAAAATAGGCTTTTTAATTACAGCCCTTTATTTTGTTTTTCTTCCTTACCAATGTTCTCAACTATTTGAAGAGTGGAAAGTCATGGACTGGGAAAGGCCATCTACTCTGCTCTTTGGTGTTCTGTGTAGTTGGGAACAGAACGTGCAGGGCTAACTCTGTTTGCTTTAACTAGCATGTCTTTTCTCACTGCAGAGCTATGAAGTGAAGAGTGTCATTGGAAAGGAGGTGGGGTTGTTAAATTGTTTTGTTCAATCCATAACCACCCACCCGACCAGCTGTGTTGGATTGGAGGAAATTGAGCTGCGTGCAGAAAGAGCCTTCTAAGATTACCATCGGTTGTCTTAGGAATCTGTGAAGATTGCAGTGTGGCTGCAAAGGTGCTGGTGGTGATTTTTGCTGGTTATTTGTTAACTATGGGCAAAGTGCGTGTATTTTATGGTCTTGAAATGGAACTTAAGATTTTTCTGGGGCACATGTCAATAAAATGTGTTTGTAAACTATAAATCAAAATATTTTTTCCAGTGTTATGTATTATAACCTTTCTGCTAACTTAGGAATATAACTTGTTTATAAAGCTTACATAAGCTAGAGGTCCTCATTTTGTATTTATCTTAGAATGTAGCAAGAAAAAATTTTTGTTCAGTAGCAATTTCAGTGTTTAATTTTACCATGAATCAACGTTTTTCTTACAGTATTTAACATTCCCCTGAAGAATACACTGCAAAGCTTAAACCTTTGTCCTATATTGTTATATTACTCTTTTACTACAATAAAAATCCAACCTAAGTATTTTGCACTTCTGTTCTTAACTTCAGTATTTGGGGGGAAACTATTCTGGGGAACTTTGTCAAGAGTTTAAAATGTCAACCATAAAGTGTAAATAAGTTAACCAGTTACAGATGTAATTAGCTCCCTCTAGATAGGTCTGCTTGATCAAATTGTGCATGAAGAGCCAAGATCACAGGCTGCAGAGGATTGGATTGTTAACGTTTGTTTTGTTGACAGATTTAAATTAAATGTAAAATCACAAATTAATTAGCTTTGGACACTAAAGATTTTGTTTTCTCCCTTATAAGGATATAATCACAACAGGTCATAATTAATTGATTATATAATATAGATGTACTAGCCAAGATGAAGGGGCACCTAGTACCCACTTTCACTGGGGGAAAGGCAATGGGCATAATTTACCTGTCCAGATTAAGCTTTGAAACATTACCATTATTGGCAAAATAGGTAGTTTTAAGTAGCTTTGTGGCTATCCTTTTCATCTGCTGCATGATTATTTTGTATTCACACGCTTCACACGCATCGCACGCACTTGGAAAATCTACTTGAAGCTGTCTGTGAGACAGGAAAGCGAAAGCAAAGTCCCCTGAAAACCACAATGATAATTCAAACATGTTTTTTAGAATAGCCCCTAGCCATCCATTACCCACCCCCTCAGCCCTCGAGCAGCCAACTAAAGCTGGGGAACTGGAGCTGTTCTCCACAGGGTCCCAGATAAGCTGCGGGTCCCAGTTGGCCAGCCAGTCTCTTCCCCAAGTCTCTACTTTTTTCGGAGCACCTTACACCAGAAATTTGCTAGCTTTGGGTACTTCGCTGGTCTTAAGTTAAATAAAACATTTGGAGATAGACTTTAGCAAGTTTCAAAAGCAAAGCAGACCATCTCTTCTAAGAAGCTTGGTTCCCTCGTTGGGGAGTGACACACCTGGGTCCCATGCGGCCTTCCAGGTGCCAAGCTGCACACCTCCTGGAATTCTCCCTTCCCCAGCAGGGTCCTGAGGCCCCCAGCGTGCAGGAATCACCGTAAATACAGGAATCGGGGAAGGGGTGGTTTTAAATGCTGCTTTATTCTTACAAATACTGTAAAAATTAATATAAAAATGTGAGCATGCTCAGTCTTTTCTTATCTACAATACAAAGGGTTGTCTTAAAAGTCCTCTTTTAAAACAAATGTACCTTAGCTGCATCAATAGGACTAAGATGTAGAAAAAGCTACCATTATAAAAATAATTTAAGGGAAAATAAACATGTATAGCTTCTCTTGAAGTTCAGTGGTAGCCAAGTCCAGGCTGTAGCTTCCTTTCACTCACAGTCCCAAAGAAACTGCAGCCGGCGCCGCGTGCCGCTCCCGCAGCGTCGGGCAGGGCGCGCTTCGCTCCGGGCCCGTCGGGTCTGAGGTATCGGTCGTTGGTGAGTCTCCCCGCGCCCCAACCCCGGGCCACGCGTTACCGACAGTCCGCGGCCCCAGCCGGCAGAAAGGACGAGCTGGGCAGCTGTTTGAAGAACTGCCGGAGGCCGGTCAGGTCCCGCGTGAGCTGCTCCACGCGCTGGTGCAGCTTCTCGTTCTCGGCCGACAGTTCCACCAGCTTCTGCTGCATCTCCTGGTTGCGCCGCTTGGCCTTGTCCCGGCTCTTGCGCACCGCGATGTTGTTACGCTCGCGCCGCTGCCGGTACTCCGGGCTGCCGCGGTCCGGGCCCCTCTTGCCGGCGCTCTTCTCCCGGGCTGGGCCGGGCGCGGGGCTCGGGCCGGACGCGGGGCTCGGCCCCCGGCTGCCCCGCGGCGGCTCCGGCGACGTGGGGGGTGTTGGTTGTGCGGCGGCGGCCGCCAGGCTCACCACCGTCTGCGCGCACGCGGCCACCTGCGCGGGCAACAGCGAGCCCGGCGCTTCGCTGTCGCCCCAATTGGGCTCGCGCTTGAGGGGTCGCGGGGCTGCGGTGCCCGGAGTCCGTGCGAGATTGCCAGGCAGCAGCTCTAAGGCGCCCGCCGCGCCCGTCTTGTGGTTGCTGTTGAAGAGGTCGGCGAAAAGCTCGTCGTGGCACAGCTCCAAGGTGGGCACGGCGGCCATGGAGTCGATATAGGCACTGAAGTCTATGGCGCTCTCGTCGTCGTACATGGCCGGGGCAGACGCGCTCGGCTCGGTCAGGCGGGCCGGCTTGCCGATCCTGCCGGGCTCGTAAAAAGGCGCAGGATCCGCGGGCCAGGGCGCGCCGCGCGCCGGGCCGTCTAGGCTGAACAGGGCTGAACTCATGGCGGCGTCCGGCTTGGTTATGTTAGAGCCCGGCTGTCACTGCGCTGGGCCGGACCCACCTCCTTTTCTAGCCCGGGCTGACGCGCAGGCCCCGCCCCGGCTCCAGAGTCTGGAGGCGCCCCTGGGCCGCGGGTTAGGAGAGCGGTGGGGGGCGGCGGCACCCTAGGAGCCCCCGCCCGGTGCCGCGGAGCCGCCTCTCGAACCTCCCCCTGCCACCCCCACCCGGGCACCCTCCCTGCGCAGGAGGGGAGAGGCGTGTGCTTCCTCCCCCGCCCCCGGGGGTGCCGGCCCGAGCTGTCCTGCTGGGAATGACCCACCCCCTGCCCGCCCTCAGGGTCCTCCTTCTCTCCTTCCTGTTTGTGGTGTTTGGAGATTCGTCGTTCCTCCGAGCGGGGAGTGAAATCAAAACCCGGACTTGGCCTGGGCGCACTGGTCCCGGGCCCGTTCCCAGGGTCAGAGGGAGGGGGCCGGGGAAGCGTGACCCCGGGTAGGACAGAGCAAAGGGACGTGACCCCGGGTAGGACAGAGCAAAGAGACGTTCTCCAGCCAGAGATACCGCTTGTCCTCGCGGTGGGTGCCTCCAGACCCAAGGGGTGACAGGACAGGGCTAAAAAAAAAAGAGAAAGAGTCGCATCACAGCGCCCAGGTCGCCGGCCACCGTCCTTGCTGCCCGCTGCAGCGCGCGGAACCGGCCTTGTCCGGCGGCCGTTCTCGAACCCCTCACGGGCCAAGGACCGCAGGAGCCCGCGCCGTGGGAGCGGCGGCATTCAGCCCGCAAATTACCGTTTCTTACAGAGCTACTAAAACAGTGCCATCTTGTGGCGTAATCTTTCTTCAGTCCTGTTTTTTTTTTTATTTTTGTCCCAGTCTGTCTCTTTCTCTCTTTCCCTTTCTCTTTTCAACATTCCAAGAAGTTCTTTTGAATCTAAAGCAGCCGGGTCTTCATTAGGAGAAAGCTAAGATTTATACTAGTAGATCTGAAGGGGTATTAAGTTGCTAGCTCTTCACATTGTCAAATGCATGGAAAGACTTCGTATGGATTGTTGATCCTCGTTACATTTCCTGCAATTTGGGCCAGGCACTTCTGCTCAACTCCATTTATTAAATCACTGCCCCTATTCAAACACGGGCGCCATCTCACACCTCTTCTTGGCTTCGGCTTCGCATTCACCAGACGTTGGCTCCAAACACCAAACGCTCCACGAACTGCTGCCAGAGTTTCTGCATTCAAGTCCGGGGGTAACCTATAATGATACACAATTTATACTTTATATTTATATTGACATTTAATGGGCTTACTAGAAGGAGTAACATATGGCTTTATAATCACTCAGAGAAAATATACAATGTTGAGATTATACTATTAATTGCCCTTTAAGGATAAAAACTAGTATCATGTATAATGTGGGTTCATGCACACCCAGGGAAAAGGCCTAGGACAAATTTCTTTGTTTATTTAGGAAGCCATAAAAACATTATTAAAGTCTTCTCCAATTAGGAAATGAAAATATGTGTTTATATGGGAAAGCCATATTCTCAAAAATAATTCAGTGAGATAATTAGTAGATTCACATACCAGAGTAAATATACATATACTTTACAAGGTAATGCTACTGGAGAAAAACAGAATGCTGCATTTGACATTTTGGGATTGAGCTTGAAAAAGATGCTAGTCTTAATTTGTATAAGGTATTAATCAGTAATTAAGAATCAGATTTAAGAATTTTCTTACCACCCAAAACAATTCAAAAGAGTATATGCATCCCTATGTTTACTGCAGCATTATTTACAATAGAAGAACTGGAAGCCACCCAATTGCCTATCAATAGACAAGTGAATAAAAATGTTGTGGTATATATATACAAAGGAATATTACTTGGTAACAAAAAAATAATGTAATTTTACCATTTGCAACAGCAAAGATGGACCTAAAGGATATTCTGCTAAGAGAATTAAGTCTGTCAGAGAAGTCTAAAGAACAAAACTGAAAAAGACTCAAATATAGACTGATGGTTGCCAGAGGGGAGCGGCATTGGGAACGTGGGTGAAAAAGGTAAAGTGATCGAGAAGCACAAATTGGTAGTTACAAAACAGTCATGGAAATGTAAAGTACAGCATAAGGAATATAGTCAATATTATAATTATGTATGGTGCCAGAAAATACAGGGGGTACACTTCATAAAATATATGATTATCTACTATGCTATACACCTGAAACTAATACAAAATAATGTTGAATGTAAACTGTAATTGGAAAGTAAAATTACAAAATAAATCTTTTTAAGTGAAATTTCTTCCTTTTTCCAGAAAGAGGGAGAGGAAAGATTATAAGTCCACAATAACAGATTTGTTGTGACATTTGAGGGCAACTAGAAGATGTTTTTAAAATAATAAAACAATTTAAAGTTTAGTGTCTGTGTCAGTAGCTGTTCATTGTCAGTTATGGACCGTCTCCATAATTTATTGACTAAACACAAAGTTCTTCAACATTTCTCATTGTTAGAGATCTGTTTCAAATGATTATTTGAGCCTTCTCTCGAGTCTTTGGTATTCTGAGTAGAATTGTCAGAAGGAAGGAATGAAGTAAGAAAGCATTCCACTTGGAAACGTTTGACTACCCCATGTTTACAAGAACATTTCTACGTTGAAGCACAGTTGAGTTGTACACATGGACTTTCTGAACACATTAAGTCTTCAGAAATGCAAGAGGTTGAAAATGCTTAAAATGTGTTATACAATTGTTAAGTGCTATCGGTATTAGAAAAAGCAACTCTGGTTTTTTCCTGCTTATCATAACAGGGAGTGACCATAACTCAGTTCTAATGTGAGATCTAACGTGGGGTACTTCATATGGGGCAGGAATAGTACTTCAAAATAAAGTCTAAAAACAGTGAGAATGGTTTTTGAGTAGTGCTCTCTAAAACAAAAAAGAGTTTCAAAAAGAAAATTCTGTTAACTTGATCACCCTCTTCAGGTTATTCTTCTCAACTATCAAATTAGATACTTTTATTAAACTTCTGCCCTAGGGCTGATTTAACTTTATGGTATATTTTCATGCCTGTGTCAGACAATAATGAGGTTACAAATACAGTTGTTTTTAGATAAGCCTTATTCCCAATGTATGAGTTTGAAAAAGGTAAGACAGGGGCCAAAAACAATAAACCCAGTGGGTGTTGTTGGGTCACACATCCTTCACACTGTTAAAGCCTGTGTGTTTTTCTAAAAACCTGCTGGATGGGTAACATTTCTGCATTCACTTAAGCCTCTGAATTTAAGAGACTGGACCCCAGACTACAAAGCAACCAGAGCTGAGAACAGGTATTTGATTCTGTGGGTCAGGTATCCAACTTGCCATATACTTGTTCACTTTCCCGTTAATAAAAACACAAAGGAGATGCAATTTGTCTTTCCAGCCTATGTTCTTGTCAAGTGGATGCATCCCTCCCTTAGCTCACACCTGTCAGCGCTGCCTTCCACCTCTCTGCCACAGTCCAGGCAACTCCAGGGGAGCCCTTCAGTCATACTTGCTCACCAAGAAGGGCACAGCAGGTTTGCACTCTGATCATTTGTTCTCTCCATCCAATCCATTCTTCACATGGCTGCCCAGAGATCTTTGAAGAGAAAGGTGCTATCACATTAATCTGTTCCATAAAATTTTTGAAAGATTCTTTGCCAAGGGAATGCAGTTTCAGTTTTAAGTGTCCACTTCTTTAAACCCATTTCCTTCTACAAGCAACAGATGCCTGACTCAACTCAATACCCCACAGATCTACCTAGCACCCACTTGTGATGGAAATGGTCCTGGTGACAGTCCTTTTCCTCCTGTCTCCTGCTTGGCTGGCAAGATCTTTCCATCTGCTAGAGCCCAACTAAAATAGCAGCCCCCTGTTGCTTTCTGTGTCTCACTTTAGCCATATTCATCATTTCCTGATCTGGTTTCTCAGGAAAAACTTATCTCATATTTTGCCAATTTTTAATTTTTTTATTGATTTAGAGAGAGAAACATCAACTTGTTCCACTTATTTATTCATTTATTGGTTGCCTCTTGTATGTGCCCTAATGGGAGATCAAACTCACAACCTTGGCATATCAGGGCAATGCTCTAACCGAGCTACCTGACTAGAGCCAAGGAACTTAATGAGGGCCTCAACAGCGTAAAAAAGATCCAGTCAGAAACAAAGGATACACTAATTGAAAAAAAAAAGAACAATTTACAGGGAAACAACAGTAGAGAGGATAAAGCCAGGAATTAAATCAACAATTGGAACACAAAGAAGAAAAAAAAAAAAGAAATGAGGCTAATGTTAGCAGCCTCTGGGACAATAAGCATTCCAAAAATTCACATAATAATAATGCCCGAAGGATAAAAGAAGGAGCAAAAAATTGGAAATATATTTGAAAATTTTTAAGAAAAATCTAAATTTGGTGAAGGAAAGAGACATGCAAGTCCAGGAAGCACAGTGAGTCCCAAACAAGATGGATGCAAAGAGGTCCACTCCAAGACACATCATAATTAAAATGCCAAAGGTTAAAGATAAAGAAAGAATCTTAAAAGCAGCAAGAGAAAAGAGGTAGTTAAGGGAATCCCCAAAAGGCTGTCAAGTGATTTCTCAAAAGAAACTTTGCAGGCCAGTAGGGATTGGCAAGAAATATTCAAAGTCATGAAAAGCAGAAACCTACAGCCAAGACTGCTCTACCCAGCAAAGATATTATTTAGATTTGAAGGGCAGATAAACAGCTTCCCAGACAAGAAAAAATAAAGGAGTTCACGATCAACAAACCATTCATATATGAAACGTTAAAGAGACTTAAGAAAAAGAAGATCAAAACTATGAACAATAAAATGGCAATAAACACATATCTATCAACAACAAAAACAGGCCCTGGCTGGTGGCACGGTGAATAAGGCACCGGCCTGCAAACCCAAAGGTCCTTGGTTCGATTCTCAGCCAGGGCACATAACCAGGTTGCAAGCCAGGTCTCCAGCCAGGTCCGTGGCTGGAGACAGGTGAGGGGCAACCATACATTGATGTTTCTCTCCATCTCTGCCTCTCTCCATTCCCCTGTCTCTGAAAATGGTGGGTAAAATCTTTAAAATATATATATATATATATAAAAAAGAGAAGAAGAAGAAAAGAAAGCAGCCCTGGCTAGTGTGGCTCAGTGGATTGGCACTGGCCGGTGAACAGTCACTGGTTCAACTCTCCAGTCAGAGCACATAACCAGGTTGCAAGCCAGGTCTCCAGCCAGGTCCTTAGCTGGAGGCAGGTGAAAGGCTGGCTTCTCTACCTTTCTTCCTCCCTCCCTGCTCTTTTCTCTGAAAATAATAAATAAATCTTTTGAAAAGAAGGAAGGAAGGAAGGAAAGAAAAGAAGGAAAGAAAGAATGAAAGAAAAGAAAAGAGAAGAGAAGAAAAGAAAAAGAAAAAGAAGAGCAGAGACAGAATCATGGATATGGAGAGAATTTTGATGTTGCCAGATGGGTGAGGGTATGAGGGAATGAATGAAGAAGTGAGAGGATTAAGAAGTATAAACAGGTAGTTACAGAACAGCCATAGGGATATAAAGTACAGTATAGGAAATGGAGTAGCCAAAGAACTTACAAGCATGACCCGTGGTCATGAGCAATAGTGTGGGGATTGCCTGAGGGAGTTGTGGGGAGCTTAGTGGAGGGGAGCAAAAGGGGAAAAACTGGGATAACTGTAAAAGTGTAATCAAAATATAATTTAAAAAATAGCTTTGAAAAGTGATTGAACCAACAATAACAATCAAAGCAAACATCATCATAAAACCATGAGAAGATCTGTTCCACAACTGCCAGATTATGTTCAAAATATAACAACAAAAAGTTATGAAGCGCCCTGGCTGGTAGCACAGTGGATAAGGCGCCGGCCTGTGAACCCAAAAGTCACAGGTTCAATTCCCCAGCCAGGGCACATAACCAGGTTGCAAACCAGGTCTCCAGTCAGGTCTGTGCCTGGAGGCAGGTGAAAAGCAACCATACATTGATGTCTCTCTCCCTTCCCCTCTTTCTAAAAATAATGAAATAAAATCTTAAAAGAAAAAAAAAGTTATGAAGCAAGCAAAAAATAAGAAGATATGATCAATTCAAAGGAAAGAAAGAAATTAATAGGCAATGTTTCTGAGGAAGTTTAGATATTGGACTCACTGAGCAAAGATTAATTCACCTGTCTTAAATAAACTAAGAGAACTAAGAGAAACAATGGACAAAGAACTAAAGGAAAGCCAGAGAGTAACATCAAATAGAAAAAAGCAACAGAGATTTAGACATTATTAATAGGAACCAAATTCTAAGCTGAAATTAAGTTTAAAATTTAGTAGAGAGCTACAACTGCAAAAACTGAGCAAATAGAAGGAAGACTCAACAATTGACTATAGACAATTAAAATGATCCAATCAGGAAAGCATATAAAGAAAACAATAAAAGTATACAGAGCTTGAGAGACCTTTGACACACCGTCAAGCAGACCAACATTGGCATAATTAGAGTCCTAGAAGAGCAAGAGAAAGGGGTGAAAAGAATAATGAAACAATGACCAAAACCATACCAAATTTTATGAAAGGCATGAATCTGCACAACCAAGAAGCCCACTACAAATAAAATAAATCAAAGAGATCCACACCAAGAAAGACCATGGAAAGCCAAACACTAAGAATCTTGAAAGCGCCCTGGCTGGTAGCACAGTGGATAAGGTGCCGGCCTGTGAACCCAAAGGTCACAGGCTCGATTCCCCAGCCAGGGCACATAAGAAGGTTGCAAAACAGGTCTCCAGTCAGGTCTGTGGCTGGAAGCAGGTGAAAAGCAACCATACATGGATGTCTGTCTCCCTCTCTGACTCTCTCTTCCCCTCTTTCTAAAAATAATTAAATAAAATCTTAAAAAAAAAAAAAAAAAGAATCTTGAAAGCAGCAAGAGTGAAGCAACTCATCCCAGCAAGAGATCCTCAATAAGACTAACAGCCACTTTCATCTCAGCAACCATGAAAGCCAGATCTAGTGTGATAGAGGACAAATATATCAACAAAGAATGATATATTCTACAAAGATGAAGGAGAAATGAAGAAATTCCCAGATAAACAAAAAACTGAGAGTATTTCACTAGTGGGCCTTCCTTATAAGAAATACTAAAGGGAATCTTTTCAGGTTGAAATGAAAGACACTAAACAGTAACTCAAAAGCATATGAAGACTGGTGAAATAAATATAAAAGTCAGTATTATTGTATTTTTGGTTTGTAAACCTTTCTTTCATTTTACTGTTTGGTTTTAAAAGATAAAGTGTAAGAATAATGTCAGCAACATGATGGCATGAGACAAGCCTTTTTATCTCCTTTTTTAATCAATGAGTTAGACATTCATACACTAGCAAAAGCAAAGACTTGGCATCTTATTCTAAAGGATCCAGTAAGATCTTGCTTATCAGTGCAGCTAATAAGAGACGGGCAAACCTCCCAAACAGGCTACAGAACCAGCAAAGCCAGTAAAACAACCTAGACCCCTCTTACCACTCTCAGGCAAAAGTTGGGTGAATGCTGACAGAGGCACTCACGCATGAGGGAGAACTTGACAAAAGCCAGTCTTCCTACAAGGAGACTCCACCACACCACTGGAAGCAGAAGAAAAAAATAAAAATACAACTTTGGTTGCAGTGGTGGCACTAAGAGAAAGTTTCCCAGTATTGTCCCTCTCCCCAAAGAAACAGTGACCTGGACAACTTTTTTGGCAGAGGCAATTGTCCTGAAGGCAAAGGGAAAGGAGCAAGTGAATGCCCGGCTACCCCAACCAAATGGGACACAGCTGGAGAAACCCATCTCTCTCTACCAGCACCCAGCGTGCTAAAGTGGAAATTTCACCTCTGTGGGGACAGAGGCTTTTGGAAAAGAGTCAAATAAGAATTTCTAAAGACCCCCTGAGGGCATGGCTCAGTTGGTTGAGCATTGTCCTGCAAAGTGAAAGGTCACCAGGTTGATTTCTAGTCCTAGTCAGAAGCAATTGCTTAGGTTGCAGACCAAGATACTGAAAGAGGGTCAATGTTTCCTCTCTCCCTTTCTTCTTTCTCCTCTCTTTAAAAATAAATAAATAAAACCTTAAAAAAAAAAAAAAAAAAAGACAGAATTTCAAAAGGTATGAATGGGATTGTACTCAGCTGAAAGTCTATCACAAACTTCTGAGAGTGCCACCCCTTGGGGATGTTCCTACCATATAGAAAGGTAGCCCTAATGTATCAAGTGCTAAACCCATACCTCCCTCACTCTGCTACTGGCTTTTTAAGCACACTCCTGAGTGTGACTGCAAAAGTTAACTCTGGACGACAAGGAGCCACTCCAGAAACAGGCCATAGTCAGTTTGCTAGGTAAAAACCACAACTTTGGGATAAAGTGCCACCTTCTAGAAAATAAGAGGTTACCAGTACCAACGTTGTGAATGGTAAGAAACAGGGAAGACATAACTATTCATACATGACAGAAAGCAAGCGATGTGGAGCAGGTTCACCTTCACAAACAGAGGAAAAACGCACAAAATAATAACACATCGAACATAATATCCCATCTAATGAAGTCAATGAGCACGGGATTTAGGATATATCTACCACTTCAAATGTACAACTATAAGGAATATGAAAAATTAAGGAAATATGGCTCTAAAAATGTTGTCCAGCAACTGAGCTCAAAGGCATGGAATATTGTGATCGAACTGATAATGAATTCAAAACAGTGGTTATGGAAAAATTCAACAAGTTACAAGAAAATTGAGAAAACCAAACAGCGAAATCAGGAATAAAATATAGGAATAAGATAAGCTCTTTTCCAAAGAGATTTATTTTTATTTTTTTTTAATTTTATTGTTGTTGTATTACATCCATCCCTTTTTTTCTCCCCTCTGTCCCCCTCCCCATCCACCCTTTCCCCCCAAAGTCAATCCCACCTGTTGTCCATGTCCATGGTTCCTTTATACTAGGTTCTTGTCTAAGCTGCTCCCCTTCTTTGCCTCTGCCTCCCCCCTCCCCCCTACCCCTTTCCTCCTG